>JAJJHT010016811.1:287892-392744 GCA_021223865.1 Drosophila pandora
GCGGCCTTTTAAGATTTTATCAAATAAAACAAGAAAGAAAAGCTAACTTTGCTCGGATCCGAAGTTGATATATCCTTGCAGTTAGGTAACAGCTTATATAATATTATTAATATATATAAATCGGATAAAGTTGGCCAATCCCTTTGAGAATTTCACCATCATTATACCCTTGCAGAGGGTATTATAATTTTGGTCAAAAGTGTGCAACGCAGTGAAGGAGACATCTCCGACCCTATAAAGTATATATATTCTTGATCAGGATCACCTCCTGAGTCGATATGAGCATGTCCGTCTGTCCGTCTGTCCGTCTGTCTGTCTGTCTGTTTCTACGCAAACTAGTCTCTCAGTTTTAAAGCTATCGAGTTGAAACTTTGCACACATCCTTCTTTCCTTTGCAGGCAGTACATAAGTCGGAACGGCCGGGATCGGTCGACTATATCCTATAGCTGCGATATAACTGATTGATTTTTACACACATGTTATGTTTGACCAAAATATCTTATGTACAAAATTTCATAAGGATCGGCCGACTATATCCTATAGCTGTCATAGAACGATCGAAATTGGCATAACTTTGGTGTTTTTTAAGTTAGAAAGATGGGATTTGGTACAGATTCTATTTTGGACAAAATAATCTGATTTGCCACATTTCATAAGGATCGGCCGACTATATACAATCTTCTATATATTTAATAATATAAGATGCGTGGCGCCACCTAGCGGACAGCGACTGAACTGCAAGGGTATATCAACTTCGGCTCCGCCCGAAGTTAGCTTTCCTTTCTTGTTTTTTAATAAAAATGTTGAAAACAGCACCAGGCATTTTTAAAAATAACAGTATTGCGCCATTTCCGATGGTTCAGTTACAAGGCAACTTTAAGATATGGTCGGGCGATCCATATGCAATTTGGCAAGATCGGATAAGGTTGCCCAGAATGGAATCCGTAGTCCCATCCATTTTGCTTTAAAAACAACAAAGTTATGCCAATTCCGACCAATCAATTATATAGCAGCTTAGGATATAGTCGACCGATCCCGGCCGTTTTGCCTTAGAAGGATGCGGACAAAGTTTAAAGTCGATAGCTTTAAAACTGGGTGACTAGTTTGCGTAGAAACAGACAGACGGACATGTTCATATCGACTCAGGAGATGATCCTGATCCCGAATATATATACTTTATAAGGTCAGTGATGTCTCCTTCATTGCTTTGCACACTTTTGAACAAAATTATAATACCCTCTGCAAGGGTATAAATATGAATAGGGCGGGGCTAAACCTGGTACGCTGTGCGACTCTTTGACATTTATACTGCATTATTGTTCAAGAAAATAAGGTTGGGTTTATATTTCGTATCCTGATCTTTCACTGTGGGCGGCAGTCCACGAGGTGACGAACTCCAGTCCTTGGCGAAAAGTCATGCCATTCCAAAAGTCGTTTCGTTTAGGAGATATTTAGGTGAACGTACAAACATTTTTATTCACAGGATTGGGACTGGTGAAGACATTTTAGTCAAAAAGAATAGAAAAATAATTTACTCGCATTTTACTCGCAAGATGCTTCGATTGGTACCTCAACCGACCCGTTTCAACATATCGTTTAGAAATTATACAAGCAATTCGATTTGTCCCGCTGTTTGTCTGTTTAACCTCTTTTTTTTTTGGCAATCCTGAAAAAATTGGGAGGGTTAATAAAACATGAGCAACTTTTATTCTACAAATTTTTTAAATACCTTCAGTTTGGGTTAAAAAATTTGTTAAAGATAAATGTTTCAAATTCAAAACAATACCCGCCAAGTAAGAAGGCGCTTATAATATAACATCATATCGATAACTTTTAAATTCATATCGATTGTATCGAATCAAAACTATATATAACCTAAAAAGCTGTCTAAGAGAGTTAATAAACACGAGGTTGTTTTTCAATAAATTTGGTTTATTTACTGGCCCAAATAAGGAAAAGTTATAATAGGTTATGGGCCCAGCACGCTTCCACTGCGGTCACGGACTCGGTGTACCAGAAGATCATGGACAAGGAGACAGCACACGATACGTGGGAAGCCCTGAAAAATCAGTTTGAAGCAACAGCGAAGGACCAGGTATTCAGGATATGCAACGAGTTTTTCGCTTTCTCTTGGAATCCAGGTAACGATGTATCAACCCACATAGCAAAATTGCGTAGTCTATGGAACGATTTAAATCAGGCTTTAAAGGCCAAAAATGAAATTGAGCTGCCAGATTTAATACTTGTTTGTAAAACGCTACATATTTTGCCAAAAACCTTTGAAACGTTCCGTCAAAGTTGGATGCTCTTGACAAAAGAAGAAGAAAAGACTTTCGACGAATTAACTAATCAAATTGTCATGTTTGAGAGAAATTTTAGAACAAAAGAAAATGACGAAAAGGAAAGTCAGGAGGCTTTTTCTACCACAGCAAAAAACGAGCATCATCAGGATTCAGGAGCATCTGGTCGGAGATTCGATACCTGCCGCTATTGCAAGAAGAAGGGGCACTGGGTGAGGAACTGCATAAAATGGAAGAAGGATGGACGTCCGAAGCCAAGCTACCAGAATGCTGAACAAGGAAATTGTGCAGAACCAACGGTAACTCTCGTCTCAGTCCACAATGGCGTGTTTGCAGCAGAGGCAAACTCAGAGGACGACTGGTGGATAGACAACGGTGCAACAAAACACGTTGTGAAGACTGCGAAGTATTTCGAGCATTTTGAGAAGTTTCAGAATCCGAGTTGGATCAGAGCAGCTGGAAATGAAACCTTGTCAGCTTTGGGACAGGGCACAATCAAAGTCAAAACGATTGTCAATGGAAAAATTCTTTTTCTTTCTTTGAAAAATGTATGGTTTGTTCCCAATATAACGAAGAATCTGTTTTCAGTTTTGGCTGCCCAAGACAATAATCCAAGTAGTCGTTTCGAGTCGTCAGCAACCGAGTGCACCCTTAAAATAAACGACAAGATTGTCCTCGTTGGAGCCAGAAAAGTTGGAGGAACACTCTACAGAGAAGCGATCGAGCCCATACTTCCAGAACGAAACGTCGATGTCAACGTCGCAACTTCAGGAACTTCAATTCTCCAACTCTACCACGAGAGATGGGGACATCAGGACAAGAACCACATCAAGGACATGCCTTGCACCCTTGGAAAGGCGCATCGATTGCCATTTGGAACGAGGAAACCAGCGACGAAGCCAGAGAATTGATGTCAGGTGATGTTTGCGGGCCATTTGAGTATTCTTTCCAGAAGAAGAGGTATTTGGTAGTTTTTAAGGATCATTTCACCAGGTTTCGATATGGGTACATCGTCAAGCAGAAATCAGAGGTCAAGGACGTGCTACGACACATGGTTTCTCATGCTAAGCAACAAGGGCACACAATTCAAGAATTCCTGAGCGACAATGGAGGAGAATTCGACTGTGCAGGAGTGAGAGAAACTCTTCAGGAAGCTGGTATAACTTTTCGACTCACCTCTCCGTATACTCCAGAACAAAACGGTGGTGTCGAGAGAGAGAATCGAACGATAGTCGAAATGGCGAGAACTTTCAAGTATTCTAATCCTGAAATAAAATTCCCAGAAGCAATTTGGGCCGAGTTGGTCAGCACAGCAGTATACGTTCTCAATAGGACGGGCAAATCTTCGTTGAAGGATCTGAGCCCTTACCAACTTTGGCTGGGCAAGAAACCAAGAATCAAACATCTTCGAATCGTAGGATCGACGTGTTATGTACACATTCCATGCCAAAAAAGGAAGAAGATGGACGAAAAAGCTGAAAAGGGGTACCTGGTGGGTTACGACGGCGATGAGAGGTATCGTATTTACTTACCAGAGAAGCACAAAGTAGTCGTGTCGAGGGATGTAAAATTTCAAGAGAAATTCAGCTGTGAACCAGGCGTCAACCTAACTTTCCAAGATTTTGGATCCAAGGACGTCGTAGAAGACAAGGAAGAAGAAGACGCGAATTTGCACAAGAGCGAGGACGAAGACACACTCCAGGAGCAAGACTTGAGTAAAGACACAGCCGAAACAGGAAGCGAAGACAATTACGAAACCGGAGTCGAAACAAGCTTTGACGAAGAAAACAACAAGAGAAAAATGCAATCAATGCGGTTGAGGGATCGTTCGAAGTTGAAGAGACCGGAGCATATGGATGACTACGTAGCAGCAGCCGAGAATTTTGTGCTGGAGAGTCCAGATTCCTTCCATGAAGCCATCAACAGCAACGTCGAGTGGAAAAAGGCAATGGACAGGGAAATTGATTCGTTAAATCAGAATGAAACTTGGAGCTTGACAAGACTCCCCAGAGGATCGAAAGCACTTCCGTGCAAGTGGGTCTATCGAGTCAAAACCCACCCCGACGGAAGTATCGACAAATACAAAGCTCGCTTGGTCATCAAAGGATTCGCCCAGAGACGAGGGATTGATTACGACCAAACTTTTAGCTCTGTCGCAAGAATGGAAACAATCCGCTCAGTGTTGAGCGTTGCAGCCAAAAATGATATGTTTTTGTTCCAGTTTGACGTCTCAACAGCTTTTCTTTACGGAGAATTGGACGACAAGGAAATCTACATGCAACAACCTGAGGGATACGAGCAAGGACAGGAGCTTGTTTGCAGATTGAAGAAGAGTCTCTACGGGCTTAAGCAAGGGCCGAGATGTTGGCAAGAACGCTTCGGAGGTTTCCTGCGGTAACACAATTTCAAAGTCAGCGAGGCAGATCCATGTCTCTACGTCAGGGAAAGAAATGGCAAAAAGATTCTACTCGTTGTTTACGTAGATGACGGACTCGCCGCAGCAACAGACACGCAAGATTTGGAAGAATTTTTGGACGAGTTAAAATCAGAGTTCAAAATTGTCTCAAGCAAGGCTGAGTGCTTCTTGGGACTCGAAATCAAGAAACAAGAAAATGGACTAAAAATTAGTCAACAAGGATATGCCACAAGGATTTTGGAGCGATTCAGATTCTCGGATTGCAAAGCTGTTTCAACCGCACTTCTCAAGACTTTGGAAATTACGACAACAGGGATAGAATCAGAGTCGTCTGCGTTCCCTTATCGCCAAGCCATCGGAGCCCTCATGTACCTCATGCTTGGAACTAGGCCAGACTTGGCTTTCAGCATCGGATTTCTTTCAAGAACGCTTGAAAATCCTACAAAAGAAAACATTGCACAAGTTAGGAGGGTTTTCCGTTACATTTCCGGAACAATCAACGTTGGGATAGTCTATCGGAAACAGAAGAAAGGAATCCTCGAATGCTACAGCGATGCTGACTTTGGTGGCTGCACGAAGACTGGGAGATCTACATCAGGCATCATCATCATGTTTGCCTCAGGAGCAATTTCATGGAAAAGTCAAAGGCAGGCCATGGTGGCCATTTCTACTACAGAGGCCGAGATCGTAGCAGCCAATGAAGCTGCAAAAGAAATAATTTGGCTTAAAAGATTGTTTCAGGAAATCGACAGATTGGACCGAGCCCCGATTCTCCAGGTCGATAATACTGCTGCCATGAGACTGGCCCAAAACCCGGAATTCCATCGCAGGACTAAGCACATAGCCAACAAGCATTTCTTCATCAGGGAAAGAATTGCTGAGGGAGAATTTGGAATCGAACAAATCCCGACTGAAGAACAACTCGCAGACATGATGACAAAGCCGATTCTCAATACTCGTCTCCGGATTCTTTGCAACAAGATTGGACTCTTCTGAAGGGGAAAAGCACCATTTATTTTGCTTTATATAGAGTCATAAATTTTCAAGTCTGTCAATTGAATTGTTATTTTTGAATTCTCACAAGGGAAAGTGTTAAAGATAAATGTTTCAAATTCAAAACAATACCCGCCAAGTAAGAGGGCGCTTTAAATTCATATCGATTGTATCGAATCAAAACTATATATAACCTAAAAAGCTGTCTAAGAGAGTTAATAAACACGAGGTTGTTTTTCAATAAATTTGGTTTATTTACTGGCCTAAATAAGGAAAAGTTATAATAAAATTAAAATAACTTTGTTTATTAGAAAAAATTTATAATCAATGGAGATATCAAACATATTCAACGTGTCTTACACCGTTGAAAAGGATTTTTAAATATCTATTTGCCATTCGTTGAGACCACAGGGCAATTTTTTATTAATTTTACTTTATAACGGGGGGTATTTTACCTCGTCCAGAGGTTTTTATACCCTTGCAGAGAGTATTATAATTTTAGTCAAAAGTGTGTGTTGCTTTTATTCCAGCCTGCATAAAAAGACGTCCGACTCGGTTATGTATATGCATATAAGTGCATATAACGGTTGAGAGTACATATAAACGAACCAAACTTTTATGCAATACTTTTTATTAATTTTACTAATTAATTTTTGCAAGTGACTGCAAAAACGAAAAACGAACGATACTTAATAATTTCAAAGTGTGCAACGCATTGAAGGAGACATCTCCGACCCTAGAGTATATATATATTTGATGAGGATCACCTCCTGAGTCGATATCTGTCTGCCCGTCTGTCTGTTTATACGCAAACTAGTCTCTCAGTTTTAAACCTATCGAGTTGATAGCTTCTCCCCATAGAGACTTCACCATTCCAGACTGCGTCAGCAAGCATTAGGCCATCGCCACTAACGTACGGTTACGATACTGTCAACTGCCGCCTGATCCCATTCGCTTTGAGAAAATTGTCAAAGGTTGCGTTAATAAATTCCTTCCCGTTGTCGCTTTGTATACACTTTAGAAGCTTTCCAGCTCCTTTAATTCCACGAACTTTGAGAATACCTCGTCTTTGCCTTTCAGAAAGTGAACAAATATGCGACGTGACTTGAGTAGGACATGTCAGAAAATATCGATTTCCACCCATCGATCTTGTACTAAACGGGACGCATACATCTGTATGAACTAATACCAATACTTCACTGGATCGGCTTTCAGATTTATGTGGGGACGGTTTTCTTGCTTAACATGCATATTTTACAGGAAGTGTTTTTTGGTAAATTACAACCTTCAATTCCACGAACCATTTTTTTCTTCACAATATCAGTCAGACTACGATAAATAATGTGACCATATCGCATGTGCCACAAATACCATCGGCATTGGAAATGACAAAACACCGATTGGACTTTTGTTCGAATGTATATATGTATATAGATTATAGATTTATATTTGTCGATTTACTCTCGCCGTTCTGAATAATCCTTCTGTGTTTTTCGTTAAAGTGCAACAAATTGCCTTAAGAAACGGTTTGAATTACGGACATAAAGTTTCCCTTCATCGTAGGAACAATTAGGACATCGTTTAGTACAATTGTGTTTCGATCTGTACTCCTTTACCCTCCGCCTGCAGAAATCCGTCTCCAGCTAATCCAATCGTCTCGACATGCTTCTTTGTAAACAAGGTTGTAAACAAGTCTTCATTACAGAACATGTGGCTTGTAGCTCCGCTGTTCAAACACATCCAGAGCTCCCAATAAGCTGCACTGCTTTTAATTAGCTAGTTTTAACATATGACATTCTTCAAACTTGTTTGGAAACTGGCTTAGCAGTGTTTGCAATGAAAGGCTATGCGCGCAAGTCGCTCGTTCCAGATTGAAATCGTCTCTCTCCCTCTTCTTTGATTTTTATGCGCAGTACCTCGAATTCCGGCACTGTGCCGCGCGTCTCGATGGCGACTACAAAATTTTCGTACTCCTTGGGAAGGCTCGATAGAAGATATGTTGCTCGCAGCTCCTGACTTATGTCAATTCCCACCGAAGAGAGCTGATCTAAAGAAACTGACTACATGCATTCGTATCGCAAAAACCGCTATTGCACAACTTCTTGAAATATTTTTTACTTAAGCATCTCGTGGCCCTTACTTGTATATGTGTGCCCTGGGCCCATAACCTATTGGATTTATTCGTGCTTGAGTAAAAAGACGTCCGGCTTGGTTGGTAAGCGAACAAAACTTTTATTTAATACTCATAGTGACTGCAAAAACGAACTATCGATACTTATTAAAAGCTAGTGGTTACAGTGTTATTACGATAGTGTCAATACCCTTCCTCAATGTAAGCTTTCATTTTAATACAAACTTAACGTTTGAGTAAGCTCACAATGTTTTTGTTTCTGAAGGTTCTTTTTGAATTTACCTGCAATCACCTGTTTAGTTGAAAGATACTTAAAAATAATCTGCCCTTCTTTAACTACATCTCTTACAAAATTATACCTGATATCAATGTGTTTTTATCTTAAATGATGTACTGGATACTGAAATTGTCAGTATGCATAACTGTTGATATTTTAGATTCTCCGCAACGGAGATATTGGTCCTCATCCCCCATTCTCTGAATGACTTTCTATCAATTTTGTCGCCTCCCCAGACAGCGTCGATCCCAAATATCTGAGTACATGTTTTACTCCTGTTTTACTCCTTGCGCTGCGCCGATTTTGATACTGAATATAAAATTTCTGTCCTTGATAGCGCCAACCACATGAGTTCTCCTATGACCTCTTGATATGTCTTCTCCTTGACTCTTTTGCATCCCTCTTTGTCGCATATGATTTGGAATCCTGCATTTAGTGGAGTTGCAGCGGCTCTACCATCCCCAGTGCCGTGCCGCTGAAGCAGATCCCCAATATATAGGGTTTGACTCAGCATTATCTCGCCCAATTCGCTCAAGATATCTTGCTTTTAATTCTCATGAGATCATCTTTATCTTGACAATCTATGATCAGGTCTTCTACGTATACAAGAATAAGTGCAAGATGCTGTCCACTTGACATTTATAGACATGGCTCATTTTTACATGGTTTTAAACAAATGCCAGTTTACAATTTCACTCTCTGCCAGACGTCTAGGTTTATCTGTACGAATCAGTTTAGGTCTTCCAGGACCCACTCGTTTTTCGTCCTGGGCGTTGTCCTCATTCCCTCCGGTGTCCTCATCCTCTGCGCTGATGAAATCGTCGCTGCAATGATCATTTTTTATGCCGACCTTGTCTTGGTCGCATGAGCTTTCGTCGTCCGAACTGCCGTATCCGGGCGAGCCGGGGTTGAATTTGCCATCTGAGTCAAACACCGCGAGTCCAGCATCCTTTGACATCAGATCGCTCGTCAAAAAGTACATCACTCTTTTCCATAACTTGTCCAGTGCTAGGGTCGTAAAGCCTATACCCTGCGGCTGTTCGAGAATAACCAACCATTCGGTATTCGTGTGTGGCTCTTATCCAATGCAACGGCGAAACAACCAAAAACTTTAAAATTAGATATTGATTGTTTTTTACCATTCCACGCTTCCATAGGAGTCATGTGTTTCAGTGCGTTTGTTGGCGATCTGTTTCGTAGATACACGGCTGTATATATAGCTTCTCCCCATAGACTCCACCAGTCCATCAGCAAGCATCGAGCCATCTCCACTAACGTACGGTTACGGGATGCCGCCTTGGGAAAATTGTCAAAGGTTCCGTTGACAATGTCCTTTTCAGCAAAATATTATAAAAATATACAAAATATTTCCAAACAAGAAAGGAAAGCTAACTTCGGGCGGAGCCGAAGTTTATATACCCTTGCAGTTGAGGCGCAGTCCGCTAGGTGGCGCCACGCATCTTATATTATTAGATATATAGCGGATCGTATATAGTTGGCCGATCCTTATGAAATTTGACATATTGAATTATTTTGCACAAAGAGTAATCTGTACCAAGTCCAATCTTTCTAATTTAAAAAACACCAAAGTTATGCCAATTCCAATCGTTCTATGACAGCTATAGGATATAGTCGGTGAACATGAATATGTCAAGAATCATAATTCCTTCCATAATTCTTATTCTAATTTCTTCCAATTTGTCGATTTGGTATAGCAAGTCGTCGATTTCGCAAGTTGTTAAAGATTTCGTATAGCGATGCGATTCCGATTTCAAAGAAACTGACTACATGCATTCGTATCGCAAAAACCGCTATTTCACAACTTCTTGAAATATTTTTTACTTAAGCATCACGTGGCCCTTACTTGTATATGTGTGCCCTGGGCACATAACCTATTGGATTTATTCGTGCTTGAGTAAAAAGACGTCCGGCTTGGTTGGTAAGCGAACAAAACTTTTATACAATACTCATAGTGACTGCAAAAACGAACTATCGATACATGTTAAAAGCTAGTGGTTACAGTGTTATTACGATAGTGTCAATACCCTTCCTCAATGTAAGCTCTCATTTTAATACAAACTTAACGTTTGAGTAAGCTCACAATGTTTTTGTTTCTGAAGGTTCTTTTTGAATTTACCTGCAATCACCTGTTTAGTTGAAAGATACTTAAAAATAATCTGCACTTCCTTAACTACATCTCTTACAAAATTATACCTGATATAAATGTGTTTTTATCTTAAATAATGTACTGGATACTGAAATTGTCAGTATGCATAACTGTTGATGTTTTAGATTCTCCGCAACGGAGATATTGGTCCTCATCCCCCATCCTCTGAATGACTTTCTATCAGTTTTGTCGCCTCCCCAGACAGCGTCGATCCCAAATATCTGAGTACATGTTTTACTCCTGTTTTACTCCTTGCGCTGCGACATATTGAACATATTGACATATTGAATTATTTTGCACAAAGAGTAATCTGTACCAAGTCCCATCTTTCTAACTTAAAAAACACCAAAGTTACGCCAATTCCGATCGTTCTATGACAGCTATAGGATATAGTCGGCCGATCCTTATGAAATTTTGTACATAAGATATTTTGGTCAAATATAACATGTGTGGAAAGTCCCAACCCTCGATCTTAAAAACGAAGTTATGGCATTTCCGATCAATCAGTTATATGGCAGCTATAGAATATACTCGACCGATCCCGGCCGTTCGGACTTATATACTACCTGCAAAGAAAAAAAGGATGTGTGCAAAGTTTCAACTCGATAGCTCTAAAACTGAGAGACTAGTTTGCGTAGAAACCGACAGACAGACAGACATACAGACGGCATGCTCATATCGACTCAGGAGGTGATCCTGATCAAGAATATATACAGTTTATGGGGTCGGAGATGTTTTCTTCACTGCGTTGCACACTTTTTACCAAAATTATAATACCCTCTGCAAGGGTATAAAAATGCGTCGTGACGTCATCGTTTAGTACAATTGTGTATCGATCTGTCTTTAGCTTGACTGCTCCTTTTCTCTCCGCCTGCAGAAATCCGTCTCCAGCTAATCCAATCGTCTCGGTATGCTTCTATGTAAACAAGGTTGTAAACAAGTCTTCATTCAGCACATGTGGCTTGTAGCTCCGCTATTCAAACACATCCAGAGCTCCCAATAAGCTGCACTGCTTTTAATTAGCTAGTTTTAACATATGACATTCTTCAAACTTGTTTGGAAACTGGCTTAGCAGTGTTTGCAACGAAAGGCTATGCGTGCAAGTTGCTCGTTCCAGATTGAGATCGTCTCTTTCCCTCTTCTTTGATTTTGATTCGCAGTACCTCCCATTCCGGCAGTGTGTCGCGCGCCTCGAAGGTCCATGGTCCTTGTATATGTATGTATGTGCCCTGGCCCCATAACCTGTTGGTTTTATTCCCGCTTGAGTAAAAAGACGTTCGGCTTTGTTTATTTTAAATCTATCGAGTTGAAACTTTGCACACATCCTTCTTTTGTTTGCAGGCAGTACATTAGTCAGAACGGTCAAAAAACGATGGGAAATGGCATAACTTTGGTGTTTTTTATGTTAGAAAGATGGGACTTGGGAAGAGTCCATTTTGGGCAAAGTTATCTGACATGCGAAGTTTCATAAGGATCGGCCGACTATATCCTATAGCTGCCATATAACTGAACGATCGGAAATGGCACAACCTTGCTATTTTTAAAGATACTTGGTGCTGTTTCCATCATTTTTATTAGAAAAGTGATTCCATGGTTAAATTCTAATAAGGATCGGCCAACTATATACGATCATACATATATATATAATAATATAAGCTGCTAGTTATGTAACTGGAAGGGTATATGTATCAATTTGGGCTCCGCCCGAAGTTTGCTTTACTTTCTTGTTTATGTGCAATTTTGTATACCTATATAGCATTATATGATAAGGTATCATTAGCAATATATGATAAGGTGCTTAATTAAATAAATAAATTTTTATTTTTATATTTTTGTTCATTCTATTTTAAAGGAATTGGCTATGCAGCAGCTGTTATGTCCTGTTGGATGAATGTTTATTATATTGTCATTCTGGCTTGGGCGGTGTTTTATTTCTTTATGTCAATGAGAGCTGGTAAGTGATTATTTTAAACCTTTACCCTTTTTCCTATTCAAAATTTAAAATAAAGAAAAATAAAAATTTAAAAAAAAAACAAGAAAGGAATGCTAACTTAGGGCGGAGCCGAAGTTGATATACCCTTGCAGTTCAGTCGCAGTCAGCTAGGTGACGCCACGCATCTTATATTATTAGATATATAGCAGATCGTATATAGTCTGCCGATCCTTATGAAATTTGGCAAATCAGATTATTTTGTCCAAAATATAATCTGTACCAAGTCCCATCTTTCTAACTTAAAAAACACCAAAGTTATGCCAATTCCGATCGTTGTATGACAGCTATAGGATATAGTCGGCCGATCCTTATGAAATTTTGTACATAAGATATGTTGGTCAGATATAACATGTGTGGATTTTGGATTTTAAATAGAATTTTGGGCAAATTCTTGATTAAAATTTTTAAACAAACCAAATTCTTCTTGCAGAGGGTATTATAATTTTGGTCAAAAGTGTGCAACGCAGTGAAGGAGACATCTCCGACCCTATAAAGTATATATAGTCTTGATCCGGATCACCTCCTGAGTCGATATGAGCATGTCCGTCTGGCTATCTATCCGTCGGTCTGTCGGTTTCTAACAAACTAGTCTCTCAGTTTTGGAGCTATCGAGTTGAAACTTTGCACACAGCCTTCTTTTCCTTGCAGGTAGTACTTAAGTCAGAACGGCCGGGATCGGTCGACTATATCCTATAGCTGCCATATAACTGATTGATCGGAAATGGCATAACTTTGTTGTTTTTTAAGTTAGAAGGATGGGATTTTCCTTTTCCTTTTTAGACAAAATTATTCGATATGCCAAATTTCATAAGGAAAAAAAATTAAAAAAATATATATCAAAACAAATTAAACCTTTTTGTAAACTCTTCGTGTTTCGTTTTAGAAAGATTTTTTGTCAAAATATTCTGCTATAATTTCAGTTGTACATTTGTATTTCAACAACACTTGCCCTTCCTTAACAACTTCTCAAACAAAATGATAACGTATATCAATGTGCTTTGATCTGGAATGATGAACGGGATTCTTGATTACCGCCTGCGCACTCAGATTATCCCCATAAACGGCGATCGGGGTGTCGTTGTCTCCGCAACCAATCTCCATGATCAGCCTTCGCATGACTATCGCCTCCTTAAATACCGCCGATAGTGCCATGTACTCTGCCTTGGTACTGCTCAACGACACACTTTGTTGCTTTTCCGAATGCCAAGAAATCGGACCATCTGCTAACAGGTAGATGTAACCAGTACAGGACTTCCTGTCAAGCCTATCACCTGCCCAATCCGCGTGCACGTATCCACAGAACGATTGTCGGTAGTGTAGTTTCATGTCAATCGTAGATGTTCCAGGCCCTTCCTGATTGCTTCAAGTCATATATTGCCTTTTTCAGAAGCAATACCTTGTCAGGATTTGTTTCATCATCAGCCGGAAGGGTGGTTGCTTCATGTAGACCGTCTCACTCAGATCGCTGTTGAGATACGCTGCGCCTACATTCATTTGATGAAAATGTAGCTTGAGCTCCGCCGCCAGTGCTATAATAAAGAGCACACTCTCCAATCGGCATACCGGCGCAAATGTTTCTTGGTAATTTACGCCAAACTGCTGAGAGCATCCTCTTGCTACCAAGCGAGCCTTTAGGCGTTCTATTTGGCCATCTTTATCACGCTTCAAGTTGAACACCCTCTTGCATCCAATTGCTCGCTGATTTTTGGGTAAATCAGTGATTTGCCAAGTCTGGTTGGCAACCAGAGAATCATATTCTCTTTCCATGGCTTCACGCCACTCCTTTGCATTTTTACTCTCCAACGCCTCTTTGCAAGTTAATGGAATCGGAACATTTTCCAAAACAAGGGCGCCTAGAATATTGTACTGCTTCTTTGGGGGTCCAGGTTTTCCAGTCCGGATGATCATAGGACGACCGGGACCCCTGCGTGCCTCCTCCACGGCATGCTCACCCTTTTCTTCGGCACTCTCGTACTGATCTGTGCTCTCATCGGAGCTGCCGGCGTCGATGGATAAGTCAGAAACGATTTCTGCATCTCCGGGTCCCTGCTTCTGACTCCAGTTCCTCCAGATTGATCGTCACAGCATCACCCTTTGTCACAACAAATAACACGTCCCGTTTCTCGTCCAGTTATCGAGTTGATGGGTCATATAGTCGATAACATTTTGCTGCCACAGAGTACCCAACCATAATTTACTCTTTTCCCATTGGTTGAAATTTGCTGCCCTTCCTCGGACCCTTATCCAGAGCAACTGCAAGAGATCCAAAAACCTTTAGGTGTTGTACATAAGGTCTCTTACCCGTTCACGCTTCCATAGGAGTCATACTCTCTAATGCGCTGGTAGGGGAGCGGCTTCGCATTTGAGTCTCCTTCCTGTCTGCCGTTCCACCAGGTTCCTGAAATCGATGAATTTGGGTAGCACCTCATTCTTGCCACGCAGGAAGTAAACAAAAATCCTCCTGGACTTATCGTCAATGAACGTCAGAAAATACTTGGAACCTCCGAGGGACAATGTTGGGAAAGGCCCACAAACATCTGCATGTACCAGATCCAAAAGCTCCTTAGCCCGATTACTTGTTGCTGATAGAAAGGGTTCAACATGGATTTTGCTAACAATGCACGATTTGCAACTATTATTATATGCCCGTATCAAGAGAAATTAATATGTCCGTATCTCTTGTGTAGCAAAATCCCATGAACAGCTGACATGGCAAAACATTTGCTGCGACCACCAACAAACAAGTACAAGTACAAAGGTCACCTTGCACGTGTTCTGGACAACACTGCTCACTGAATAGAAATTTCCGGTCATCTTCGGAACGTAAAGAACATTTTGTAGAGTCAACATGCACCTATACCTCACCTATACTTTCTGCTTGATGGAAAGCAGTATTAGCCTGTCCGATCTTTTCAGTGTGTTTCCCAAACTTTGTGAATAGCTCTCTTGAGCAACACATATGGCTTGTTGCGCCACTATCAAAACACCATGTTGAATTGTGAATGTCGTTGACGTCACAGGCTTCTTTGGCGATTCACCGCATTTCTTGATGCCATACGGTTATCTCCCTCACCCTCATTTTGACACTGGGACTTAATGTGCCCTTGTTCACCACACTTGAAGCAAACGATATTTTTTTGTTTTTTCTGCCCGTATGTTCTCGTCTGTGAGTTGTGCTTCTGCGTTGCATCGAATGCCTTAGTGTCGACTCGTTCATCTGCTATTCCTTTTCTTTCGCTCTCCTCCTTTAACTTTATGGTGAGAACTTCGAACGAAGGCAACTTATCTCGTGTCTCCATAGCGACCACGAAATGTTCAAATTGCTCTGGAAATTGCTCTAGACCATTCAGAATTTCCACAAATTCACTTATGTAGGTCGTCATGCTTGCTCCATCCGTTTATTAGGCACTTTCTTGTATAACAGTACCTTTCGTACAGGTGCGCTTGGTTAATGAACCAAGCAATTCTTGATGTAGGCCAATTGAGATGACTTTACATTCAATGTTATTGTTGCCAACGCCTTACTGTCCAAGGCCGCTTGGTTAATGAACCTTCTTCAACTTGGGGCATGCCTCCACAGCCGTCAAGCAATTCTTGATGTAGGCCAACTGAGATGACTTTACATTCAATGTTATTGTTGCCAACGCCTTACTGTCCAAGGCCGCAAACTGTTTTCCTTCTGGAACATTCGTTTCACTTAGCGCTCCAGACGTAACACTCCACAAACCGGAATGCACCAATACAGATCGCATCTTTATTTTCCATGTGTCATAGTTCGTCTCCTCTAACTTATCAATTTGATAAAGAGCACCCATTGTTCTTAATATCGAGTCACACACCGAATAACTTGAATTCTCCAGTGCCTGGGCCCATAACCTCGCGAGCTGCAGAATTCGAAGAGACAAAATCAGAAACACCGTGTGTGTGCTTCGGAACTTTATATGTGACTGAGAAAAATTGATATACATATTTTCTTATTCTCTATTTCTTAGAGCAAGACAATTATAACTACTCCAAGATCTCTCTCTCCTTCCTATAACTATAAAAGCGTGCATTGTAACATAACACTAAAAGATACAGGGTACCTCATTTGTTACTACAGTAGAACTCCAATTATCCGAATTAATGGGGACCGGGACCCATTCGGATAATCAAATATTCGGATAATCGGATTTTCGTTTTCTTTTCGAAGCCGTGGCATAAAAACAATACAGTATTGTACACGCACAAACAAAAGTAAGCCGTAGCGAAAGAGTAGCGTCCTCGAGCAAGGACAATAGCACACTGGCTAATCAAAACCAACAATCGCGGGGGGAAGTCAGTGTAGGCACAACGGCAAGTTAAGACAAGTCAAGTTAAGACTTGTGATTCGGAAAATCGGCGATTCGGATAGTCGGAGTTCGGATAATTGGAGTTCTACTGTATATGTATATATCGGTACGTATATAGTTGATCCTTAAAAAAATTTCACCATCAAATCAGTTTTCTACAAAAAATGTTGGAAACCCCAAGCATCTTTAAAAATAGCAAGGTCGTGCCATTTCTGACAGTTCAGTTATATGGCAGATAGAAGAAATAGTCGGCCTATCCTTATTAAATTTTGCAAATCAGATTACTTTGCTCAAAATGGAATCGGTACCAAGTCCCTTCTTTCTAACTTAAAAAACTATGGAAAGCTATGGAAATTCCAATCGTTCTACGACAGGTAAACGATATAGTCGTCCGATCCTTATGAAATTTTGTACATAAGATATTTTGGCCAAATATAACATGTGTGGAAAGTCCCAACCCTCTTAAAAAAACACCAAAGTTATGGCATTTCCGATCAATCAGTTCTATGGCAGCTATAGGATATGTTCGACCGATCCCGGCTGTTCTGACTTATATACTGCCTGAAAACAATAGAAGGATGTATGCAAAGTTTCAACTCGATAGCTTTGAAAGAGATTAGTTTTCGTAGAAACCGACAGACAGACGGACAGAGGGACATGCTTATATCGACTCAGTAGGTGATACTGATCAAGAATAGATATTCTTTATAGGGTCGGAGATGTTTCCTTCACTGCAAAATTATAATACACTCTGCAAATGTATAAAAATAAGCAAACGCGGATGGGACTTTTTTGGAAGAACTCTGAATTTTGAAAGAAATGTCGGATCGGAATGGGTGAGGTACCAATCGACACGCATTTTGGAGCAGATTCTGTGTATATTTCAATATAATAATTTTTAAAAATAAATATTTTGTCTGGTGACACCAATGTTCCCACTGATCCAATTTGGTTTATTCCAATGATGAAACTCCTTTGCTATCAGTTCACTATCTTTTTTGGCGAAAAATATGAGTACCAGTTATCATTTAAACGGAAAACTCTTGTACCGTTCTTTCTTGTTTTATTTGATAATAATAAATTGTATATTTCGGTTTTAACTAAATATTAATGTTCATATTTAAAGTTTTTAATTAATAATTGGAAGAAGAATGAAAGCAATTTATGCAATAAAATTGTGGCCTCTAAGAACATCATTAAATTTCCAGGTAAGCTATAAATGTCGGTGTAAAGTCGAGCCGTAAGTATATGGTTGAGCATCCCTGTTTCAAACCATCTAGCGACAAATTTCATGCTGAAGGCAAACAAAAAGTTTCCTATGGTTAAGCCACACAGTGAAAAAAAAATATGGAAAAAAATATAAATCGCACCGAGTTCAACTCTAAGGATCAAAGGAATCCTAAATTGGCAAGACTAGTCAATAAATCCGACAGCGATATGATAGAAACAACTATTATAAAATCGGAAAGCTTGTTTGCAATATTGTAACAATTTATGGAAAAATGAAATAAAGTTATGCAAAAGATGACTACGATGGCAGAGGATTTTGATAAATTTGATTTTTGATAAATAAAATGTAAAAAGAAGCAAATGTTGATTCCTGAATTAATTTCGGCGCTGCTTCTTCTATTAACAATTCCTCTCTTTATCTTAAATCGGACGGACGTGTTTATTTTGAGCGCACTGCGTTTTTATCAAATTTTTAATAAGCTTTCCATAAACAATCGGTGTTTATTTCGATACACATAAAAAAAATAAATATACAAATTGAAATTGCTTCTATTCTCGCTCAATAGAGATTCTTATCTCTATTCTTTGCATTTTACTAACTCGCACTAACGGCTCTCTTTCATCTCCCCTTTTCGTTTCCCTGGTACAGTTGTACAAGGATCATCAATAATATTAATAAATTAATTATTGAATTTTTAATAATTTTTAATAAATTAATTGTTTAATTTTTAATAATTATGGAATTTAAACTTATCTGTGAGTTAAAGTCTTGTAATAAGACAATCTCCTCTTCCCAGCCTACCATTCACTGCTGGCCTTGTGAAAACGTTTTACACGCTAAGTGTAACTCACGGCCTCAGTATCAGATTAAATCTACCGTAGGTCTGGTCTCCACTTTTGCTGTGACAGTTGTCCTACTGTTGAGGACGAAAAGATATCGTTCATGAGACAGACAAAATGTGGATTCAAGGAGATGAATAGTGGTTTTCGTAAAATCAATGACCAACTCTTTGCGCTCGATACACAGTTTAGTAGTCTTCAACTACTAAATGAGTCTCCAAAGCGCAAGAAATCCGCTTTTAGTGATGTGCTCGGGTCGAATAATCTTCAGCTTGCTCAGCCGACAACTATGCAGCCGCTTATATCTCTAGCCGCCCCAAGGGCCGGACCTGAGAAAAAATTCGGCTTCCGAATGTCTCGGAATCAATGAGCAATTGTCCGATATGTCCTCTGTGGCATCGCTTCAAGTGATCCCAGACCCAATAATTCAAACTCCTGTAACAGTCACCAAACAGGGTAATAAACCGTCCGGACCCCCGGTACGCAATGATGCCGCAGTATTAGTTACGGCGGCACCAAAACCCTTGCAGGTGATCCCACCATCGAAACACATTTTTGTTTCCCGGCTTGCCCCTGATACTTCGGAGATTGATATCTCGGCTTACATCAAAGCCAAAGCAAAAGCCGACATAAAGGTGGTGGATATTACAAAATTCAAATATTCTTACACCAGGCACACGTCATCTTTCAAAATACGTGTGCCCTTGCAGATGTTCAAGACGATCTGTTCCGCCAGCTTTTGGACAGAGAACATTTTCGTCCAAGAACATCAGCCAGGTACGGTGGAAAAAAAAAATTTAACCAAACCTGTGGGTGTAAAACTCCCACATGTTAAGGCCACTGATCAACCTTCCACCTCATCTTCCTCAATCTCAAAAAACTAATGTCTTCATTAACACTTACCTAACAGAATACAAGAGGGTTACGTAGTAAACTTCCCAAACTGTATTCTGATAGTTCTTTTTTTGCATCCCACATTATTGTATTTACAGAAACTTGGTTAAAGCCGGAGATCTTAAGCTCCGAAGTTTTTCCTAGTAGGTACACGACTTTTAGATGTGATAGAACTCTGCGAAGGGGGGGAGGAGTGTTAATCTTTGTAGACTCCAAACTCGCTTCTGAAGAGGTAAAATCACAAGAGTTTGGTGACATTGAATTTTTTTGCATCAAAATCACTTTGTCCGATCAATCTGTGTATGTTAGCTGTTCTTACATACCACCTTTGTCCGAACCGCCAACATACTGGCACCATTTGTCCGCTATTCGTTTGGTTTTCGATCGTCTGTCTGATGGTGACCAGCTGATAGCTCTGAGTGACTTTAATATCCCAGAACTTATGTGGAATCTTATAAATTCACCGTCTTTACAGCTTAACTCCCACCACGACTTCCCTGCGGGCATGTTTGACATGTCACTCGGGCAAATTAACCACGTGCGAAATTCTTTAGGTCGGCTGTTGGACTTATGTTTCATTTCTGATCCTGATGGAATTACTTTTTTCAGAACTTTGCCCCTTTCTAACCCTGAGGATCCATATCATCCCACTCTTCAGCTTTCAAACGAAAACCATTTCTTGATCGACTTTTAGTCTACACTTAAATCTTGTAAATTTCGTTTCTTCAGTAAGGCTGACTTTATGAAATTAAATAAAGTAATTTCGGAATTTGATTGGTCTGTTTTACTTGCTTGTGAGGATGTCAACATCACATTACACAAATTTTATTTCACATTAAAGTTATTTTTTGACGCTTGCGTGCCGTGGAAATATCCGTCCGCTTCAACGAATTCGCCTTGGTATACAAGGCACCTTATAAATTTAAGGAAAAGTATGAGTAGACTAATCCCCTCGAGGGAGGAATGGGAAGCCCGGATACCGGGACCGGAGGGCTCCATTCATATCTATACAGATGGATCAAAACTTAACGGCCAGGTGGGAGGCGGTTATTTTTGCGAGCATCTGAGCCTAAAGGAGTCCTTCAGACTCCCTGACCACTGCAGTGTGTTCCAGGCTGAAGTAGTAGCCATTAAGGAAGCACTTGAATCCCCAGCTCTAAGGGGAAATCGGGGTACAATATGTATCTTCTCAGATAGTCAAGCAGCGCTCAAGGCACTTGACGGATTCGCACCCAACTCCAGGACAGTCAATGACTGTCGCAGATCTCTCAACGAGATGGCTGAACAGCTTGACATCTACCTCATCTGGGTTCCCGGTCACAGGGACCACGAGGGAAACTGTGCTGCAGATGAACTAGCTAGGGCAGGGACTACCAACCCTCTCCTACCGGAGAAAGAACTTGTAGGCATACCCTTGGCTACTTGCAGGCTAAAGTGCAGGGAGTTTTTCGACCTGGCAGCCAATAGGAAATGGAATAATCTCCAGACCTGTAAAACATCACGTTTGATCTGGCCGACACGCTCTCAGAAAAGATCGGCGAGACTCATTGCTCTGACTAGACCGGAATGCAGCCTAACGATTAGGGCAATCACTGGGCACTGGCTAATAGGTGAGCACGCGGCCAGGCTTGCAGTCCCTCACAATGATTTCTGCAGGAGCTGCAGGGATGAAGAGGAGGTAGAATCGGTATCGCACCTCTTATGCCACTGCCCGGCACTTGGACGCAGCAGGCTCAAACACTTCGGGTCCCAAGAACTCTCGGACCTTAGCGATCTCTCAGAGATCTCTCCACGCGGACTGGTCGCCTTCATAAAAAAAGCAGGCTGGGACCATGGGCCGCCATAGGAAGTCTAGGCATTTATACGCACCCTGGTAGACAGGAAGGGGGGGGGTAGCATCTCGGTGAAACCCTTGCTCCAGCGGCAGCACAAGGAGCCCTTGCGGCTCAAGTGGAAGTGAGGGGGTGTTCTATGACCCCCTTGCATCACCGCCCTAACCTAACCTAACCTATGAGTAGACTATTAAATAAACATACGGGATCAGGCAGCGACGCGGCACCGGCAGAGAAAGAAAGGAATGATCAACAGGGCGGCACTTGAGAGTGAAGCGACAACGGGAAAAGACACACTGCGGGCGAAGTGACCGCGACTCATTATTATTATTATTATTGGAAGACAATTAATAAAGACAATAACCATTCTAAAGTAAACCCGAAGTTGCCTCAAATTTAGGGTAAAGAAGTGGGTTATTACACATAGATTATCTGGCTGTACAGTAAGTTATTCAAGATACTTAGTGTCTCGGTCCAATTTCATCGTGCATAACGCAGAATGTTATAGGAGTTATATTCGCCGCTGCAGGATTCAGTTTACTCAGGATCCGAAGCAGTTTTATAACTTTGTAAACACTAAGCGTAAACATGTATCTTTTCCCCCACTGCTTACGTTTGAGAACTCTTATGCGAAGACCGATCAGGCAATGGCCGATCTCTTTGCACAGTTTTTTCAAACTACCAATTCACCTAGCAGTAGTTTAGCTCAGCCTTACACTTATAATATCCAATCAGCCAACCTTATATTTTGCCCATCTTTCGATCAAAGTGGTGTGTTATCGGATCTTTTTAAAGTCAAGCCCGTGAATTCGCCAGGCCCTGATGCAGTACCAGGCTGTGTTCTGAAGAACTGCACCGAGGATCTGTGCAAACCGCTCGTTGAACTCTTTAATCTATCGCTGGAAACTTCGATCTTTCCCCTTATGTTTAAAGAATCTTTCATTATTCCGCTGCATAAAAAAGGGAAAAAATCCGACGCTGCCAATTATAGAGGCATCTCTAAATTCTCAGCAATTCCAAAGCTTTTTGAAAAACTTATCACTCCACATTTGCAACACCTATGTAGTTCAATAATAACTCCGTGCCAGCATGGCTTCATGAAGCGCCGCTCCACCACTACCAACTTATTGGAGCTAACATCTTTTATAACGGATGGCGTCGGGGATGGCTTACAAACAGACGTCATTTGCACTGACTTCAGTAAAGCATTTGACTCTGTTAACCATTCGCTTCTTACAAGTAAACTCAGTCTTTTGGGATGTTTTCGTGTTTTCTTTAAAGATGTTACATCGCGTTTGGTCCGCGCCACATCTGGGGTGCCCCAAGGAAGCCATCTTGGACCCCTACTTTTTACACTGTTTATTAACGACTTGCCCCTTGCCATAACTAATTCACTTGTACTTATGTACGCTGATGACGTTAAGCTATGCCTTCAGTATAAATTCACTAGCGCCCAGTCTAGACTTCAATCCGATTTGGATAAACTTCAATATTGGTGTTTAGCAAATAACCTAAAGCTTAATGGATCGAAATGTAAACTCGTGTCTTTTTACCGATCTAGTCCTCACCAGGCTATGTACTTTCTCTATGGAAACGCCTTAGAACAATTAACTCAGGTTAACGATTTTGGTGTCCCATTAGATTTGAGACTTAAATTTACCGACCATATATCTACCATGGTTAATAAAGCTATGGGTGTGCTTGGTTTTATTAAAAGATCGAAAGAATTTAATGACCCGTACATAACTAAAACGTTATAAAAATTAGTGGTCCGTCCGATTCTTGAGTATGGATCGTGTGTCTGAAGTCCTCAATATGGAGTACACCAAGATCACATTGAATCTGTACAAAAAAACTTCCTTACTTTTGCTCTTAGGGGACTTAATTGGGGTGCAAATCTTTGCCTCCCCTCTTATCGTAGTAGACTTTTACTAATCAACTTACCATCATTAACAAACCGTAGAACGATGCTTGGTGTCAAGTTTTTTATATAATCTTATTTATGGAAATGTAGACTGCCAGCATTTACTAACACGCGTAAATTTTAACGTAGGAACTTTGGTCCTCTACTCCTCAGCCATTGTAGTTCGACATATGACCAACACGATTCGTTCAGGGTATTATGTTTGTACCACAATGGTCTCTAACACATCTTCTCACTTTGCTCTACTAACAATCTTAAATCGCTTATATTAACCGCCTTATCTGTGCAACACTCTTCCACGTGGTATCTTTCTCCTACTCTTCGCTTAAACCATCGAGGATCTATTCCCGCGATTCGAGCCGTATGTTACGCGGCAGCTTCCCTCTGTCGGTTGGACGGGAGGTGGGCTGTACGTATGCAGTGGGAACCGCTCTTCGAAAAATTCTTCAATCGACTGTGTCGCATAGGGGCGGCATCCTCTAGCGAACTGTTTTGCTTGTTTGTGCTAGCAATAAATGCTTGGTGCCTGGCTTCCCTCAGTTACCCCAGACGTCGACGTTGGTCCGCTCCCGTTGCCGTCGTTGCTTCTGTCGTTGACCTTGCCGCTCCCCGATGTCGCTGCTCCTCTTGTTATGGGCGCCGTGGATCGTCATTATCATTTGCTCACTGGGAATGCCCTTTCGCCGTGGCCGGCACCCAATCCGTGTTAACAGACCAATTGGTACACTTCCCAAGCATACGCCATGCAGGATACGCTTCCTGGTTCCTGGCGGCCGGATCAGGGCACAAATGGCCTTGCTACCCTACATGACACACCGCCGGTTGCGTTCGCCACTTACCTCCAAGGTTACCACCTTACCTGCGTGCCTACGCTCCAAAGGATCTATGGTTGACCAGAGGTTTGGCGTCGCGCCTCCTTCACTCCAGGTGATCGCTGTGGGTACGCCTCAGCAAGCCTAGATCAGGAGTCTCCTGACTTGACCGGGATGTCCCTGTTTGGTTTTATATGCGGGCTAGAGTTCCCGAACTGATCACTCCTCGCTTTACAGGATAATTCGTACACTAGACCGATCCGTCGCTATTGCTCCGACACCAGTATATCTGTCGTGTCCGGGAATAAAACAACCCGACTCGATTTACCCTGGGCTTCAGTGTTTCCGCGGATCCTTAATCCAAGCTCATTGTTTTATCCCCACACTGATAAATCCTTGCAGGTCCTTGCGCACTTGCTCTAAATCCCGCACTTGAGACTGTCGGACTTACCCACGGGGGTCTTTCACTCAACACTTCCAGCTTCCCTAGAGGACTCAGTGTCGATTCACTAAAGTGGCCCTCCTTATATAGCGCTTGAGGCGCCCGTTTATCCTTGAAAATCTTGCTTCCTGCCGTTAATCCTTCATTCCTCTGTTCTCTCAGTTAAGCCTTTCTTCCGACGCATTTCCAATGGCGGGTTGTTGCCTCCCTTTGCCGCTCTTGGGCCTTCGATTCATATTGATCCGTCCAGAAACCCAGAAGGCGCGCAGGGTCAAGAAGATCAAGATCATCAAGAAGGTTGTTCCGCGGTTAAACTGATCTTTTTATATATATGCGTGCTTACACGCTTTTATTTTTTTAACTTTTAACCCTAAAAATGTGATACGGTTGGAAGTTGTAACGCTCCTAAAGCTTAGGCATTTATTCTAATGAAGGAAATTTAGTTGACTTGTCACCCCTTGAGGGTCTACGAGAAAAGTGGCCTATATTTAGTACCAAGTTCTATGAACCATTGCTTATGGATATTCTAATCTTGAAAATTTGTTAGAGAAGGCTAGAGAAGGGGTTGAAGAAATGTTGATAAATCTAGGTAATGTTGAGCATATTATAAATCGGTTACAGTTATATACGGATAATCAAATCTATTTATAATGAGCCAGCTATATAAAGTAATGCAAAATATTGCCAATTTCAGAAAATTGCCTGGACAAGATTTTCCCTTTTTCCGCTAAAGTGTTAAATTTATCAAAATTTCTAAAATCTGCCATCAAACCTGTAGCAGTGAGTGCCGATATAAAATAAATGTTTTTACTTGTTAAAGTAAATCAATCAGAACAAGACGCTTTCAGATTCTTTAGAGAGATTTACTCGACATTGATTTTTGGGGCTTCATATTCATGAAACCCTGCGCACAATACGTAAAAAATATAAAATTAAAATATATAATAAAGAGGCCATATTTAAGGCAATCAAGAAGAAACGTTTATGATTTTGTCACAAGTTATGAAAACGAACAAGAGGCGTACAAAATAAACTCATTGGTAAAGAAAGTGCATTAGATATCGAACTTCAACTTCAGAGGCTTTGTTTCGAATTCGTCACAACTTGAGAAACTTATCCGATCTACCAAATTTCATAAGGATCGGTCGAACATATCCTTATGAAACATATGCTGCCATATAACTGAATGATCCGAATTGACATAACTTTGTTGTTTTTTAGCTAGACAATAAGGACTTATTATAGAAATAGAAATGTATAGAATATTATTATACCAGAAATTATAGAAATTATATTTTGAGCAAACTTTAAATCTCCAATTTTATTCATTTATTTTTGTGTCTTTATGGTTTACCGCCAAACATTTTTCTATGGAAGATCGTTTTCTTTCATAGAAGGCTCGTACAAATCTTATTGAATTTGTTAACACTGTGGACGGAAGTCCATGAGTTGACCAACCGCATGCCTTAGCTTGCGCGAGACGATGTAACCTCTCTATGTATCCGAAGAATTAAAAATGTTCTGTTTGCGTCGATTTAAATGAATGATATTCCAATCGAAATTTATTGTTTTATTAGATAATTTTTTTCCCAACATAGTTTTTTTGGGAGAAATTAGGGTGATAGTAACAAAATTTTTTATTCTCTAAACTTGGGCTGGTGGGGAAATTTCAGATAAACGAACGAATTCTCATTTTACTTCTTAATACGCGTCGATTGGTGCATCAACCATCCCGATCCGACATAAGCTTCATAAGTTATTAAGGAAATTAGATTTCTCCAGCTCTTTCCAAATGAAAGTTCTCTGTTTGTGTGTTTGTCTGTTTGCACTATTGTTTCTTGACAATCCTGAAAAAATTTTAAATATTTTTACTAAAATATGAACAGCTTTTGCTCCACAATTTATTAAAATCGTTTAAATCTGTCATAATCCGTTTACTCTAGATACAGTCCTATTAGTGTAGCTGCCAATTTTGTGCTGCAACTTGTAAGGCTTGGCGAAACGTACACATTTTTATACCCTTGCAGAGGGTATTATAATTTTGTTCAAAAGTGTGCAACGCAGTGAAGGAGACATTTGTATGCTTTTGTATGCTCTATTGTATGCTTAACCTAAGCCCTTACTCCTAATTGTTCCTAATTCTATTAAATAGTCTTAATACAGCTTGATTGTCAAATAACTAATAAATTTGAATTTAATACAAAAGTTTTTAGATAAAGAAATATATGTATATGTAAATTAAGAGTTAAGGTAGACCAAAGTCTAACCAATCATTGTGATATGGACAAAATAATCATACGCTTTCCTATAGCGGCATTGTTACATGTTCAATTCGAAATATTTACTCACGCAACCATCCCTCGAAGTCCGCAGGCCTGTAGACAAGAGCGCTGGATATTTTGGTGAACGGGTTAAATTTAAATTAAATTATGGGTTTTGATGTACATGTTGCCAACAATTGATCAATGCTTTACAGGAAAAGAGGATGAGTCTTGGTTCGATCCAATATAATTTACAAAAGAAAAAAAAAATAATTAAATTCTACTTAAGGATACGCTAATCCTGACACAACTTGTCGCGCTTCTCTCCTGGTTGTTATTGTTGTTTTGTCGTCACTATGGACGACATGGTTGCCGCAGCGTTCGTCGAGCTAGCCCACCACATGGTCGAGATCGGATTATATGAGCATGAGGTTCTGCGCCAGAAAGTGAGGTTATGTTCACCTCCACGCTCCTGGGTGACCAGGTTCCAACTCCGCTCCTGATCCACTGCGGTCCCAATCACGCACACGTCGCCGGCTGCAGACCTCGCATATCGGGGCTTGAGTCTGGACCGGTTTCGCGCACTTTTAGGGGCTGATCGAGGAAAGCTTTCCCTGGATGCGTGGTCGATGATACACGCGGTGGCTCCGCCGTATACCTCTGTGTCAAAACGGGATACGTTGCTTGTCGTAGGCTGTTTTTGAGCGCTGCGCAAACGATTGTAGGGTTTGAGCACTACCAAGAACACTTTTATTATTATCCTAATGGGCGACATATTGGTCGCTCACCTGGAGGTTTTTCCGCCACAACCACAAAAACACGTGCAGATGCGAACGGCTGTGCACATTCACGGCCAATGTTTCGCTGCTACGCCAAGTCCCACTCGTGTACCGTATTGGGTACTATAACAATTCCCACGTTTGGTGATATTATTCATTGTGTTATTGTGATATTGTTGTGTGTATCACAATTATACTGTATTATTGTGATATAGACAACTGTTCACTTGTGAGTTTTGATCGCAAAAGAACAATTTGGGTTGAGCGGAAATTCGGTTGTCAGACTACGGAGTTGCCAGATAGATCGCCTTAACAGCTTTTAAGAGCTGTAACAGCGATCTGTTATCGACTTATTTTAATCGAATAATGTTTATCTACTACTAACTATCGACTAAAGTTTGTTAACATTATTAGAATCGGTCTTTTTTTTATGTTTAGTTGTAAACTTTAATTCGTACCCTCACAGTTTTAAGGGCGAAATTCTCAAAAGTATTGAGTTACTATATACGATACGATGCCTAACAATTAGGGTATAACAACTTAGAAACCCAATACCAAGCGATCTTAACCTTCTAACCATAGTTAAATTACAATATATTTATGTAATTATCTGATCTTATAAAAGATCACCTGGCCCATAATCTTGGGCCTCCCCTCATCTTGCCTCATCGTGGCCTCAGCGAGCCGCGCCTAACTCAGAGCGGCCAATAGTATAATCTAGTATAACATTAGTCTAAACTTTAATAGGTTTTGACGATTCCAAGACTTACTATTACTCCCGCGAGTTCAAGTTCGACGATACAAGCCGCATAACGCTCTATGGACATACACATGCAAAGACAAAAATTTTCCTTTACACATAGATAAAAAAATTCTCTATTTCAAATATATATATGTTAATTCTCAAATTAAGCAAGCCAACTCTGCCTGCTGCTTCTGGTGCTAAAGTTCGTTTCGAAATATTCTTCGTTCAATCAATGATCAATGGTCGAGATATCTGCCTGTAAATCTTCAGCATGTTTATGGCATAAGCTTTAATGCCTAGTTGTTTGGAGTATATCCCTCCTTCTACTTCTAAGTCATGGTAAGCTGAGTATGTCATTTAAAGCTTTATTCGGGGTGGATTGTAGTGCAACTGTGATGCGCTATTGCTGCTGGACGCTGGATTTTTTCCAGCTTCTTAACCACCATACCAGCACTCCATACAGTAGTTTGGGTCTGACTATGGCCGTATAGATCCAGCTTACAATATAGGGGAATATTCCCCACTTGTTTGCTATGGTTTTTTTGCAGGTAATAAGCGCTACAGCAATCTTTTTTGACCTTTCCTCAATATTGGAGTTCCAAATTATCTTCCAATCAAGAATTAGCCCTAGGAATTTAATACTGAAGGAAAGCCATTGGTTGTTTAGTCCGGGGGGACAAGGATATTGTATTTGTATATCCTGCTGAGATGAACTACCTAGGCCATTGTTGTTTGTCCATTCTGCTATGGCTTGCAATTTCGCGCTTATAAGATCACACAGCGTCTGTGGGTATTTGCCTGTGAACAGGATTGCGACGTCATCCGCGTATGCCACTATCCTGCAGCCTCCCTCTTCCATCTTGCATAGAATCGAGTTGACAGCTATGTTCCATAGGAGAGGGGGAGAGGACACCGCCTTGTGGTGTGCTTCTGCGGACGGTTAAAGACGGTCTAACCCAAGAGTCCTCAGGGCGCTGGTCTTTCTTCGGGAGAACGTTGTTCAAGGCTCCTTCTATATCCAAAAAGTTTACCGGGGCATATTTCTTACGAGAAAAGGCTTTCTCTATTTTGGAAATGAGCGCGTGGAGGGCAGTAACGGTGGATTTGGGTGGGGTTCAGTGTTGATCTTGGGTGGAGGCCTTTGACTCTTTCTAGCGTCTTAAGCGGAAGGATGATAAATTGATTGCTCTGAAATTTTTGGGTTCGTGTTTATGAAGACGATCCGTAATTTAAGCCACAGTTGTGAAAAGAGTTGTGTTAAAGATATTTAGGAGCCAATTTATGGCCATGTCTCCTGCTTGATGGATCTGTGCATGTATTATCTCGTCTGGACCAGCCGATTTATAGGGCATGAAACTATATATTGCCCAGTGTAGTATATATTAAATATATAATATCTCATCTAAATTACTTTTGGATCAGATAATTTTTACCACTTTTTTGAAGAGGATAAGAATTTTTACCAAACAGGTTATTTACGTTCTTCGGACATCCGAAGAGAAATTACTTTAAGAAGATTATAGAAAAATTTATGGGACATCTTATACAATATAAAGTATTTTCTAAAGTATTCGACAACGATTCACGGACAGACGGCCGGTAGAGTTTTTTGCTGGTCTGTAAAATAAAAAGAGTTTGAATCGATTACCCCCTGTATATCCCCTAATTACCCCTGTTGAGCTATTAATGGTTTTTAATAGCGGCCAAATTAATTAAAATTCCAGAGTTTAATTTTCAATCCAATTTCAATATTTATTCTCGACGGTTCAACTCTAACCCCAACTTGCAGACGCTCAAATCAATAACAAAATTACAAGTGACAAAGCTTAGCAATATGAATTAGCAATATGAACGCACACAAATGCAAGATTTGCTAGTGTGCAGCAGCTCTACAAAAAAGCTCCCCAAAGCGCATGCGCTACAAATACCAGCAAAGCGCATGCGAACGGGGGAGAAGTAAACAAAACCAGAACTGCCGATAACCCGCCGCAGCGCAGCGGGTTCGTCCTTTTCTGCTTTTACGCAGCTTCGTCCTTTTCTGCTTGGCTCAACATCCTCCCCCCGTTGAAGGCTGGGTCTTCAACCGAATCCTTGACAGGCAGCAGACACAACCGTGACACCGCACGCTAAGTCATTCCAACCGCTGTTTTGAGAACGGCTACACGGTTCACTCCGTCACGCCCAGGAACCAGCTCCAGTATCCTGGCCAGAGGCCACCTCATTGGGGGTAGATTTTCATCCTTCACCAGGACTATGTCTCCAACAGCAATTACAGGGCCAGGGGTACGCCATTTGGAACGCTGCTGCAACAGCGTGAGGTACTCCTCCTTCCAACGAGCCCAGAAAACCTGCTGCAGGAAGGAGACTCTCTGCCACCCATTAAGCCGATTAAAGTTTAGCGCAGTAAGGTCCGGCTCGATGAACGTTGAAGGCGGTCCGCCATTTAAAAAATGAGCCGGCGTAAGGACATCTAGATCCACAGGATTCTCTGAAATCGACACAAGGGGCCGAGAATTAACAATTGAGACAAAGTCCTTAATTCCTCGAAGCCAAGAACTGCGGGACCAACTGCGCGATAAAGATGGTGCTTAGCCGTCTTCACTGCTGCTTTCCACAGACCACCAAAATGGGGAGAGCGTGGAGGAATAAATCGCCACTCGATAGACTCAGACAGGCAAAACTCGTGCAGAGAAGCCTAATGATCCTGGCTGAGGAATCTTTGCTTCAACTCAATTAGCTCATTCTTGGCTCCAACAAAATTGTTGGCATTATCCGACCATATCTGCCTGGGTTTACGTCGCGTACAAATAAAACGTTGGAGGACGCTCAGAAACGAAGCGGTGGAAAGGTCCTTAACCAACTCCAAGTGGATTGCCTTAGTCTCTGCCTTGTAAGAAAACGGTCCTCAAAAATCCACACCGGTGACATCAAAACATTGGAATCCTTCAACCCTCTCGGTAGGAAGATCAGCCATGTCATGCTCCAGTAGACGAGGCTTTGCGCGAAAACAGCGTACGCATTTATTCACAACCCTTGAAACGGTCTTCCTCCCCCAATGGGCCAGTATTGAGAAAGGATTTTCGCAATTAGTGCTCGAGGGCCAGAATGCAGGTTCTTCTCGTGAAAGTGAGTCACTAGAGCCGAAGTGACGGGATGGCCTCTGGGAAGAATGATCGGATGACGTCCGTCAAAATCCAACGCAGAGTTCCGCAATCGCCCGTCAACACGAAGCAAACCATTATCATCCACAAAGGGAGCAAGCGAGGCCAGAGGGTTTGAGGGCGGAACCAATCTGCGTGACTTTAGTAAACCTATCTCTTCCTTAAACTCGGTAAGCTGGACGACGCGCAACAGCAGATGGGTTCCTCCTTTGAGATCCTGAACAGAAATCCCTTCGTGACGGATGCGGCGGCAAAATTTGTAAACGTAGGCGAACACTCTCTGTAGGGAGGCAAACGAGTTGGCAAACCTTGACAATGCGGCGATATCCCTGGGTGGAGCCGTAGCCAATAGAGTCCTGGCGCGAAGTTCGATGGTTGCCTTTTCGGCCACAATAGCGATGGGCCAATCATCCTTGGAACCACGAAGAAATGGAGGGCCTTGGGACCAAAGCTGGGAGTTTAATAGCTCAGTGGGAAGAGAACCTCTTGACAGTAGATCGGCTGGGTTGACGGCAGTAGGAACATAAAGCCATTTCATTGCCTTGGTGAGCTCCTGAATGGAAGAAACGCGATTAGAAACAAACACGTTAAACCGAGCAGGTTCATCTTGAATCCAGGATAGGGCAACCAAGGAGTCACACCAACAATAATAATCTTCTTTATATGTCCCAAGATCAGCAACTTCAACCATCAGTCTTGCTAGTAACTCAGCTCCACATAGCGCTAGCTTCGGTATTGTCTGAGTTTTAATAGGTGCCACTCGTCTCTTTGAACATAACAGCCGACAATCAGAGCCTGACAATACGTACACGCAAGCTCCATACGCATCTAAGCTAGCGTCGCAGAATCCGTGGACCTCCAGCCTTTCTTGGCAAGGAATGACTAACCGAGGAATCTTGATTCGCTGAATTTGGTCAAAACTGGAACAGAACTGTAACCACTCGGAGAGAAGAGACTGAGGAAGGCTTTCATCCCATGACAAATTTTCTCGGCACAGCTTCTGCAACAGGATCTTTGCCCTAGTGACGACAGGACCTACCAAGCCCATTGGGTCATAAAACTGAGCGACGGAAGATAGTATTGATCTCCTGGTTGGTGTGGCGGTGGGCTGAAGAGCTTCAAAGGAAAACAGCAACAGGTCAGCAGAAGGATCCCATGCTAATCCAAGAGTCTTTGTGAACGGACTGCCATCGTCAAATTTCAAGTATGACTCTTTTTTATTTATTTATTGAAGTAACAATTATCTGTTATTTATATATACAATTTTAAAATTAATTAATTATAATTAAGAATTAGGAAAATTATTCAAAAGAAAAACAAACAATTTAGATTTTATTACATCAAGGGATAATTCATTGGAAAATAAATGGGACAATAGATTATAATTTTTACAAATAACACGAAAAGGATCATGGTCCCCAAAATTTGATCTACGAATTGGTAACCAAAGGGGTCGAAAGGACCTGGTTGACCTATTTGGAACAGAAAATTTGATTTTTTCAAGTAAAAGATTAGAGTCAATTTGACCAAGAATGAGTTTATGAAGGAGCATGGCCCCAGCACAAGTACGACGTACCTGCAATGGTGGCAGGTCTAATAACTTTAGCCGACAACGATATGGTGGAAGAAGACCATCTGAGTCCCAGTTTAAATATTATAAGGCAAATAAAAGAAACTGCTTTTGCACTGATTCAATACTTGTTTGATGAACCATATACTGCGGACTCCAAACGCATGAACAGTATTCAAGGATCGGACGAACCAAAGAGATATACAACGTTTTAGTGGTAAAGGGATCATCAAACTCTTTTGACCAGCGCTTGATAAATGCAAGTACTCCTCTGGCTTTATTAACTGTTAGAGAAATATGTTCATTAAACGACAGCTTGTGATCGAAAAGAACTCCAAGATCATTCATTATGGAAACACGATCTGAAAAGTGATTCCCAAGTGAGTACGAGATGACATGAGGCGTGCTACGGTTAAACGTCATAACCTTGCATTTTGAGCAGTTTAGTGACAGGAGATTATTAGAGCACCACAAGAATACTTCGTCAAGGTCAAACTGTAGATGCCTATGAAGAAAGTGGTCAGAGTAAGAAAAACAGAGCTTCACATCATCAGCATACATAAGTGTAGTAGCATAGCTCACGACACTAGGCAAGTCGTTAACAAAGAGGATAAACAGAAGAGGTCCTAAGTGACTGCCTTGCGGAACACCAGATGTTACTTTTATAACTTGAGATGTGATGTTCTTGAACAAAACCCGCTGCGTACGATTAGATAGATATGAAGTCATCCACTTTATGATATTAGGAGGGAAACCCATAAGATAAAGTTTCTGGAGAAGGAGACGGTGATTAACAGAATCGAAAGCTTTGCTAAAATCGGTGTAAATAACATCGGCTTGCATTCGTTTGAGAAAACCCTTATGGACAGGCAATACAAGACCATGTCAGACCAATATTCTTAGTGATGAGATCGCTTATCCGTCCATTGTGCCCACCACCAGCACATTTAATATGTGAGCAGTTGTTGCAAAGCCAGCAGGACAGATACGAATCTCCAGTGATGGATCCTCCAAACTCGCATTTCTTAGCAGTGCAAATTAGACTCATTATTGACTGAGATTTGTCCACTGTAGTGAGAGCGAGAAGAGTTCAATGGTAGAGTTCAAAGAGTTCAGTGGTAGAGAGGCACGTTCGGATCAGGCACGTCGAAGAGAATACGTAACAAAAGAGATACGAATGTGACGAATAACCGCTTCAGAGTAACAATGATATAACGGGATTACTCGATCGGAGAATAGACTCAGGAATATATATATATAAATATTCGCAGAGCACGGCAGAAGTAATATTGAAGAATAATATTATTTTTAAGAAGTGTGTGGATATTATCTCCGACAATGATACGCGAAAAGAGGAGTCTCGTATCAAAGATATATGTAGGTAATAAGATGAGAGCAATCGCAAAAAAAACGTCGGGATACGGCTAAGTCAGACGAAAGACCGACTCTCTTTCACTTTCGGGTACGCCTTCCAAAACCTCTGGGATGTTGGAGCACCATTTCCTTAATTGAAACTGACCCTTGTTCAACAGGTGTTTGAGCTATTATCTCAAGCGCTTCACTCCACATAAAAATCCTGGAGGACAACACGAGAGCCAACGGGAAAACCGGCACCTTCATCCTTAGCCAGCTGGTGCATTGAGCGAACAGATAGAAAAGACGCTGGCTTTGTGCCATACGTCACGGTGTCGAGCTTAAAAACCTTCACGTCATCGTGGATAGAATCTCTCCAGAGGATGCACTGCAGAAAACTATCATCCGGAAAGACCCTTACGCAGCGGTACATCTTGCAAATGTCCGCAGTCAAAGCTACAAGGTGAGACCGAAACCGAAGCAATGTGTGAAAAAGCTTAGGCTGAATCACGGGGCCGGACATCAGGACATCATTGAGGGAATAGCCAGAGGCCGTAGCAGCCGAACCATCGAACACAACTCTCACCTTAGTAGTGGAACTTTCTTCCTTCAGGACGCAGTGGTGGGGAAGGAAATACTGGCACTTACCTCGCAATTCCTGCGGCACCAGAGACATGCGACCCAGATCCAAGTATTCCTTGATGAAAGACGAATATTGGGTCCTTAAATTCGGATGACGATCCAGCTTGCGCTCAAGTGAATGGAACCGACGCAAAGCCTGTGCGTAGAATTCCACTAACAGCTCCACATTGTGCTTGATTGGAAGGCGAACTGAATAGGCACCAGATTCAAGACGGACGTGGTGCATGACGAAGTGGGCCTCGCAATCGAGCTCCTCCTTAGTAGCCTGAACGATAGGCGCAGTGCAGGCATCCACTTCCCAGAATTGGCGGAGAAGATAATCGAGGCGATCGTCAACAGAGTTTGCTGGGTCAGCAGGAATCATCCTACATGAGGCGGCCAAGCGAGGATTTTCCGGCGTGCAACCTCCTCCAGAAACTACCCATCCAAAACGTGTCTTCTGCAGCAGAGGCAGACCATCTCCTAGCTGGATTTGCCTGACTGAGAGCAGATCAAGAAACAGGCTTGCTCCAATCAGCAAATCCACACGCTGAGCTCGGTGGAAGTCCGGGTCGGCTAGAACCACATTGGCGGGAACCTTCCAATTGGACACATCTAAGTTCAGGGCACGTTGACGCTCTATGATATGAGACGCCACAATTGCCTCAATGTAAACGGAATACGTGGATAGGCGAGACTTCAGGCAAACGTTAACCGATGCTCCATCCGTAGTAAGAGTATTAGCAGGAGGAGCCTGAGAGGTCGCAACCCCAGCTACATTGGCCGGATTCGATCCAGAAGCAGGAACGGCGCTAGATAAACGCTCGCAAGGATGCAATAGCGCATGATGTCGGCGATTGCAAGTTGGGCAGCGGGAGGATGAGCATTCGCGGGCTAAGTGATCAGACTTGAGGCACACAAAGCAGAGGGCAAGACGTCGGACCTCATCGTATCGTTCCTCAACTGACAAGGCGAGAAACCTTGGGCAAGAAGGCACAGCGTGTGCCAGGATGCCGCTCAGGGCACACGAAGCAGGCGGAGCATGCAGGATCGGTTGTTAAATGGCCTACGTCGGCCCGCTTGATTCGCTGACAAATGCGGAGCTAAGGCCAAATCCACCGTCTCCAGGGTACGGCACCTTTGTTCCAGAAACCGAGCCATAGATTCCCAAGTTGGCAGGCTATCATCAGTGCTTCCTGCCAGAGAGTCTTCCCATTTGGCCTTTGTGGCAGGGTCCAGCTTTTGAAAGATGATCTGGATGAGGAGGCATCCTTGAATTTCGGCCGACGTCCCGGAGGGCCCGCATATGTCCATTGAATCGGTCGGATAATTCTCGAAGAGTAGCAACGCATCCCAGCTCAACCACCCTTAACTGCAGGATCTCGTTGATGTGAGCCTGGAAGATTAAGCGACGGTTGCTGAAACGGTTGCGCAAAAGGTCGAAGGCAACATCATAGTTAGCGTCGGTAATCTCAAGCGCCCTCACAGTCTCCAGGGCTGAGTCCCGCATGCAGGAAATAAGCCACCTGAGCTTCTCCATCTTGGTCAAGTGCTGGTGGCTGTCAATGGTTGTCCTAAATAGGGCGCAGAAATCCGGCCACTCGGCATAGCCGCCGCTAAATGTTGGCATTGGCAACGGGGGCAATGAGGGAGCAGGCCTATATGGAGCGTTTGAAATCCCAGCACCATTGGTAGCATCTAACAGCGTAGAGTGAGCAGCAACCCGCATAGAACGCTTGGCCACCTCCACCTGGATGTCAACATGCACGTCCGTAGCCAGCTGAGAGAATCGCCAATATAAATCGCTCCCGATCTCGCTGTAGTTTAGCTCCTCCAATTCCTTCTGCAGCGTAGTGAAACGGTCGCGCAGACGCTTCTCCATAGACTCGAGGGTCAGAATGGTTGAATCGTCAGTTTGCATCGCAGCCTTGACCTTCCGATGCAGTACCTCCATTTCCTGACATGTTACCTCTGCGCGTCTCCGCAGGATCCTTTCACGGCTTGATGCAGCAGATGCAGTAGCTTCAGCTCCAGATTCCATTGAATTATTCCAATTAAGATGCCAATTAAATTAAAATGCAACTTTGCGACAACAAAACCAACAACGGTGTTTTAGTGGCACTTTTAATGCTGATCACGATAATTGAACGGGATGATAATCACGTCGGGGTCACCAAAATGTTGAGCTATTAATGGTTTTTAATAGCAGCCAAATTAATTAAAATTCCAGAGTTCAATTTTCAATCCAATTTCAATATTTATTCTCGAGGGTTCAACTCTAACCCCAACTTGCAGACGCTCAAATCAATAACAAAATTACAAGTGACAAAGCTTAGCAATAGGTGTGAATTAGCAATATGAACGCACACAAATGCAAGATTTACTAGTGTGCAGCAGCTCTACAAAAAAGCTCCCTAAAGCGCATGCGCTACAAATACCAGCAAAGCGCATGCGAACGGGGGAGAAGTAAACAAAACCAGAACTGCCGATAACCCGCCGCCGCTACACAGATTTATAATATACATATGTAGCTTATTTTACGCAGCTTCGCCTTTTTCTGCTTGGCTCAACAACTCCCTTTTTATCAACATGAACATCGCGTACAACGATTCCTAAGTCTCCTGTATTATAATTTTGGTCAAAAGTTTGCAACGCCGTGAAAGAGACATCTCCGACCCTATTAAGTATATATATTCTTGATCAGGATCACCTCCTGAGTCGATATAAGGATTTCCGTCTGTCTGTCGGTTTCTACGCAAACTAGTCTCTCAGTTTTAAAGCTATCGAGTTGAAACTTTGCACACATCCTTCTTTTCCTTGCAGGTAGTATAGGTGTCATAGAACGATCGGAATTGGCATAACTTTGATGTTTTTTAAGTGGGGACTTTGTAGGGATTCCATTTTGGGCAATTTTGGTGTTTTTTATGTTAGAAAGATGGGAAATTATGATGTGGCTCCTGATCATTTACATAATCGACGTTTTATCTTCCAATCCCACATTAATGAGAACCTCCAGAGAAAGGTGATCGACCGAGGTTCATTCCCTGCTCTTCGGGAAATATTTGACCGCTTCAATGATCATATGCGAAACCTCATGAGGCCTTTCTGCATAACCTGCCTAGATCCAAGCAGACATATCCAAGTTTTCGTCAAGAAACTGGATCCTCTCACAAAAGCCAAGTGGGAAGATTTTTTTGCAGGGAACAAGGAAGACCGCCATCCATCGTAGGAGGCTATGGCTAGATTCTTGAAAGCGGGGACAAAGAAAAGTCCACCTCAGCTAACCAGGCGGGCCGAGGTGCATCGAATAACTCACAACCTTCGCCCATAGCTCTTAAAACTCGATGTGCTCCGTGCACATATGCATCCAAGCAGAGACATACAAAACCGCTGAGAATAATAATATAATATTTAACAGCAGCGGCTTATTATCAGCTTCTCTCTCTTTCTCAGTTTTTCATGCGCTTTATTGTAATTTGTAGCCATGCACTTTTGGGCGTCTATAACAAAATGTTTCACTAAATATCTCGCCCCAACTCCATAATGATCGGGTGGTACTCCTAGAACTCTTGCAGTAGGATCCAATGGCAAGATTCTCTGGTACCCAATGGGCCATAAGATATTAATAATTGCGGTACCCAACGTGAAAGGTCTGACTCTAAAGTGTGACTCACAAGCCAGCAAAAATATGTTCTCTACTATCCTAACTATTATTTACTTGTCCACTATGGTCCAACCGACCACTTCTGTTGGCATAAATAAATAACTGTCCCATATTTATGGACAGTAATAAAATAAAAGGGTATGGCACCGCCTTTTTATAAATTCTACAATAAGAGCAGATAGGACCAAAACAAAAGTAATTCTAAATTTAATTTCAAAATAAGAAAGGAAAGCTAACTTTGGGCGGAGCCAAAGTTGATATACTCTTCCAGTTAAGTAGCAGTACTTATTATATGTATATCGGATCGTATATAGTTGTCCGATCCCTATGAAAATTTTGCCATCCAATCATATTTCTAATAAAAATGTTGGAAACAGCCCCAAATAAAAATAGCCAGGTTGTACCATTTACGATCGTTCAGATATATGGCAGCTATGGGATATAGTCGGCCGATCTTTATGAAATTTGGCAGATTGAATTACTATACCAAAATTACTATTGCCCTTAATGGAATCCGTAGAAAATACCATCCATCTAGCTAAAAAAACAACAAAGTTATGCCAATTCCGATCGTTCAGTTATTTGACAGCTAGAGAATATAGTCGGCCGATCATTATAAAATTTGGCAAATCAGATTACTTTACTAAAATTACTAAAGGGACTTACAAAACTGGAATCTATACCAACATAAAAAACACCAAAGTTAAGCCAATTCCGATCGTTCTACGAGAGGATGTATTCCGCCGATCCTTATGAAATTTTGTGCATAATATATTTTGACCAAATATAACTTGAGTGAAAAAAACACCAAAGGTATTGCATTTCCGATCAATTAGTTATATGGCAGCTATAGGATATACATAGTCGCCCGACCGTTCAGAATTATATTGCCTGCAAATAAAAAAAAGGAGGTGTGCAAAGTTTCAACTCGATAGCTTTAAAACTGAGAGACTAGTTTGCGTAGAAAAAGGTAGACGGACATGCTTATATCGACTCAGGAGGTGATCCTGATCATAATTATATATACTTTATTGGGTCGGAGATGTCTCCTTCACTGCGACGCATACTTTTAACCAAAATTATAATACCCTCTGCAAGGGTATAATGAAGAGTTTCGCATAAAGGAAACAGCTTTAATGGAGGGATCTGATATAGATGAGATTTAAACTTAGCTTTGCTTATTATTTTTTTTTTTTTTTTTGCTAAACGTTGGTTTTATTTCTTGAATCTTCTCATTGGGAGACTAACAAGAGGTGTATCAAATCATATATTTTAACTTATCTAACAGTCATGTTGACTGATACAGACTTAGACGGCCCTAAAATTCGATTGCTGGGTTGGAAGGTCGTTGCGTCGCAGGCGGGATCTGGTAGAAACCCGAGTCAATTCCAGAACGGGGGTTTTGGGTGCGAAGACAGTTTTTCTTTATAGGGCTCTTTTTGCTTCTGAATTTCGTCTATCACTGCGAGGATGCCCAGATCCCGGTGGATGTATTCGTTGCGAACATACCAAGTTGCCCCAGTGATAGTTCTCAAGATTTTTGATTGTGCGCTCTGTATGATGTCTATGTTGCTGCTGCTCGCGTTCCCCCACAGCTGGGAGCCATACGTCCAGATTGGCTTTAGGACTGAATTGTAAATTAGTTGCTTTTAGTCCAGGCACAGTGGCGATCTTCAACTGCGTCTTTAACTGTGATTCTCCGATGCAAAAGATATTGCAGCTTGTAGATTGGGTGGACTTCGTTCTTCTTCAGCGACCTGCTTTCTGGCTCGAGCTCGACCTTGAAGAGGGGTTGTAGCTTTTTATCTTTATTTAGAATGTTAATAACGTTCTTGGCGGCGAAGCCCTTTTCTTTAAGGGCGGTTTTTATTTCCGCGGCGGGTTCGATTCCCTTTACTACCACTTGTATGCCCTTGCTGCTTTTCAGCTGGTTCGTGTAATAATTTATCCGATCAATGTCCAAATATTTGGACACGATACGGAAGTGCTCTTCAGTCTTGGTTTGCACCTTTGTTTTGTGGATGTTCCCTTTGATAAGCGGGAAAATATGAAAGTTGCCACCGTTCCCGATCAACGCCGCAATTCGGTTGAGCACTCGAGTTTTTCTCCCTGATATAGATTGGAGGTAGCTTGGGTTTTTTTTGCGGTGTCTGGCGCAGGTTGGTTTTCGTCAACCTCCGCCAGTAGGGCAAATCTGTTACTACTGGATCTGCCCGGTTCTTCGTCTATTTTCTGGACGCGGATAATTTTTGTAGTAATGCCTGCCGGATTACTCTGCGTGCTTAGCTTGCGCTTAAATTGGATGTAGCGATCCAATCCAGTATGTATGGCCGGGGCCGTTTTGGCACTTTCCGAAGTTGTTGTTTTATTACTTGATGTCGCGGTATTTTGAGTTGCAGTGGTTGTCGCTGTGGTTGCAGAAATTGCAGCACTGCTTGTTGTTGGTGCGAAATTAGGTTCCGCCATTGGAGGGGAGGTTTTTCACTGCGAACTCCATGACGCAGGAGTCGGAGTGAGCAGAGCGGATGAGCAAGACCGTGCCCTATGGCTTTCAACGGTCAGTAGAGCCGGATTGCTCTCGGTCGAAACTGGCTTCAGTAAAGCATTTGACTTTGTTAAACTCAGTGTTTTGGGATTCCCAACTAATATCCTTATCTGGATCTCGAGCTACTTATCTAGAAGAATCCAGCGTGTCTTCTTTAAAAATGTTACCTCGCGTTTAGTCCATGCCACATCTGGGGTGCCCAACGGATGACATCTTGACCTTACTTTTTACACTGTTTATTAACGACTTGCCCCTTGCTTTAACTGATTCACTTGTACTTATGTACACTATGATGATATTAAGCTTTGTCTTCAGTATAAATTCACTATCGCCCAAACTAGACTTCAATCCGATTTGGATAAATTTTAAAAGTGGTGTTTAGCATGTATTTTCTCGATGGGCTATGAATTTTCTCTGTGGGAACGCCTTAGAAAGATTAAATCAGATTAACGATCTGAGTGTCCTATTATATTTGAAACTTAAATTTACCGACCATATATCTACCATGGTTAAAAAATCTATAGGTGTGCTTGGGTTTATTAAAAGATGGTCAAAAGAATTTAATGACCCGTACATAACTATAACGTTATATACATCATTGGTCCGTCCGATTCTTGAGTATGGATTGTGTGTCTGGAGTCCTCAATACGGAGTACACTGAGATCACATAGAATCTGTACAAAAAACTTCCTGACTTTCGCTCTTAGGGGACTTAATTGGAATGCCAATCTTCATCTCCTCTCTTATCATAGTAGATTTTTATACCCTTGCAGAGGGTATTATAATTTTGATCAAAAGTGTGCAACGCAGTGAAGGAGACATCTTCGACCCTATAAAGTATATATATTCTTGATCAGGATCACCTCCTGAGTCGATATAAGCATGTCCGTCTGTCCGTCTGTCTGTCGGTTTCTACGCAAACTAGTCTCTCAGTTTTGGAGCTATCGAGTTGAAACTTTGCACACAGCCTTATTTTCCTTGCAGGTAGTACATAAGTCGGAACGGCCGGGATCGGTCGACTATATCCTATAGCTGCCATATAACTGATTGATCGGAAATGCCATTACTTTGGTGTTTTTTAAGTTAGAGGGTTGGGACTGTGGCGAGTCAACCGACACAATTTGAAATTGCAACGAATAGATTATTTTTCGCCATAGTATCAAAAATCCCTTTGGGCATACTAAATGACTACTCGCTACAAGAAGCTTCACTCTTCAAGAAATCATCTTAATATTGACAACATATACATTCCACCAAATCTTTGTATCCACACTGTTCATGCAGTTATCTTTAATAAATATTAATAGTTATTAACCAACGTGGTTATATTTATTTGGAGCATAAAAGTCTCCATAATTGGTGACCCTCGACAACTAGAACAATTTCAAATCACATCAAAGTCTTGAGTACATACACACAAGTATTTCACACAAGTATTGACGCGCAAGACGCTGCGCAATTCACTAGCACAGCCATGATCCAATCCGTATTTGGAAAGATGCCGTTCCCAAATTTACAATCAATCACAAACATAGAAATGTTCTTCACGAAGTTAGAAAGTTGGTTCGCACTACAAGGACTTGGTGCACGAAAAGAACAGGAAAAGTTCGCTGCAGTCATCGCCTACGCAGACCCCAAATACCTGGAACAAGTACACGATCTTGTGAACAATCCACCCGAAACTGCCCCTTATTCCACCTTAAAGGAAGCGATCCTTTCAAAGTTTACGGACTCGGAAATGGTACGTTTGGACCGACTTGCAACTGGAATTCAGCTCGGCGACTGCCGCCCAAGCCATTTACTCTGCCAACTGCAGCAAACCAAGGCAACCTGCGACGAATCAGTAGTACGACGCTACTGGATCAAACGTTTGCCTCCTCCCGTACGCGCGGTAATTGTCGGCATGATAGGAAGCTCACCGCAGACCAAACTCTCACAACTTGCAAAAGCAGCCGATGCAGTTATGGATTCCTTAAACGACGATGCGTCTGACCACGTATATGCTTTTTCAAAAAACAAAGAACAGCAGTCTCATCAAGAAGAACGCGTCATAACGCTGACCAAACGACTCGACGATAACGACAAGGCTCTGCAGCAGATTAACAACAAACTGGGACAGTTACTAAATAACAATCAAACGCGTGGCAGAAATAATCAGCGACCCCAAAATTATTACCGCAACAATGCACCTTCTAACGATAGATCGTCCCAACAACTGTGTTGGTACCACAACAAGTACGGCAGAGATGCACAGCGTTGCAGCCAACCATGCTCCTTTACAGCGTTCAACGAGGACGACCAAAAAAACTAAATGCAACCGTTAGAGGATTAGGAGGCAGCCTTGACGGATTAAGTAATTTCGCCTCTTCTTATCATCAAGCCTTTCAAATCAATGTTCACAGAATTTCTTACTGCAACCGACTTTTCGTACCAGACGCCCAATCTGGGAGAAAATTTTTAGTCGATACAGGAGCCGACGTTTCGATCATTCCATACAGTACTATTCACAAGAATATACAAAACGCCAATCGCCATACACTCTTTGCAGCGAACGGCACAGAAATAAAAACATACGGCACCATCCGCTTGACACTGGACCTAGGACTACGTCGTCCTTACACTTGGAACTTCGTTATTGCTGATACCAATACTCCAATCATTGGATCCGATTTTCTACACCACTACAACCTTCTTTTCAACATCAAGGAGGCTAAGTTAGTTGATGCCAAAACACGCTTGACATGCTGTGGTATCCACACACATCAAAATTCATCAATTATTAAAACATTCAACACATCCAACGCATTCGCTCAACTGTTGGAGGAATTCAAAGACATCACACAATTCAACACAATCACACATCGTCCATCGTCAACGACTAGCGTCACCCACGTCATCGACACCAAAGGATCACCACCCTTCGCGCGACCACGAAGACTGACCCCAGAGAAACTCCGAGCAGCAAAGAACGAATTCCAATATTTAATGGACATGGGAGTATGCAGACCTTCTAAAAGCCCATATGCTTCACCTTTACACATGGTACGAAAACCTACTGGTGAATGGAGACCATGCGGTGACTACCGCGCCCTCAATGCGCAAACCATACCGGACCGGTATCCACTACCACACATACAAGATTGCACACACGTGTTCTATGGGAAAACTATTTTCTCCAAGATCGATCTCAACCGCGCATACAATCAAATCCCAATAGAACCTAAAGACATCCCTAAAACGGCCATAACAACTCCTTTTGGTCTGTTTGAATTCACACACATGACATTTGGACTGTGTAACGCAGCTCAAACATTTCAACGCTATATGCATACAGCATTCAGGGATTTAGACTTTGTCTTTGTTTACGTCGACGATATAGCAGTCGCATCGGCCAACATACAACAACATCATATCCATCTGCGCCAAGTTTTCGAGAAACTGAAAGAGTACAATCTCACGATAAACCCCAGCAAATGTAGTTTCGGAAAAGAATCAATTGAGTTCCTAGGACATCAAATTAACCACCAGGGTATTAAACCTCTACAAACCAAGGTAAAAGCCATTACAAATTTCCCCTTACCTAAGGTGGCCAAAGAATTACGAAGATTCCTCGCAATGATCAACTTTTATAGACGATTCCTCCCCAATGCTATTCAACATCAAGCTCCACTAGTACAGCTTATACCAGGCAATAAGAAAAACGATTCCACCCCAATCAACTGGACAACAGAAACAATCGACAAATTCAACAGTTGCAAAAATTCTTTAGCACAAGCTGCACTATTGGCACATCCTGCACCGAACGCAAACCTTTCGCTAAGCACAGACGCGAGCAACATAGCAGTGGGAGCGGTTCTACATCAAGTCATCAACTCGGAATACCAACCAATGGGATTCTTCAGCATTAAGCTCTCAGAAACACAACGAAAATATAGCACATACGATCGGGAACTCCTAGCAATTTACCTCGGAATAAAACATTTTCGCCACATGCTGGAAGGCAGGGTTTTTCACATCCGTACAGACCACAAACCCTTAGTATACGCCTTCGATCAAAAACCCGAAAAAGCATCCCCACGACAACTTCGCCAATTGGATTTCATAGGACAATTCACCACATCTATAACACACGTAGCAGGAGACGAAAATACAACCGCAGATACGCTTTCCCGCATCGAAGCCATCGGAGATAATTGCATTAATTATAATGAAATAAGCGATGCGCAATTACGCTGCCCAGAACTCCAAAAACTACTCAATTCCAACACCAGCTCGCTTCAGTTAAAAGCAGTAAATATTCCTCATACACATCACTCACTAATTTGCGATATATCTACTTCTAGCGTACGGCCTTTCATACCACAGCCGCTTAGAAACAAAATCATTGAGAAGCTACATAACATTGCACACGGTGGAGTTAAGGCAACTATAAAACTTTTAAAACAACGATTCGTTTGGCCCTCCATGCACAAAGAAATCTCCGAGTTCGTAAAACACTGCATTCCTTGCCAAAGATCAAAAATCACCCGTCACGTTCGCTCACCTCTTCAAAACTTTACACTACCTAACCAAAGATTCGAGCACATCAATCTGGATCTTATTGGACCACTACCACAATCTGGCCCGTACAGATACTGCCTCACCATTATAGATCGGTACACGAGGTGGCCAGAAGCCATCGCTATTGAAGACATGCAAGCCGATACCGTAGCATCCGCCCTCATTCGCTCCTGGATCTCCAGATTTGGCATACCGGCTCGCATCACAACGGATCAAGGCAGACAATTCGAATCGAGGCTATTCAATGAATTATCAAGGCTACTGGGAATCGATCACCTACGTACAACCGCATATCATCCACAAGCAAACGGAATCATCGAACGCTGGCATCGAACACTAAAAGCTGCCATCATGTGCAAAAACCATGCAAATTGGCCACAGAAACTACCAATAATTCTTTTAGGACTTCGCACAGCTTACAAACCGGACATTCAAGCAACACCCGCACAGCTAGTATACGGAACTACGCTCAGGTTGCCGGGAGAGTTTTTCCACCAATCAAACAAAATACAATCTCAAACGGAATATGCCAAAGAATTGGAAAAAATCATGCAAGAGATCCGTCCAGCACAAACAGCTCATCATGACACCTCCAAACCATTTATATTTAAGGAATTGGAAACCACCTCACATGTATTCCTACGAAATGATGCCGTACGCACTTCACTTCAACCTCCATACGACGGTCCATTTGAAGTCATCGAAAGGAACGACAAACACTTCACCATATCCGTCGCTGGACGTGCAGTCAAAGTATCAGTGGACCGCCTCAAGCCCGCCTTCATAATAATGCAACAGCCAACAGACAAATGCTCAACGCTGGAACCACCAAATAAAGGACCAGACCTACAGGCTCTTGGAGAGTCACCGGAAACAACCTCATCTCCAAGACCCCGGCGTACAATTAGACTCCCTGCTCGCTTTGCACCATGAAGTCTAGGGGGGAGTACTGTGGCGAGTCAACCGACACAATTTGAAATTGCAACGAATAGATTATTTTTCGCCATAGTATCAAAAATCCCTTTGGGCATACTAAAAGACTACTCGCTACAAGAAGCTTCACTCTTCAAGAAATCATCTTAATATTGACAACATATACATTCCACCAAATCTTTGTATCCACACTATTCATGCAGTTATCTTTAATAAATATTAATAGTTATTAACCAACGTGGTTATATTTATTTGGAGCATAAAAGTCTCCATAGGACTTTCCACACATGTTATATTTGACCAAAATATCTTGTGTACAAAATTTCAGAAGGATCGGCCGACTATATCCTATAGCTATCATAGAACGATCGGAATTGGCATAACTTTGGTGTTTTTTAAGTTAGAAAGATGGGACTTGGTACAGATTACTCTTTGGGCAAAATAATTCAATATGCCAAATTTCATAAGGATCGGCCGACTATATACGTTCCGCTATATATCTAATAATATAAGATGCGTGGCGCCACCTAGCGGACTGCGACGGAACTGCAAGGGTATATCAACTTCGGCTCCGCCCGAAGTTAGCTTTCCTTTCTTGTTTTCAATCAACTTACCATCATTAACAAACCGTAGAACGCTTCTGGGTGTCATGTTTCTATATAATCTTTTTTATGAAAATGTTGACAGCCAGCATTTACTAACACGCTTAAATTTGAACGTTCCTAGAAGAGGGACTAGAAACTTTCGTCCTCTACTCCTCAGCCATTGCAGTTCGACATATGCCCAACACGATCCATGCAGGGTATTATGTTCGAACTTGTCACTTTGCTCTACTAACAATCTTTAATCTTTCAAACACAATCACAAAAAATCAATCTTTTTTTTTCAGTTAGATGATATTGAAAATTACTCTTTATTTTTCACTTCTAACGTTTTGAGGATGACCAGCTGAGTAGTTACACCGGAAATTTTTCCGGTATCTTTATTTGGGCTATCTAATCTAGTAAAATGCAATAAGCTTTGGAAAACAAAACAAAAAAATAAATAAGATACAATTAAGCATCTTGATTGGTCACGAATTGTAGTAGAATCGGGCTACTACCACCTGTTACTAGCAAATTTCTGACCTTTCCTCTAAAACATTTTGTTTAGTTTCTATAAATGTCACTAACATCAGCTTGTAATTTTTTTTGGATTGGCACAAATTTTATGTTAGGATATTTGCTAGGATAAATTTCATTTCTTGTCCAAGATTTTCATTTTCTGTTATTACACTAGAAAAAAAAAACAAATATACAAGAGTTTCGAAGCGAAACTTTCGATCATTTGTTGAGGCCTTGTATATTTTGAGTAAAGACACTGAAGTGGCTGAACAAGGCAAATCAATTTGCGTAAATCGAAGTGCGAGCCCGAGAAACTACGAGAAGCTGGGACGGGTGATTTAATATTTTTTTCATCTTTTGAAATTATAAAATAACATTTAATTTAGGTAACATTTTAATAAGGTGCCCATCATTGCACATCCCTTAAAACTTAAAAACTTAATAAAAGAAACCTTTTTTTTTTATTAGAAAATTAATTTGATGATGAAATTTTTATAAGGGTCGGCCAACTTTATACGATTCTATATATATTTAATAATATAAACTGCTAATAATATAAGCTGCTACCTAACTGTCTGCGCCCCAAGTTAGCTTTTCTTTATTGTTTTTGACTATTTATGTGGGATTAAAGCATACAATTTGATCTTTGATTAAGAAATAATATTGCATCAATGCTTTTTTAAAATACGTATGTGAACTAGCGCTGCATCCAAACTGTTTATGGAAGCAGAAGGAGAAGAATATACAAGTTTTTTAAATTCTACATGTACCCAATATAGGTAATACCCACTGTAGAATAAGCTATAAGCACTAAAAATTTGAATTGATAACACAGGCCAACTGCAAAAATTCTCCACGCATAATTTTACCTACTCCATAACCTTTAGGTTCCCCTGAACCAAAGTCCAGAACAAACATAGGTTCACCCACAGTTTCCGCGGTACACCTATGAGACGAAATTGATCAAATTTTTTTTAAGTGTTGACCAGCATTGTTTTTAGTACATATTATTTTTGAAATGTATGTGTACCAACTAAAATTAAAAAATGGTATCTGGTAACTGCTATCTTTGGAATACTCATCCAAAATTGAAATCTCCGATTTTCTACATTAATTTTTGGTCTTCTATGATTTTTTCCCTATAAACATTTTCCTATGGAATATTTTTATTTTTCAGTAGATTTAAATCAGTAGATCATACCATGTTTTAATTTTGGATTTAAGGGAAAACTCGAAGTAATTTTTTTTAATCTATAACCATCGACCTATAATAAGGTGGTTAAACAATATTTTCGTCAATTGAATTTGGGTTTTTAATCTCATATTTTCAAAAAGTCATGGCTATCTAAAACTGTTTCTATGTTTAAAACGTATCTATTGCAGGTTCAGCTTGTTTAGTAAAGCTTTACAGAATTTTTAGATGGCCATGACAGCGTTGACAAGGGCCGAATATTCGGAGCAACTGTACGACCACATCGACAGAGAACCCGTCTGTCGCAAAACCAGTGTCGCCAATTCCAGGCCCTGCCTTATAAGATTTGCGTCTACGAAGCTGTAGCTGACTAGCCAGTCGGGAAGTAATCACATGGACTTGCAATCCAATAGATCTCTGCAAGGATCAAAAACTCAAGCTAGACTCCGAACGAGAACTTTTCCTGTAACCAGACTATCTCACCGCTGCGACTTCAGGCAACAAGTGCATTAGTCGCGGATGGTGAAACGCCCGTTGGATCGACGCACTCGGATGTGGCTGACGTAGACGGCACAACCGAAGACTGGCTGCTGGATGACAGTAATTCCAAAAAATGCAGCAGGCTGTGATGCCTCCTTCCACAACTGCGACAATTAGCTGCGAGGTACTCACGCAAGTGATGGCCAGTTTGAAAAAATTTTCGGACATAGACCGAGCCGCCTAGCCTCGCCAAGGCAGCTTTTCGGGGGGCATGCAGACACTATGTGGGACAACCCACTACATAATATACAGCCAGGGGAAGCTGAATTAGTGATGATAAAGGACGATCTACTATTATTTGCGACTCTACGTCTTCCCATATGAGTGCCCGTCGTGTAGGCGGCCATGGCCATATCCATAGCCTCCACAGTACTGCATCGCTGTTCCAAAAATTCAGCCATTGACCCCAACTAGGGATTAGGTCTGAGTTTGAGGCATTTTAATCTTCCTCCCACTTGGCCTGGGTAGATGGGTCCAACCCGTAAAGGAGGACTTCGACAATGATGCTGCTGGCGATTTAAATTGTCGTCCTTAAATTTTTCAAGGCTCGCATGTGAAGCGATGCCACCTTCCAATAGACTGAGGCCCAGAATCCCGTTCACATAAGTCTAAAAAATTATTCGGCGGTTATTAAATCGTTTTTTCCAAGAGATGCAACGCGACATCATATTTCTCCTCGCAGATTTCTAAGGAACGAAGTGCATCTAAGACTGAATGCCGAAGACAAAATTGCAACCTCTGCAGCTTTTCCACCTTACTTATTTGAGGATTGCAACCTACGATTGTTAAGAAAGTCGAGTAAAAATCAGCCCATTCCGAATATCCTCCGCTAAAAGTAGGAAGAGGAAGAGGAGGCAAAGTCCATCTGAATAGTGAAAACTCCGCTGGCAAGGGTGGAATGGGCAGCAATTCGAGCAGAGCGCAACGACGGCTCGTGCTCGATTTCGGCATGCATCGACCCCACAAGCTCAGACACGGGCCATCGCAAGTCGCTACTGATCTCAAAAAATCCAATTCTTTAAACTGAAGTCCTCGGATTGCCTTGAAGTCCCCGTACATGGCGACCAACTGCCCATGACGCACATGGAGCATAGCATCTTCCACATTGGACACTGGCTGGGGGCTCATTGGATCCTCTTCAAATCCTGAAGGATACCCTTCGACTTGAATTTTAAAATGGCACTCCGAGCTGAAATGGATTCTCCTGTGACGGTGCCGCTGGAGTTCATCGCCACTTTAAGTGAACAACGCTCAAAATTATATTTCTTATATATTATTTGTTATTATATTTAATTATAATTGTGCGCGGTGAACACGATTTATCCCACTGAGCGGTCAGAACCGTAAACTTAGTTGTGGAATGTATATATATATGTATGTATGTATGAACGTATGTATGTATGTAATAATTAGCGGGCCGGATAACAATTAAGCGTATCGGCTAACAATTATATTGTAAATACAAAATACTTATTTCCTGCCACTGATTATGTTCAAAATTATGCTCAGAAATGCACATACAAATATATTTGCACTATTTCTATATTATGTTCGTGAAATTGTTAATTTTATTAATTAAATCACGTCGGGAACACCAATGTCTGGTAATTGAGATTTTTCAATGATTTTTAATGCAAATAATAACACTGAATGAATTATTTTAAAACGTTATAATGTTGCTTATTTATAGGCGCATATGAAATGAAGTGAGACAAAAGCTCCAACTTATGATGCGTGTGCACTGAGATATAGGGCAAGAGTGAGCCCTTAGAACATAGGCTGAGTAAAAGCTCAGATAGCTAAAGATAAAGCCCGTTAAAACCGAGCGGCTAAGAAGAGTCGGCTTGCGACCAACAACAACTATAAGATAAATTATCACTGTGGACGGCAGTCCACGAGGTGACAACCTGCATGCCTTTGCTGGTGGAGACATTTTAGACCCCAGATAGAATATTTATAAATATTCGCATTTTACAAAATACGCGTCGATTGGTACCTCAACCGTGCGAAACCCAAAATATCTGATATCAATTTTAGTGACGAAAATATGCTATATAGGTGTACAAAATTGCATATAAAAAATATTCTTGTTCGGCACGTGCAAGAACAACAACAACAAAATCAGGCACTTGCAGAATAAGGATATTTTTTATATGCAATTTTGTATATCTATATGGTATATTTTCGTCACTAAAATTGATATCAGATATTTTGAGTTTCGCATGCAGGTTCGTCGCCGATACTTTACCGTGGCCTGACCCGACACTGATATCAAAATAAAAACTTCTTGACCAAAAAAACGGATATCAAATAAAATAAACCTCTTGACGAGGTAAAATAATTCTGGCGATGCTATGCTACAAAATGTTGTATATGTATAAAAAATTACACATACAAAATATTCTTATTCGACACGTAGGACAATAAAAATAGGCCATACGGTCAGATGGACATGCTTATATATATCGACGAAGATGAGTCGCAGATCTTTAGAGTCGGAGATGTGTCCTTAACTGCGTTGCAAACTTTTGACGAAAATTACCCAATACAAAATACCCTCTGTATAGGTAGAATGACAGGCGTATAATCGAGTAATGAAACCCAATACAAACCAAAGTCTCAATCAATTTATATACGGGAGAAAATCGATAATTTACTGGCCAACCAATCTGATTTGATTACGTGGCACAGCACGTCAATTATATTATCATTTTAGCAGGGATTAAATAATGGCTTGTCTCTTTGCTTTTACTCTTGTCTTTGGTTCTTAATGGCTTTTTATTTAATTTGGTTTATTTTAATGGCGTGAACTCACAATTTTGACTTATTGAGGGTAAAACGTTATTTGTTGCTGGGCGTGGTTTCAAGACTTTTCAAAGTAAACTAAGGATTTGAGTAGGAATTTGGTGCCAATTTTTAGCCGTTTCTTAAATGCAGGTGATCAATGAGCTTTCCACTCTCGACAAAGCCATCTCTTATTATAATCAAGATGTATATGTCTTGAGATACGACTGTTATCATTAAGCATTTTCATAATTTTTGAGTTACATTTTTTGCAGTCAGTTAACTAACACTTTGCGAACACTTTTTTTCACATCTTTCGATCTTTAAGCGCATATGTAGGCCTGCTTAGAAAAATAAAGTTTAGCTTGTTTCATGGTTTTATTATGGTTAATAAGTTTAGATCCCCATGGGTGTGCTTAGCATAATGCGGGCTGCTATGAAACGGTCAATAAGTAAGTCAACGAATTTCACAAATTTTGTTTCGGAAATGGAACACCTGAGTTGGCAGTGGTATATACCGCGGCATAAAGATGCTTTGTGCCAAATAAATATAACCACGTTGGTTAATAACTATTAATATTTATTAAAGATATGGTGGATACAAGGATTTGGTTTAATGTCTAGGTTGTAAATATAAAGACTTCCTGAAGAGTGAAGCTTATAGTAGCAAGTAGTCATTCAGTATGCCCAAAGGGATTTTTGATACCATGGCAAAAAAGTATTTATTCGTTGATATTTTAAATTGTGTCTTCATGGTGCAATGCGAGCAGGGAGTCTAATTGCACGCCGGGGTCTTGGAGGTGAGGTTGTTTCCGGTGGCTCTTCCAGAGCCTGTAGGTGTGGTCCTTTATTTGGTGGTTCCAGCGTTGAGCTTTTGTCTATCGGGTGTTGCATTATTACGAAGGCGGGCTTGAGGCGGTCCACTGATACTTTGACTGCACGTCCAGCGACGGATAGGGTGAAGTGTTTGTCGTTCCTTTCGATGACTTTAAATGGACCGTCGTATGAAGGTTGAAGTGAAGTGCGTACGGCATCATTTCGTAGGAATACATGTGAGGTGGTTTCCAATTTCTTAAATATAAATGGTTTGGAGGTGTCATGATGAGCTGTTTGTGCTGGACGGACCTCTTGCATGATTTTTTCCAATTCTTTGGAATATTCCGTTTGGGATTGTATTTTGTTTGATTGGTGGGAAAACTCTCCCGTAAACCTGAGCGTAGTTCCGTATACTAGCTGTGCGGGTCTTGCTTGAATGTCCGGTTTGTAAGCAGTGCGAAGTCCTAAAAGAATTATTGGTGGTTTCTGTGGCCAATTCGCCTGGTTTTTGCACATGATGGCAGCTTTTAGTGTTCGATGCCAGCGTTCGATGATTCCTTTTGCTTGTGGATGATATGCGGTTGCACATAGATGATCGATTCCCAATAGCCTTGATAATTCATTGAATAGCCTCGATTCGAATTGTCTGCCTTGATCCGTTGTGATTCGAGCCGGTATGCCAAATCTGGAGATCCAGGAGCGGATAAGGGCGGAAGATACGGTATCGGCTTGCACGTCTTCAAACGCGATGGCCCTGTCCACCTCGTGTACCGATCTATAATGGTGAGGCAGGTCAGATTTTGGTAGTGGTCCAATAAGATCCAGATTGATGTGCTCGAATCTTTGGTTGGGTAGTATGAAGTGTTGAAGAGGTGAGCGAATGTGGCGTGTGATTTTTGATCTTTGGCAATGAATGCAGTGTTTCACGAAATCGGAGATTTCTATGTGCATGGAGGCCCAAACGAATCGTTGTTTTAAAAGTTTTATAGTTGCCTTAACTCCACCGTGTGCAATGTTGTGTAGCTTCTCAATGATTTTGTTTCTAAGCGGCTGTGGTATAAAAGGCCATACGCTAAAAGTAGATACATCGCAAATTAGTGAGTGATGTGTATGAGGAATATTTACTGCTTTTAACTGAAGCGAGCTGGTGTTGGAATTGAGTAGTTTTTGGAGTTCTGGGCAGCGTAATTGCTCATCGCTTATTTCATTAAAATTAATGCAATTGTCTCCGATGGCTTCGATGCGGGAAAGCGTATCTGCGGTTGTATTTTCGTCTCCTGCTACGTGTGTTATAGATGTGGTAAATTGTCCTATAAAATACAATTGGCGAAGTTGCCGCGGTGATGCTTTTTCGGGTTTTTGATCGAAGGCGTATACTAAGGGTTTGTGGTCTGTACGGATGTGAAAAACCCTGCCTTCCAGCATGTGGCGGAAATGTTTTATTCCGAGGTAAATTGCTAGGAGTTCCCGATCGTATGTGCTATATTTTCGTTGTGTTTCTGAGAGCTTAATGCTGAAGAATCCCGTTGGTTGGTATTCCGAGTTGATGACTTGATGTAGAACCTCTCCCACTGCTATGTTGCTCGCGTCTGTGCTTAGCGAAAGGTTTGCATTCGGTGCAGGATGTGCCAATAGTGCAGCTTGTGCTAAAGAATTTTTGCAACTGTTGAATTTGTTTATTGTTTCTGTTGTCCAGTTGATTGGGGTGGAATCGTTTTTCCTATTACCTGGTATAAGCTGCACCAGTGGAGCTTGATGTTGAATAGCATTGGGGAGGAATCGTCTATAAAAGTTGATCATTGCGAGGAATCTTCGTAATTCTTTGGCCACCTTAGGTAAGGGGAAATTTGTAATGGCTTTTACCTTGGTTTGTAGAGGTTTAATACCCTGGTGGTTAATTTGATGTCCTAGGAACTCAATTGATTCTTTTCCGAAACTACATTTGCTGGGGTTTATCGTGAGATTGTACTCTTTCAGTTTCTCGAAAACTTGGCGCAGATGGATATGATGTTGTTGTATGTTGGCCGATGCGACGGCTATATCGTGGACGTAAACAAAGACAAAGTCCAAATCTCTGAATGCTGTATGCATATAACGTTGAAATGTTTGAGCTGCGTTACACAGGCCAAATGTCATGTGTGTGAATTCAAACAGACCAAATGGAGTTGTTATGGCCGTTTTAGGGATGTCTTTAGGTTCTATTGGGATTTGATTGTATGGGCGGTTGAGATCGATCTTGGAGAAAATAGTTTTTCCATAGAACACGTGTGTGCAATCTTGTATGTGTGGTAGCGGATACCGGTCCGGTATGGTTTGCGCATTGAGGGCGCGGTAGTCACCGCATGGTCTCCATTCACCAGTAGGTTTTCGTACCATGTGTAAAGGTGAAGCGTATGGGCTTTTAGAAGGTCTGCATACTCCCATGTCCATTAAATACTGGAACTCGTTCTTTGCTGCTCGATGACGTGTCGATGACGTGGGTGACGCTAGTCGTTGACGAAGGACGATGTGGGATTGTGTTGAATTGTGTGATGTCTTTGAATTCCTCCAACAGTTGAGCGAATGCGTTGGATGTGTTGAATGTTTTAATAATTGATGAATTTTGATGTGTGTGGATACCACAGCATGTCAAGCGTGTTTTGGCATAAACTAACTTAGCCTCCTTGATGTTGACAAGGAGGTTATAGTGGTGTAGAAAATCGGATCCAATGATTGGAATATTGGTATCAGCAATAACAAAGTTCCAAGTGTAAGGACGATAGTCCTAGGTCCAGTGTCATGGTGCCGTATGTTTTTGGCGTTTGTGATTGGCGTTTTGTATATTCTTGTGAATAGTACTGGATGGAATGATCGAAACGTCGGCTCCTGTATCGACTAAAAATTTTCTACCAGATTGGGGGTCTGGTACGAAAAGTCGGTTGCAGTAAGAAATTCTGTGAACATTGATTTGAAATGCTTGATGATAAGAAGAGGCGAAATTACTTAATCCGTCAAGGCTGCCTCCTGATCCTCTGACGGTTGCATTTAGTTTTTTTGGTCGTCCTCGTTGAACGCTGTAAAAGAGCATGGTTGGCTGCAACGCTGTGCATCTCTGCCGTACTTGTTGTGGTACCAACACAGTTATTGGGACGATTTATCGTTAGAAGGTGCATTGTTGCGGTAATAATTTTGGGATCGCTTACTATTTTTGCCACGCGTTTGATTGTGATTTAGTAACTGTCTCAGTTTGATGTTAATCTGCTGCAGAGCCTTGTCGTTATCGTCGAGTCGTTTGGTCAGCGTTATGACGCGTTCTTCTTGATGAGACTGCTGTTGTTTGTTTTTTGAAAAAGCATATACGTGGTCAGCCGCATCGTCGTTTAAGGAATAACTGCATCGGCTGCTTTTGCCAGTTGTGAGAGTTTGGTCTGCGGTGAGCTTCCTATCATGCCGACAATTACCGCGCGCACGGGAGGAGGCAAACGTTTGATCCAGTAGCGTCGTACTATTGATTCGTCGCAGGTTGCCTTGGTTTGCTGCAGTTGGCAGAGTAAGTGGCTTGGGCGGCTGTCGCCGAGCTGAATTCCAGTTGCGAGTCTGTCCAAACGTACCATTTCCGAGTCCGTAAACTTTGAAAGGATCGCTTCCTTTAAGGTGGAATAAGGGGCTGTTTCGCGTGGATTGTTTACAAGATCGTGTACTTGTTCCAAGTATTTGGGGTCTGCGTAGGCGATGACTGCAGCGAACTTTTCCTGTTCTTTTCGTGCACCAAGTCCTTGTAGTGCAAACCAACTTTCTAACTTCGTGAAGAACATTTCTATGTTTGTGATTGATTGTAAATTTGGGAACGGCATCTTTCCAAATACGGATTGGATCATGGCTGTGCTAGTAAATTGCGCAGCGTCTTGCGCGTCAGCGAAGTCTTCGTTTTCGGCCATGTTGTGAAATACTTGTGTGTATATACTCAAGACTTTGATGTGATTTGGAAGTTGTTCTAGTTGTCGAGGGTCACCAATTATGGAGACTTATATGCTCCAAATAAATATAACCACGTTAGTTAATAACTATTAATATTTATTAAAGATAGGGTGGATACAAGGATTTGGTTTAATATCTAGGTTGTGAAAATAAAGACTTCTTGAAGAGTGAAGCTTATTGTAGCAAGTAGTCATGCAGTATGCCCAAAGGGTTTTTTTGATACCATGGCAAAAAAGTATTTATTCGTTGCTATTTTAAATTGTGTCGGTTGACTCGCCACAGTGGTAACAGGCAATGGCTGATACGATGCTGTATTAGAATTACTGTACCCCCATTGGGTCTATATAGTCGTAAATATAAGGTGCGCAAAAGAAATAAATGGAACAGTGGACTTTTGTGTATAAAAACTAAACCATTTGGTATTTTTTTGAAAATGTTTTACATTTTTTTGTACGACTTAAGTCCCATCACTAGACATTATTTTCTTCCACTCAGATTCCCAAAATTGGCATGAATGTGCAAAATTAAGTCTTGGGGTTTTACGCCGCGGAAGCAACTCAGGTTTGAAAAGTATTTTCTCTTTATGGAATTCTTTATGGAATTTGTATACCCTTGATAATTTTGGTAAAAAGTGTGCAACGTAGTGAAGGAGACATCTCCGACCGTATAAAGTATATATATTGTTGATCAGTAGCACCTCCTTAGTCGATATAAGCATGTCTGTCTGTTTCTACGCAAAATAGTCTCTCAGTTTTAAAGCTATCGAGTTGAAACTTTGCGTACATCCTTCTTTTGTTTACAGACAGTATATAAGTCCAAAAGGCTTGGATCGGCCGACTTAATGCAATAGCTGCCATATAACTGATTGATCGGAAATGCCATTACTTTGATGTTATTTAAGTTGGGTATATTTTTGGAATAGATTTCTTATCTTGAAAATTTCATAATGACTTCATAAGGACATAAGTAACAAATTACTTCGGGAGTAGCATAGCTTTTCAAACCCTAATTAAATGTGCCATTCGCATTTCAGAAAGATACCTTTAGATTTTTATACCCTTGCAGAGGGTATTATAATTTTGGTCAAAAGTGTGCAACGCAGTGAAGGAGACATTTCCGACCCTATAAAGTATATATATCCTTGATCAGGATCTCCTCCTGAGTCGATATAAGCATGTCCGTCCGTCCGTCTGACCGTCTGTCCGTCTGTCTGTTTCTACGCAAACTAGTCTCTCAGTTTTAGAGCTGTCGAGTTGAAACTTTGCACACATTCTTCTTTTGTTTGCAGGCAGTATATAAGTCGGAACGGCCGGGATCGGTCGACTATATCCTAAGCTGCCATAACTTCGGTGGTTTTTAAGTCAGAGGGTTGGGACTTTCCACCTATGTTATATTTGGCCAAAATCGTATGTAGAAAATTTCATAAGGATCGGCCCACTATATCCTATATCTGTCATAGAACGATCGGAATTGGCGTAACTTTGTTGTTTCTTAAGTTAGAAGGATGGGACTTGGTATAGATTTTATTTTTGAAAAAATAATCTGAATTGCCGAATTTCGAATTTCGATCGGCCGACTATATGCTATAGCTGCCATATAACTGAACGATCGGAATTGGCATAACTTTAGTGTCTTTTCTACGGACTTTCTACGGAAATGCCAACCTAAACTGCAAGGGTATATCAACTTCGGCACCGCCCGAAGTTAGCGTTGATTTCTTGTTCAATATGATTTGGTTATTATATCCTTGAAGACGGTGTTATAATTTTGGTCAAAAGTGTGCAACGGAGCAAGGTGACTTCTCCGACCCTATAAAGTATAGAAATTCTTGATCAGGATCACCTTCTGAATTTAAATAAGCATGTCTGTCCGTCTGTCGGTTTCACCGCAAACTAGCCTCACAGTTTTAAGGCTATTGACTTGAAACTTTGCACAAATCCTTCTTTTGTTCGCATAGTTTGGAACGGCCGGGATCGGCCATCTATATCCTTTAACTGTCATTGAACGATCGGAATTGGCCTAACAGAAATCTCGAAGTTAGTTATTATGTAAATAGCGAAGTGAAAGTGCAGTCGCAGTCAACGTTTGCCGTGTAGACCTAAGTCTTAGGCTATATTATTTGTATTTTAGTCTCTTTTTGTTCAGAGTCTAGTTCTTAATTCCATTTATAAAAAAATATTTTGAACGCACAAAAGCTTCCTTGTTTGCTGTATATCTTACATTGTATTTTTTGTGTTAGCCAGCATTGATTCGTTACGTATATATTGGATATTCGTTATTCAATTCCAACATTTTTATCCCCCTGCAGAGGGTATTTTAATTTTGGTCAGGGAGTTTAATTTTAATTTTAGTGAAGGAGACTTGTCCGACCCTATAAAGTATATAAATGGTGCCCCAATAAGAACGATAAGAAAATAAATTCAAATACAACGAAAACGGTTTTAGATATTAAATTTGTTTTGGCTTTATTTTGAAGCTACATTTATTTTGAATGCCATTATATATGGAACAAGACATCAACAAACAAATTCGGATAACAATTTCCAACATTTGTGTCGTTACTGCGTCGATGGCTACTCGAACATTGTTTTCAAAGGCATCCAAAGTGTCTGGTTTGTTAGCGTACACCAATGACTTGACGTGCCCCTAAAAATCACATGATCGCGACGGCCAATCGATAAACGCTCGTTTCGTGATTATCCAGTCACCGAACTTCTCTCGCACAACATCAAGTGTATCTCGATTTTTGCGCTAAAAAATTCCTGAACGCGTTTTTTAAACCTATTATAAAATTGCCGGTGTTTTTCAATAGTTTGAGGTTGAGGATTAAAAAAAAAAAAATCTTAGATTTTTTTTAAACTAAAAGGACAACATTTTGACACATGAGACTGCAATTTTTGCCTTTTATTCGTGTTTTTCGGATTTTGACGCCAGTTTTTCGGTACAACATACAAAAAATCTGTCATTCATGCCACATATCAATGTTGTCTCATTAATACTTAATAAAACGAGACAAATTTCATTAAAAAATAATCAAAATTGTTGAAGATCAACCTTGCGAGCACTATAAGAATAAGAGCATATTCCTTTCTTATACACACTGGTAAAAAACGCGTTCAGGAATTTTTAAGCGCAAAAAAGTCCCGAAAACCGGTTTTTTAACAATAAATCAAGATTTTTAGGGTGTTAAAAATATTTCATACACGGTTTTGTGTTCGACCAGATAAAAAATTCTTACTATGTCACTTTAAAAGTTCAATTATTTTTGTTTTTTTTTAGCACTGTGATTATTAAATTAATTTAATATATAACAAATATATATGTATATATAAACAGTTTGTATCCTTTAAATGTACATATTGTGTATATTCGAAAACCGAATAGACAGAGTTTCTGTTTTTCAGTTGAATAAAATAAAGTTTATTACATTTTTTATACCCTTGCAGAGGGTATTATAATTTTGGTCAAAAGTGTGCAACGCAGTGACGGAGACATCTCCGAACCTATAAAGTATATATATTCTTGATCAGGATCACCTCCTGAGTCGATATGAGCATGTCCGTCTGTCCGTCTGTCCGTCTGTCTGTCTGTCTGTTTCTACGCAAACTAGTCTCTCAGCTTTAAAGCTATCGAGTTGAAACTTTGCACACATCCTTTCCTTTGCAGGCAGTATATAAGTCGGAACGGCCGAGATTGGTCGACTATATCCTATAGCTGCCATATAACTGATTGATCGGAAATGCCATAACTTTGGTGTTTTTTAAGTTAGTAATAACAGTAGTTCCACACATGTTATATTTGACCAAAATATCTTATGAACAAAATTTCATAAGGATCGGCCGACTATATCCTATAGCTGTCATAGAACGATCGGAATTGTCATAACTTTGGTGTTTTTTAAGCTACCATATAACCATATACCATATAACTGATTTATCGGAAATGACATAACTTGGTTGTTTTCAAGTTACTTAGAAGGATGGGAGTTTCAATGGATTCCTGTTTGGGCAAAATAATTCGAATGCGTGGGTCCACCTAGCGGACTGCGACTCAACTGCAAGGGTATATAAACTTCGGCTCCGCCCGAAGTTAGCTTTCCTTTCTTGTTTTAATTGTTATTTTGACAAATACAGGAATGTCGATAAACATTTTTTTCCTCAGATTAATTTCATGTTACATACATTCGATATTATAAATATGAAATTCGAATAGTTTTTAATTGGAAACAATAATGTTGTCTTGAAAAGGGTTCTTATTACATATTTTAATTTTCAGATGTTCCTTGGAGGACATGTAATAATTGGTGGAACACAGTAAACTGTGTTAGTCAATACGAAAGACAAAACTTACCATGCTGGAACAAAATTATTAATGGAACTTCCACAAAAATGTGCTCTGTGGCTTCAGCAAATCTGACATCATCAGAGCTTACCGATCCTGTTAAAGAATTTTGGGAGTATGTACTTAAAAATAACTTTTAAATTTAACTAATGGCTTAATTTCTGGTTAAAGGCGTCGGGCACTTCAAATATCTCAAGGAATTGATGAGATCGGAAATATTCGTTGGGAACTGGCTGGAACTTTATTGCTCGTGTGGATTCTTTGCTACTTTTGTATTTGGAAAGGAGTCAAATGGACGGGAAAAGTGGTTTACTTTACGGCTCTTTTTCCATATGTGCTACTTACAGTTCTTTTAATCCGTGGTATTACATTACCAGGTGCTTTAGAAGGTATAAAATTCTACATAATACCCAACTTTTCAAAACTGACTCATTCCGAGGTAAGAGTTAACTGCATAAAGGTAAAAATAAAAATAATGATTTATACACCATAATGTTATTAAGGTTTGGATTGATGCCGTAACTCAGATTTTTTTCTCATATGGACTAGGACTGGGAACTTTAGTAGCCTTGGGAAGTTATAACAAGTTTACAAATAATGTTTACAAGTAAATTATTGAATTTTTCTTAAATCTTATATATTTACCATATTAATAACATAAAATATTTATAGAGATGCACTAATCGTTTGCACAGTCAACTCAAGTACCAGCATGTTTGCAGGTTTCGTAATATTTTCTGTTATTGGATTTATGGCACACGAACAGCAGCGACCAGTGGCTGAGGTAGCTGCTTCAGGTTAAGTTAAATGAACATATGGAATATATGAAAAAAATTTATTTAAATTCGTTTAAAATGTTTGTAGGACCTGGACTAGCTTTTCTTGTTTATCCTTCAGCAGTATTGCAACTTCCAGGATCTCCCATGTGGTCATGTCTATTTTTTTTTATGTTATTACTTATTGGTTTAGACTCACAGTTTTGCACGATGGAAGGTTTTATCACAGCAATAATTGATGAGTGGCCCCAACTTTTACGGAAACGTAAAGAGGTTTTCATTGCTATTGTATGCACCATAAGTTATTTAGTTGGGCTAACCTGTATTACGCAAGTAAGTTAAAATACTCAATCAACGTTAATTATTTAAATGAGACATTTTTAGGGTGGAATGTATATATTTCAAATATTGGATTCATATGCCGTAAGCGGATTTTGCTTGCTGTGGCTTATATTTTTTGAGTGTGTTTCAATATCTTGGTGCTATGGAGTTGATCGCTTTTACGATGGAATAAAGGATATGATTGGATATTATCCTACAGTGTGGTGGAAATTTTGTTGGTGCGTTACTACCCCAGCTATATGTATGGTTAGTAATAGGAATATATACCATAGCCCTGAAAAAATTGTTTGGATAAAAAAAATTCTTCGAATAGGGTGTATTCTTCTTTAACATAGTTCAATGGACATCTATTAAATATCTGGACTACAGCTATCCCTGGTGGGCACACGCTTTTGGTTGGTTTACAGCGTTGTCTTCTATGCTTTATATACCAGCTTATATGTTCTGGTTGTGGAAAAGAACTCCAGGAGACTTAAGTCACGTATGTAAAATGACATTGAATAAATTAAAAACGCCCCAAAAATAACCATTTCGTTTTCAGAAAATCCGAACTATAGTCCGGATAGATGAGGATGTTGCGCTGTTACGCCAGAAAATGCAAAGGGAGGCTTATGCAACTGAGTTAGAATTTAGTTCTTTATAGGCGTGTGTTATAAACTATTAAGTCGTAATTTATGGTGTATTTATACAACAAATTTTGATCATACTTCCAAAATTTTGGAGTTTAAGAAAGAGTAACACTTTAAAATTGCCAATCAAGCACTTCTTTATTAACACAATGCATATTTTACTGGATTACGATCCAATACCAATTTCTATTAACGTGGCTATAAGCAAAACGAAGAAGCTTTACAAGACTCCTTGAGTGGGTGTATTTTGTGAGGTACTTACTCAAAATTAAAAAGCTGAAACTGAAACTATTTTATAAAATCTTGACTTATATAGAGAATTTATATCTACATTATGCACTAACTATATATCTATATCTATATCTATATCTATATCTATATCTATATCTATATCTATATCTATATCTATATCTATATCTATATCAGTGCGTGGTGTGTAGGAATCATCTTAGACCTCATCAATATAATTTATTTTTAATAACACTAATAAAAATATAGTCAGTGTTTAAGATTGAATAATCAATTAAATTAAGAAAAAACATAAAATAAGTTTAATAGTAATTTATTTTTATACTGATCTGTTACTAATGCATTGCGATTAAAATGCATTAATATGCATTTAATTTACCCTAAAATTTCTTTATGTTGCCCGTTATGTCAAATAAAGTCAATAAATAAAGTCATAAAAATTTAAGTAATTATATTTATGTAGCGTATACATGTGTTGTATATGGTAAAAAAATACCACAGTGCTGAACCAAAAATTTAATTTATTTTTCATTTAATCTCAATTTATTGATTAATATTTATTTGGTTAGAGTTGTTAGTTCCAGATTCTACCATGTAATTCCGCAAGGTGAAAGGTGATAAAAACAACAACAACAATTTATCACGCGGACTTTTATATTCCGAGTAATCGCTGCAAGTAGAGAAAGGATACTGCGGAAAAGGTTACCTGCATGGAGATGATGGCCATCAATGCCAAAGTGAAGGTCCGTCTTAACAAGGAATCTTAATTTGACTGGATGCTTAATTTGATTGAAATTGGGAGCGACTTGTACTGGAAGTTCTCCAAGCTGGCTCATGAGGTGCATATTGATATGCAGTTGGTAATGGTCAAACGTTCTATGAAAATTGCCAACATTCAGTGGCGGCTACGCTGTGGGGCTTGGTATCTGCGCGCTGCTCAAAACTGAAATTCACAGCCATTCCCACATAACAAAAATTAAGAAGGTTAATCATTTCTTATCTACGAAAATCAGCTTTGGACCGTGATCATTTGCGTAATCGTTTTAGTAATCGACGCTAAATCTTCCATCAATGAGATCCTCCAGTTACAGGTGGTCGATGCAGGACCTGTTTCTATGCGGTCCCTCATGAGTTCCGGATCATCTGCCGAGATCCAAGGAAACCTGCATATCCAGTTAAAACTCCTGAAGCTGAATTCCGTCAGAAAAGCGAATTGGGAGGAATCTCAGGGAACAAGGAGGGCAGGCCCAAGGAAGGCCTTCCATCGTGGGAGTTCCGCTTCATGGAGCAAACAAGCTTGAAGCCGTGGAAATAGCAAAGTCCACCAGATAACCTGGCGGGCTAATATGGAGCGGTTGCCTCGCGGTTTTGTTTACCTAATGGGTTGCCATTTCGCTCGCGGATGCTAGCCACTGTCACTCTTGCAATAACAGTCATTATTTCCACTTGCACCATCGCGGGAAGTTTTCTAACTCTACCAATGCTCCGTTTGACCAAAATTGTAATACCCTCTGCAAGGGAATAATAAAATTATTTCGAGTTTTTCTTTAAATCCAAAATCAAAACATGGTATGATCATGTCAATAAGAAAAAAAATCTTCCATAAAAATGTTGGGGAAAAATCATAAAAGCACAAAAATAAATGTAGAAAATCGGAGATTTCTACTTTGGTTGTGTATTTCAAAAGTGTGCAACGCAGTTAAGGAGACATCTTCAACCCTATAAAGTACATATATTCTTGATTAGGATCACCTCCTGAGTCGATATGAGCATGTCCGTCTGTCCGTCAGTCTGTTTGTCCGTTTGTCTGTCGGCTTCTACGCAAACTAGTCTCTCAGTTTTAAATCTATCGAGTTGAAACTTTGCACACATCGTTATTTTCCTTGCAGGTAATACATAAGTCGGAACGGCCGGGATCGGTCGACTATATTCTATAGCTGCCATATAACTGATTGATCGGAAATGCCATAACTTTGGTGTTTTTTAAGTTAGTGGGTTGAGATTTTTCACACATGTTATATTTGACAAGGATCGTCCGACTATATCCTATAGCTGTCATAAAACGATCGGAATTGTCATAACTTTGGTTTTTTTTTAAGTTAGAAAGATACAGATTCTATTTTGGACAAAATAATCTGATTTGCCAAATTTCATAAGGATCGGTCGTCCATATCCTATAGCTACCATATAACTGATTGATCGGAAATGACATAACTTGAAGTTAGAAGGATGGGAGTTTCAATGGATTCTTGTTTGGGCAAAAAAATAATATGCCAAATTTCATAAGGATCGGCGGACTAGATACGATCCGCTATATATCTAATAATATAAGATGCGTGTCTCCACCTAGCGGACTGCGACTCAACTGCAACGGTATATAAACTTCGGCTCGTCCCGAAGTTAGCTTTCCTCTCTTGTTTTCTTTTAAAGCTATCATTATGCTAAGTTATCAAAAAATATCAACCTTACCAAAGAAACTAACTTTTTGAGATTTAAGTGGAGTCTTAAGATCAATGAAAGTATTGGTTTTGATTAAAACTTCAAGAGTGGAATGTTAGAGGTCCTACGCATTAGAACAGGGCTTAAACAGATCTGAAACGAAATACAAGTCCAGCAGCCGACCTAAAGAATTTTTAACACGGTAAATAACATGTCAATTATACCCGCGGGGAAGTCTTGGTGCGTGTTAAGTAAGAAAAACGGTGAATTATCAAGAAATCTTTCACGTCTTCTTTCAAGATACGTGTGCCTAGGTGTATTTAAATTTAGTTAAGCCACCTTTATGTCTGCCACCTTTATGTCAGCTTTTCTTTTGTAATGTATGTTTTCTTTTAAATGTAATGTTGTGTAAGCCGAATGTAAGTCTCAGAAATGTCAGGTCCAGGCATTGGGGTGGCCACAGATATGAGCGGCTACATAATTGACGGCTGAGCAGGATAAAGATTATTCGCCACAGGCACATCACTAAAAGCAGATTTCTTACGCTTTGGAGCAGCTGAAGACTGCAAAGCTGTAAATCAAGCGCACAAAGTTGATTTTGCGAAAACCACTTATAAACTTTTAAAATGCACTCTTAGTGTAAATATATATATTAGACTTCTGCATAAATGCATCCAAAACGACAAATGAATCACCTTTTCTAAAAGTGGGTACACTATTTTTTGTGCACAGTATATTTGGGTGTGAGTGAATAGGGTAGTATTGTCTGTTTTGATTGACAGTAGTCTCACTCATTCCATAGTTGTACAGCTGTTAATGAGGACAGCAAAATTGGTGTGTAATAGTAATCAGTAATCAACGCTCTGTACAATGTTTTGGTGTGCAGTTGACTTACTGTACAGGGAGTGAAACTTTATGGCTGGTACATACACACATATATGATATGTATAGTTCTCATGTGTATGTAAAGGGTTTTTCAATAGGTGCGCTTCAACTTTTTTTTTGAATAAAACACAAACGGTTTGACTTTTCAACTAACTTTTTTTTTTATTATCGAATTTGAACATATACATTTAATTATGAAACTCGATTTCTTTCGCATGACCACCGCGTGCACGTTTTACGAAGTCCAATCGTTGAACCCAATTTTCAACCACTTTTTCGCATAAATCGGTCGAAATTCCAGCAATTTCGAGTTCAATATTGGTTCTGAGCTCCTGCAACGTCGCCGGCTTATTGGCATAGACCAATGACTTCACGTAAATTCTATGTTACCAAACTTTTTGCGTAAAAATGGGATAATTTTTTTCCTCACGGTCCCCGATCGGTTTATTTCACGGGCTTGAGATCCCGAGTCGGGCACCTTTCGTTTTACTGGATCACGCCATCGTGATCCTCGTCGCATTTTAGACTCACTAAAGATTACGCCTGACCGAACCGTTCAACTACTTCGCTATCTGCTGTGGTCTGGCAATGGCCTAACTCGAATTGTTTACTGTGTGATTTGTCACACGCTTACTTTTCTCTGCTTCTCCCTAATAAATTCTCTTAGCTGGGCTCATCGAATGTCTATCGGACTGTTATGGGGAGCGTTGCCTACGTCGTTATCATCTCACACGACGTGTACCTGGGCAAGGGACTTCATGATTTCTCCTGAGACTGGCACGGCTACTTTTATGCGCACTCATTTATATAATCGCAATTGAGTTAAAACTGTACGGATAGATCTTTCTTTGGTTCTTTGCCACCCGCATCCCAGTTCCCCTCTTTAGCCCATCTTGTGATCTCAATATTTTTTTTATACTCGCTGCTGCCTGTGTGTAGATGCCCACTTCCACTTCCTCCTTCTTCAGGAAATGCCAGCGTCATCCCCCTGGTCACCTTGGAATTTTTTCCCTTTTTTATACCCCTGCAGAGGGTGTTATAATTTTGGTCAAAAGTGTGCAACGCAATGAAGAAAACATCTCCGACCCCATATAATATATATATTCCTGATCAGGATCATCTCCTGAGTCTATATAAGCTTGTCCGTCTATCTTTTTGTCTGTTTCTACGCACACATTTTTATGGCATCATAAAACTGAACGATTGAAATAGTACAACCTTACTTATTTATATAAGCTTGAGGCTGTTTCCAACATTTTTTTTAGAAAATTTATTAGATAATGAAATACCCTTATGGATGGGCCAGTATGATTCGATATATATCTAGTATCAACTTCGGAGCTAACTCCGCCCGAAGTTTCCTTTCCAGTTCTCCCTTAATCCATGCAAGAACAGGAACAAAGAACAAAACCACTTATTGTGGTTCAAGAGTTGCTGTTTCGTTACTTTTTGAATCATGGCTATCCGATTTGCCACAAACGTGTGGTAAGTGGAAGCCGTTGTTCATTTCAATTCACGGAGGTCTCGCATAAATATTTTTTTTCTGCTACAACTGGCGCAAATAAACCTATTGGGTCGCAGATTTGTGATATCTTCGATCCGCAGCTTTATATCGAAACATTTTAGTGACAACATCGAGTGAATAAATCAATTTGTGATCCTGAGTCTACAGGGCTTGAGATTTAGTTGCTTGTCAGTAAAAGGTTGCAATTCTTATTTGATCTTGTAGATTGTAGCAGGCTTGTAGATTCTAGGTGCACCAAAGTGATACTTTTTGTCGCACTGGAAACAAAATCTTTTCTTTACTGGTGGCATTTTAGTTTCATGGACCATGCAGGAAAATAGATAATGGAATTGTTTCCATTTCATTGCATCCCCACCAAATTTTGGAACTTTATATTCTACTTGATTTTGAGCCTCTTCCTTCCGACTTTTGCCTTGCATTAGCTTCTCACGGTTACTTCCAAAGGTGTCAACAAATTTCTCGCAATTGATCCGGATGTCCTCAGCATATTTCATGTAGCTTTCGGTTCTAACCATTCCTTATTGCTGGGCATCTAGGAAGTCGTGAGCGTTGGCATAATCAACGGCTGGCTCTATCATTATTTTAGGGCCAATGTTCTCCCTTTCCATCTTTACGTTCTTTGTTTCTGACCGTTGGGAATTCGCTAGTATGCTAGACTCTCTACCGAGAATGGTCGAAGAAACTGAACCCTTTAGGGTATTATAGTTAGTTCTTGCTGCCGAATTGTTAATACAGTAGTTTTTGGTTCTTTATGTCGTCATTCTTCAAATGTGCAATGAGCTAATTTTTTTTTATACCCTTGCAGAGGGTATTATAATTTTGGTCAAAATTGTGCAACGCAGTGACGGAGACATTTCCCCCCCAATAAAGTACATATGTATATTCTTGATCAGGATCACCTCCTATGAGCAAGTCGATATGAGCATGTGCGTCTGTTTGTTTCTACGCAAACTAGACTCTCAGTTTTAAAGCTATCGAGTTGAAACTTTGCACACACCCTTCTTTCCTTTGAAGGCAGTATATAAGTCGGAACGCCGGGATCGGTCGACTATATCCTATAGCTGCCATATAACTGATTGATCGGAAATGCCATAACTTCGTTGTTTTTCAAGTTAGAAGGATGGGACTTTCTATGGATTCTAATTTGGGCAAATTTCATAAAGATCGGCCGTCTATAGCCTATAGCTGCCATATAACTGATTTATCGGAAATGCCATAACTTCGTTGTTTTTTAAGTTGGGGATGGGATTGTTTGGTCAAGTTGCGGTTCCCACTGCATACGTACAGCCCACTTCCCGTCCAACCGACCGAGGGACGCTGCCGCGAATCGCGGGAATAGATCCGAGATAGATAAGCGAGGATAAGGAGAAAGATATCACGAGGAAGAGTGTTGCACAGATAAGGCGGTTAATATAAGCGATTTAAGATTATTAGTAGAGCAAAGTGACAAGATGTGGTAGAGTCCATTGTAGTCCGAACATAATACCCTCAACGAATCGTGTTGGGCATATGTCGAACTACAATGGCTGAGGAGTAGAGAACGAAAGATTCTAGTCCTACTAGGAACGTTAAACTTTAAGCGTGTTAGTAAATGCTGGCTGTCTATATTTTTATAAATAAGATAATATAGAAACGTCAATCCGTCCAAGACAGAGCTCGTGCTGTTTACCAGGAAGTACAAAATACCTAACCTAAGACTTCCGAAGCTCCTAGGAGAAACACTAGTTCTTAGTGATAGTGCGAAGTACCTAGGCATCACACTAGACAGGAAACTGGACTGGAAGCTGAACACCGCTGATAGGACTAAGAAAGCGGCAATAGCACTCTATACCTGCCGCAAGGCGGTAGGCCTGAAATGGGGAATGTCCCCCAAGATGGTCAGATGGTCAGATACACAGCGATCATCAGACCAATCTTATTCTATGGAGTTGTGGTCTGGTGGCCCGCCCTAGACAACTCCACATGCAGGGAAAAGTTCAGGAAGTCGCAGCGCATGGCGGAAGTCTGTATAACAGGCAGTCTACGCACTACGCCAATAAGACTGCGAGAGGCAAATCTATGGAGCAAGAATAGTTTTGGTCATACCAGACTGGACCTACATCATTTCATGCCTGAGGGGGGTACGGCTTACTGTGTGCCCGTCGACCAACCCACCACTAACTACAAAATCTTAATCCCCTCGAGGGAGGAATGGGATGCCCGGATACCGGGACCGGAGGGCTCCATTCATATCTATACAGATGGATCAAAACTTAACGGCCAGGTGGGAGGCGGTTACTTTTGCGAGCATCTGAGCCTAAAGGAGTCCTTTAGACTCCCCGACCACTGCAGTGTTTTCCAGGCTGAAGTAGTAGCCATTAAGGAAGCACTGGAATCCCCAGCTCTAAGGGGCAATCGGGGTACAATATGTATCTTCTCAGATACTCAGGCAGCGTTCAAGGCACTTGACGGATTCTCATCCAACTCCAGGACAGTCAATGACTGTCGCAGATCTCTCAACGAGATGGCTGAACAGCATGACATCTACCTCATTTGGGTTCCCGATCACAGGGACCATGAGGGAAACTGTGCTGCAGATGAACTAGCTAGGGCAGGGACTACCAACCCTCTCCTATCGAAGAAAGAACTTGTAGGCATACCCTTGGCTACTTGCAGGCTAAAGTGTAGGGAGTTTTTCGACCTGGCAGCCAATAGGAAATGGAGTAATCTCCAGACATGTAGAACATCACGTCTGATCTGGCCGACACGCTCTCAGAAAAGATCGGCGAGACTTATTGCTCTCACCAGACCAGAATGCAGCCAAGCGATTGGGGCAATTAGTGGGCACTGGCTGATAGGCGAACACGCGACCAGGCTTGCAGCCCCCCACAATGATTTCTGCAAGAGCTGCAGGGTAGAATCGGTAACGCACCTCTTATGCTACTGCCCGGCACTCGGACGCAGCAGACTCTAACACTTCGGGTCCGAAGAACTTTCGGACCTTAACGATCTCTCAGAGATTTCTCCACGTGGACTGGTTGCCTTCATAAAAAAAGCAGGCTGGGACCATGGGCCGCCACAGGTAGTCTAGGCATATATATGCACCCTGGTAGACAGGAAGGGGGGGGAAAGGGTGGAGCAAGGGTTTCACCCTTGCTCCAGCGGCAGCACAAGGAGCCCTAGCGGCTCAAGTGGAAGCGAGGGGGTCTTCTATGTCCCCCTTGCATCACCGCCCTAACCTAACCTAATATAGAAACATGACACCCAGCATCGTTCTACGGTTTGTTAATGATGGTAAGTTGATTAGTAAAAGTCTACTATGATAAGAGGGGAGGTAAAGATTTGCATCCCAATTAAGTCCCCTAAGAGCAAAAGTAAGGAAGTTTTTTTGTACTGATTCAATTTGATCTTGGTGTACTTCATATTGAGGACTCCAGACACACGATCCATACACAAGAATCGGACGGACCAGTGATGTAAATAACGTTTTAGTTATGTACGGGTCATCAAATTCTTTTTACCATCTTTTAATAAAACCAAGCACACCCATAGCTTTATTAACCATGGTAGATATATGGTCGGTAAATTTAAGTCTCAAATCTAATAGGACACCTAGATCGTTAGCCTGAGTTAATCGTTTTAAGGCGTTCCCATAGAGAAAGTACATAGCCTGGTGAGGACTAGATCGGTAAAAAGACATGCGTTTACATTTCGATCCATTAAGCTTTAGATTATTTGCTAAACACCAATTTTGAAGATTATCCAGATCGGATTGAGGTCTAGACTGGGCGCTAGTGAATTTATACTGAATGCATAGCTTAACATCATCAGCGTACATAAATACAAGTGAATTAGTTAAGGCAAGGGGCAAGTTGTTAATAAACAGTGTAAAAAGTAGGGGTCCAAGATGGCTTCCTTGGGGCACCCGCGATGTGGCGCGGAATAAACGCGAGGTAACATCTTTAAAGAAAACACGTTGGGTTGTCCCTGATAAGTAGCTCGAAATCCAGATAAGAAGATCAGTTAGGAAACCCAAAAGACTGAGTTTACTTATAAGAAGCAAATGGTTAACAGAGTCAAATGTTTTACTGAAGTCAGTGTATATGACGTCTGTTTGTAAGCCATTCCGAAAGCCATCCGTGATAAAAGATGTTAGCTCCAATAAGTTGGTAGTGGTGGAGCGGCGCTTCATAAAGCCATGCTGGCACGGAGTTATTATTGAACTACATAGGTGTTGCAAATGTGGAGTGATAAGTTTTTCAAAAAGCTTTGGAATTGCTGACAATTTAGAGATGCCTCGATAATTAGCAGCGTCGGATTTTTTTCTTTTTTTATGCAGCGGAATAATAAAGGATTCCTTCCACATAAGGGGAAAGATCGAAGTTTCCAGCGATAGATTTAAGAGTTTAACGAGCGGTTTGCACAGTGCCTCGGCGCAGTACTTCAGAACACAGCCTGGTACTCCATCAGGTACTCCATGTTCAAAGTGTAATAAAATTTTTGTAATGCGATTTTTATATCCTCGCATGCCAGTAAATCAGACCAATCAAATTCCAAAATTAACTTATTTAATTTCATAAAGTCAGCCTTACGAAAGAAACGAACTTTCTGAGATTTAACTGTACACTTAAGGTCAATAAAGTGATTATTTTCGATTGAAACCTCAAGAGTGGGATGATATGGATCCTGGGTTAGAAAGGGGCAACGTTCTGAAAAGAGTAATTCCATCAGGACACGAAACATAAGTCCAACAGCCGACCTAAAGAATTTCTAACGTGGATAATTTTCCCTAGTGACATGTCGAACATGCCCGCAGGGAAGTCATTGTGGGAGTTAAGCTGTAAAGACGGTGAATTATCAACATTTGACCACATAAGTTCTGGGATATTAAAATCACCCAGAGCTATCAGCTGGTCACCATCAGACAGACGATCGAAAACCAAACGAATAGCGTACAAATGTTGCCAGTATGTTGGTGGTTCGGACGAAGGTTGTATGTACGAACAGGTAACATACAAAGATTAATCGGACAAAGTGATTTTGATGCAAATAAATTCAATGTTACCAAACAGTACGTACCGGGGGTCCGGACGGTTGATTACCCTGTTTGGTGACTGTTACAGGGGTTTGAATTATTGGGTCTGGGATCACTTGGAGCGATGCCACAGAGGACATATCGGACAATTGCTAATTTATTCCGAGATATTCGGAAGCCAAATTATTCTCAGGTCCGGCCCTTGGGGTGGCCAGAGATATAAGCGGCTGCATAGTTGTCGGCTGAGCAGGCTGAAGATTATTTGACCCAAGCACATCACTAAAAGCGGATTTCTTACGCTTTGGAGACTCATTTAGTAGATGAATACTACTAAACTGAGTATCCAGCGCACAGAGTTGGTCATTGATTTTACGAAAACCACTAATCATCTCCTTGAAACCGCTTTTAGTCTGCCTCATGAACGATCTCATTTCGTCCTGAACAGCACGACAACCGACACAGCAAAAGTGGAGACCAGACCTACGTGAGATTGCATCCGAAACTAAGGCCGTGAATCCGCCACACTTAGCGTGTAAAACGTTTTCACAGAGCCAGCAGTGGATGGTAGGCTGGGAAGACGAGATTGACTTATTACAAAACTTCAACGCACAGACAACGCATTTTCAGGTGGGAATGGCAAGGCACTCCATGAGGGTGCCTGAACACTCCACTCGCCTCGACAGCACCAATGGTCCCTGTGCTCCGTCAATGACAGAACCAACCATAGCGGCTATGAATGTGCATGGTGGTCTGTTGGAAAATCGTCGCTTAGCAGTCAGGATTCCCCAACGGACCGCGACATCCAATCGGATTCTCGTGATTTGAAATTGGAGCGAAACCTGAACAACGAATACGATAGCCAAGATGTTGCCAATTGCATCTCATTTCTCATAAACTTCGGGGCGAGTTCTATGTGGGCACTCACGTACTTTTTGAATTTAAGCCAGTTCGTTTTTGGCGACTTCAGGCTGAGAGGGTGCTCTGTTATTTCTGGGCTTTGAAGAAGCGTTAAAAACACAGGCTAGTGGTCTAATAATAAGTCCGACTTATTAGATTTGGCCCTTATTAGATTGCGAAGTATGTTTTTTAAAATCAATTTGCGGTGTCAAATCAAACTGGGAGCTTGCGTGGGTCGGTTAGCCAGTATGTGGGACTTCCAGGGGAAACATAGTCCAGTTGATTTCTCACAGTCAGTCTGTTTCTTGACTGAATTTGTATTGATGTGGCCTGCAAAAAGTTTGTTGCAAACCTTTTGTAAAAATGGTGTTTAAAGCGTTATTTGATTAGAACTTCAGTTCCGCCGTGGGCTTTACCATCTGGATGATCTGTATGGTAGATTGTAAAGCCTCTTATTTGAAAGTTGTATTTGCATTACCAGTAGCATAACGCCAATATGGTTTTCGATCAAGAACTGTGAAAATTCTAGTTTATGCCGTGAGACACCGTTCCACATTGGCGTTCCACATTGATTCGTAGAGTCTGCATAGATTATTTAGACTGTTGTACTACGAGCAGCTGTATTACCATGTTGTGGTGTTGAACAAGTTTTTGCATGGTAGGTTTCATGAAAGACATGGAGGAGCCATCATACTTTGTTGGAGGGTAAGCAGCATAGTTTCCGTTTTGCTATGTGGCTGTTCTGGGGCCTGTTGAGCGCTTCGTGAGTTAGGCTGAATTGGATTTTCCATTCCAGATCGTAGAGCATCGACATAGGAGAAGCCGTTGGTAGTGTTTAGGGGACCGTATAAGGACCTCGCAGCTTTGGCGAAGAAGACGTCTGGCATAGCTTTTGATGCAATGTACACATTCTGTCGAATTTGGTTGCGCGTTGCGTCGCTTAACGCATGCGACTCTTCAACTCCTTGTACACCATACATCCTCTACAGTTTGACGTATGGTTGCCTCCGCAGTTTCCACATTTCTTCACAGTACTGTCCTTGTTTGTAGTGCAGTGAGTGGAGTCGTGGGCGTCCTCGCAGACAACACAGACGGCTCGAAGTGTGCAGTATGACCTAGTGTGTTTATACTCTTGGCAATTAGTGCATTGCACTGGACCGTTGCTTTTATGCGGTTCTTCAACTGTGATTCTCCAATGCATAAGATATAGCGGTTTGTAGAATGGGTGGACTTCGTTCTTCTTCAGCGACCTGCTTTCTGGCTCGAGCTCGACGTTGAAGAGGGGATGTGGCCTTTTATCTTTATTTAGAATGTTAATAACATTCTTGGCGGCGAAGCCCCTCTCTTTAAGGCGGTTTTAATTTCCGCGGTGGTAACATCGGGTTCGTTTTCCCTCACTACCATTTTTATGCCCTTGCCCTCAGCTGATACGTGTAATAGTTTTTCTGAGCATTGGACACGATTCGGAAGTGCTCTTCAGTCTTGGTTTGCACCTTTGTTTCATGGATGTTCCCTTTGATAAGCGGAACAACATGAGAGTTGTCACTGTACCTGATCAACGCCGAAAATCGGCGATTGAAGGGGTCTTGGGTTTTTTTTCGGTGTCTTGCGATGGTTTGTTTTCGTCAACCGACGCCAGTAGGGCAAATCTGTTACTACTGGATCTGTCTGGTTCTTCGTCGATCTTCTGGACGCAGGCTATTTTTGTTTTATTGCCTGCCGGATTACTCTGCGGGCTGAGCTTGCGCTTAATTTGGAACGACTACTTGCTGTAGTCTTTGATGTCGCGGTATTTTGAGTTGCAGTGGTTGCAGAAATTATAGCGCTGCTTGTTGTTGGTGCGAAATTTGGTTACGCCATTGGAGGGGGGTTTTACACTGCGAACTCCATGACGCGGGAGTCATAGTGAGCAGAGCGGGTGAACAAGACCGTGACCTTTGACTTTCAGCGGTCAGTATAGCCGGGTTGTTTTAATCGCCGATTTTTCCATTTCGGTATCGCGGGTTGAAAAGTAAGAGTAGAAGCCGTTTCTTTGGTTCACTGAGCTTCTATGCTCGTTTTTTTGATCGTTGCTCAATGAGCTCCTTTCGTGTCACTTATTTATTTAAAACAATACACTAGTTTGTCATTGATTTTGCGAAAACCTCTGGAAACGTGAAGTGGCATCCAAAACTGAGGCCATGAACCCGGCACACTTAGCGTGTAAATCTTTAAAACAGAGCCAGCAGTAGATGGCAAGCTAGGATGAAAAGATTTTCTTATTACAAGACTTAATCGAACAGACAGTTTTAAATTCCCTAATTATTAATATATCTAATTTTTGGTCTAACAGTGAAGGAGACATCACCGACCTTTGTTTGCAGCAGTATATAAGTATAGAATAGGCAGTATATAAGTCCGGTTGACAAGGATAAGAATCGGTTGACTATATCCTATAGCTGCTATATAACTGATTGGTCGGAAATGCCACATTTGGCCAAAATATCTTATCTACAAAATTTCATAAGGCTTCGCCGACTATATCCTGTAGCTGTCAAATATAGACAAACGTTCTCCATTTTGGACAACCTCAAAAGGATGGATAAGCCTCATAATCTCATAAGGATCGGCCAACTTTATACGATTCGATACGACAGTAGCATATAAGTCGGTATAAATTATTGTGTGATTATTGGATAATAATAATAAATAAAAATCAAAAAGTATATAAATAATTATAATCGTTAAAAAAACAAAAAAAATGTGCGATTGCAAATATGACGTGAAAAAGGTAAACCTCTCTGAATAATTTTTATAAAAAATATAATAATTATAAATGTTCCAAAACCATACTATTTTCTGTCGAATTAAAATATTCGGCCCCAAAGTGTCTAGTGTTAGCCAGGTATTGGCCCTATGAGTTTCCTGGGCCAATATAGGGAAAATAGACGTTCACTTGAAAGTGATAGAAGGCAAACACAAATCAAAATGATTCACGGCGTAAACAAAACAACTGGGTAGATCGGGAGATTGTCACAGAACCAATGGACATAGATCCACCATCCTCCAAGTTTAGACATCCCACAAATTTCCGGCAGGGAAATAATAATCAGTCCAAAATTCACAGACCCAGAAAAGACCTAACTCTTCGGAGAGAATGACTGGCCAAAGGCGCCAGTTCATAATATTGGGCAAGCTGCCAATGGAGAAGAGTGTGTCTTAAGATTATGAGTGTGCGGCTGAAGCCGCACTGAGTGCAATCAACGACGACAGTGACCCATTCGACTGTAATGACCTCATCAATTTTTTAGAGGAAGGTCCCGCTTTCCTTTCATTGAACGAAGGCTGGCGGGGAGAACTATGAAAAGTCTCATAGACACTGGAGCGACATATAATTTTTGTAAGGCACCTAAAGGAGCTGAAGAGCGTAATGCTTGTCGACTCCCCATTTACTTGTTTCATTCATGGCTCCAGTAAGGTAAAAGAAAAGTGCCTTATGCACATATTTGGCCTAAAGGCTCAATTTTATTTACTTGATGGTATTAATACCATTAATACTATTTGATGCCAAAATAGTTTTTGACTTAGTAACGCAGGCCGGAGCGGCATTAGATGTATGCAACAACGTGATCAGATATGGAACCGCATCTGAACAGTTTAAACATTACGAGTGCGACAATGTGAACTTCACAAACATCGACGACTTAGTGGTTCCAAGTTTAGTGAAAGCTGGTTTTAAAAAAAATATCCATCACAGGAAACAAGTGTTTTCGCACTCTAAGTCAAAAGAATTTAATGACCCGTACATAACTAAAACGTTATATACATCACTGGTCCGTCCGATTCTAGAGTATGGATCGTGTGTCTGGAGTCCTCAATATGGAGTACACCAAGATCACATTGAATCTGTACAAAAAAACTTCCTTACTTTTGCTCTTAGGGGACTTAATTGGGATGCAAATCTTTACCTCCCCTCTTATCATAGTAGACTTTTACTAATCAACTTACCATCATTAACAAATCGTAGAACGATGCTGGGTGTCATGTTTCTATATAATCTTATTTATGGAAATATAGACAGCCAGCATTTACTAACACGTTTAAATTTTAACATTCCTAGTAGAAGGACCAGAAACTTTCGTCCTCTACTCCTCAGCCATTGTAGTTCGACATATGCCCAACACGATCCGTTCAGGGTATTATGTTCGGACTACAATGGTCNATTAATACTATTTGATGCCAAAATAGTTTTTGACTTAGTAACGCAGGCCGGAGCGGCATTAGATGTATGCAACAACGTGATCAGATATGGAACCGCATCTGAACAGTTTAAACATTACGAGTGCGACAATGTGAACTTCACAAACATCGACGACTTAGTGGTTCCAAGTTTAGTGAAAGCTGGTTTTAAAAAAAATATCCATCAGAGGAAACAAGTGTTTTCGCACTCTAACGAGGCGCTGCCATTTAACACCTCGATCACTGTTACAATTCGAACGGAGTCCAACGAACCCGTATATTCAAGGCTATATCCTTATCCAATGGGTGCAGCAGATTTTGTTAACGCAGAAATCAAACAACTGTTAAAGTATGGCATTATCCGGCCTTCTAGGTCGCCATATAACACCGCGACATGGCTTGTCAACAAAAAAGGGCTTGATAACGATGGCAACAAAAAAATCGACTGGTGATCGATTTCAGGGAACTGAATAAACGAACCATCGCCGATCGTTATCCTATGCCAAGAATTCCGATGATTCTAGCGACCTTAGGAAAGGCAAAGTTTTTCACTACCAAGGTCTAGGGTTCGGGATATCACCAGATTTATCTCGCCGAAAAAAACCGCAAAAAAACGGCTTTCTCCATAAACGGAAGAAAGTATGAATTTTGCCGTTTACCCTTTAGACTGAAAATGCGGAAAGCATTTTCCAAAGAGCGATTGATGACGTACTACGCGAACAAATCGGGAAAATTCACCTCCATACACAGTTAGCAAACACATGTCAAAAAAGGTTGCTATCGAACTCGACGACACCCAACGCAGAGTTCGAGGGCCTACGAGACATTTTATCATCAGAAGATGTCATACTAGCGTACCTAAGTTTAAAACTTGCTTTCGATCTGACCACCGATGCCTCGGCAAGCGGTATCGGTGCGGTACTGTCCCAAAAAGGCAGGCCAATCACGATGATATCTCGCACATTAAAAGACTGCGAGCTTAAATATGCAACAAACGAAAGAGAGTTATTCGCAATCGTTTGGGCCATAGGGAAATTACAAAATTACCTATGTATATGGCGCAAAGGAGATCCGCGTTTTTACGGATCTCCACCCACTGACTTTTGCTGTATCCAACACTAATAAAAAAATTTTAATGCGCGATGGAAAGCATTCATCGAAGAACACGGTGCCAAAGTGTTTTATAAGCCTGGAAAGGAAAATTTTGTCATTGACGCCCTGTCCCGACAACATATTAACGCTATGCAAAACGAGCCCCGATCTGACGCAGCCACTATGATATCCACAGTGAACTTTCATGGACCCACACGGTCGAATCTACCGATAAACTCTTAAACTGCTACAGGAATAAAATAATCCTTGAGAAAGCAAGGCTGCCTTTACGGCGAAAGTTCACAGTTTTCGGAACTCAGTGTCACAGTTTTGACACATAATCCAATTTGATAACAAAGACTCGTTGTTCGAATTGGTTGAGGAAGCTGTTAACGTGGATCTTGTTAATTCTATTTACTGCGATCTCCCCTATGGATACATAGCATGTATCCAACATGCCTTAGTTACGGAATTGCCAGCAACCTAGTTTTGGCACTGCAGGAAATTCGTGAGTGATATTACAAACGCAAATGAGCAGACAGAAATAATCACATGCGAACACATCCGCGCCCACAGGGCTGCCCAGGAAAATGTAAAACAGATCCCTTAGGATTACTATTTTCCGAATATGGTCAAACTCGCTAATGAAGTAGTCATAAACTGCAAGACATTCACCAAGGCTAAGTACAACAGATACCCCAAGAAGCAGGAGTTGGGTGTCACACCTACCCCTTCCTACGCGGGCGAAAGACTACATATGGATATCTACTCTACGGATAGGAAACTATTCTAAACCTGCGTATATAAATTTTCAACCTAACTTAGGAAACGTATCTTAGGAAAACCTAAGATAATGCCCCCCTCAAGTTCTTTTTCAGGTTATTTTTCAAGTTTTTTCACATTATTCTAACACACACTTTACCATAGCTACCCCACTTAACGCGCAATAGATCTAACCTTTCGCCTTCTTACAGGATCGCTGGAATCATATTAATAACGTTAGCTATAGTTAACGCTAGAGACGGTCTACTCTCAAGCCCAATATATCCCAATCACAGACAGAGGAAACAGAGTGGAAACAGAGAAACTTGCTGCGACACTCAAGCAATTTGTCAGAATTCTCAGTAATGATAGAAGAAACTACTAGACTGTCCAATTTTGACGTCGACACCGACCATTTAAGAATTGTCCGTATTAAAGGTACACCATTGGATCGCCAGGAGCCTAGACTTTCTAGGCACTGCACTTACTGCACCCGGGATGCCGCTGACTTTGATATGTTAAAAATGTCCCACTTACGTTAATAGAATCTAATAATAGACTGGTGATCATTAATACGCAATCGCAAAAAAAAATTAATGAATTAACAGAGGCGGTTAAGAAAATTATCAAGGCAAACCAAACTAATATGATTGACACTCCACACTTGTTCGAGAACTTTTTGGCTAGAAATAGAATATTAATAAACGAGATTCAGAATTTGCTTACAGTCACATTATCTAAAGCTAATATTATAAATCAAACTATTTTAAATCACAATGATTTTAAGTCTGTATTGATTGATCATTCCAAAGAAGTCCCCATTATTAGCTTAATTGAGGCATCTACCATAATTGCCTACCCTAATATTAAAACTACTTGTAAAAAGGTCACAATATTTCCGATATCACACCAACACACCATCTTGCAACCAAAGCAGAACATATTAGCTGAATGCAACAACGACGTCCTAGCTGTTACCGATTGCGCACTAACAACTTACGCGTCATTCTGCAAACTGGCAACCCACGATACATGTGCTCGTGGCCTTCACGCATTGTGTGAAACGCAGGCTAGCCATTTAAGCCCCATCACACTAGTAGACGATGGAGTAATAATAATCAACGAGTGCCCAGCCAAGGTCAGCACTGATAATGGTCCCGCAATAATTACCAACGGCTCGCGCCTTGTTACGTTCGAGCGGGTGGCCTTCATTAATGGTACAAAATGTTAAAACGTTCGTGAAGCCATAAGAAAGGTCCCAGGCATGGCAGCATCTCCATTACTAAACAGCTGCTAGGTCAGCACTCTGCTTGACAAGCGCTCGGCTTGCCGGCCGCGCTAGGTTCAAGTAAAGCTAAGAGTTTTCAGTTTAATTTGGATATTAATAAAGAGCACATAGCTCCACTCCATAATAAGGAGTATAGATTAACTCCAGCTAAAGCTGTCATTACTATTAAATCGGTTATCTAGCCTTAAGGGCAGATAATAACGGAAGAAAGTTCTCCCATCATATTCTGACATATTCAGGAACAACGCTGAGCGCACCAGGCCAACGCACCAATCGGAGAACTAAATCTCCGCCACGGCACCCAGCCGAGCAGACGGCTACATCGACATCGACGTCTTCACCCCCTCCCATCGGACTGCGGCGTGGAATTTTTTTTCATTTTAATTGAAAAAATTGAAAAAACCCGTAATAATTATATGTATAATAATATATAATTATGTTGTTTGATAATGACATACCGGTTCCTTAATTGATTTTTGACGACGATTTTAACATAGTTAGCATTGTCCGATTTAAGCTATATGTACCGTTGTCTTCGATGATTTTCTGCCATTTTGATGGTAACTTGTATATGCCTCTCCTAAAGAAGTCCTTGTCCCTACTGGCAAAAAACTCGGCGATTCGATTTTCACAAACCTCCCTTGAACTCAATTTTTGTCCATCATTTGGATGCATTAACATTAACATTGTGACGCGTCAACAAAGATGTGTAGGGCCTGGAGTTGTCATGATGGATCACAACGCCCTTACGATTCACTATGGCTGGCCGCTTCTGTTCAAGTGCAATCTTCAATCGCTTCAGTTGTTCACAGTAGAGGTCAGAGTTGATGGATTAGCCATAGGGCCCATTCATAATGGATAATTGCTCTGATATCCCACCATCCCACCGTTTGAGACGACTCACCGTGCTTCGACCAGGATCTTTTACGCTTTATGTTGTCATATGTAATCCATTTTTCATCACTAGTGACTAACCGATCCAGAAATGAGTCGAGTTTATTTGACACGGTCGAAAAGGTTTTTTTTGGGATAACTCATGAGGCACCCATACATCGAGCTTTTTTGTTAAATTTTTCGACTTTAAATGCCTTTGGACGGTTTCCGTGCGATGGTTCTAATAGTCACATGACGATCTCGATCCACTATTTCTATGATTTTATCCGTATCAACGGTCACTGGTCGTCCGGAAGACTTGAGTGTTTTGGTATCAAAATTGACACTTCGGAATCGCCTAAACCACTGTTCGGCGGTTTGTTATCTCCTAAGACAGCAATAATCTTTCTGCGAAACACAGCACAGTTTTTCCCTGTGCGAAATAAAATTTCGAAATTGCCGAATTTCTGCGTTTGCGAACTCTATTTTAATCGATTGTAATTTTTAACGTGGAAGCTCATGTAAACAAACTATATCATATAAAAAAACCTCTTGACGAGGTAAAATACCGGTGACGAACCTGCATGCGAAACCCAAAATATCTGATATCAATTTTTGTGACGAAAATATGCTATATATGTGTACAAAATTGCACATAAAAAATATTCTTATTCGAAACGTGCCTGATTATAAATTTTATCAAAAGTGTGCAACGCACTGAAAGAGACATCTCCGATCCTATAAAGTATATATATTTGTGATCAGGATCACCTTCTGAGTCGATATAAGCATGTCCGCCTGCCTTTCCGTCTGTCTGTCTGTCCGTCTGTCTGTCTGACGGTTTCTACGCAAACTAGTCTCTCAGTTTATATAAAGTCGTATGAAGTATATATGTTCTTTATCAGGATCACCTACTGAGTCGATATAAGCACATATATATAAGGACATATATACATGTCCGTCTGTCCATCTGTCTGTTATGTATATATGTATGTGTACGTAACAGCAAGCTTCACAGGTGGCTGCACAAAATTGGTAGCTGCACTTATAGGACTATATCTAGAGTTAATGAATTTTGCCAGATATAAGCGATATATCAAAAGTTGCGTCATCTCAAGGGCTATCTCCACGTGCAATATAACTAATCGACGCGTATTTAAGAGTAGAATGTCAATATCTGGGGACTAAAATGTCTTCACCGGCCCCAATTTATTGATTCTAATTTTTTTTACTTTCACCGCAATTTCTCCCAATCACATATTCCCAACTTGGAATATGTTTGGACAACAATCATCTAATTAAAACAATAGTATATAATTCATTCAGATCGGTTGCCTATAGAAAATTTTCAACTCTTCGGCTATATATAAGTAAACTGAAGTTAACCGCGCAACGGCAATGTCCGATTACTTAAGTGCTCGCTCTGGCCAAACTGCGAATTTCACCCATAAATCCTTCACGTCTGCATTATTTTTTTTAAATAAAAAATAAAAAACAAGAAAGGAAAGCTAACTTCGGGCGGAGCCGAAGTTGATATACCCTTGCAGTTGAGTCGCAGTCCGCTAGGTGGCGCCACGCATCTTATATTATTAGATATATAGCGGATCGTATATAGTCGACCGATCCTTATAAAATTTGGCAAATCCGATTATTTTGTCCAAAATAGAATCTTTACCAAGTCCCATCTTTCTAACGTAAAAAACCACAAAGTTATGCCAATTCCGATCGTTCTATGACAGCTATAGGATATATATAGTCGGCCGATCCTTATGAAATTTTGTACATAAAATATTTTTGTCAAATATAACGTGTGTGGAAAAAACACCAAAGTTATAGCATCTCCGATCAATCAGTTATATGGCAGCTATAGGATATAGTCGACCGATCTCGGCCTTTCCGACTTATGTACTACCTGCAAGGAAAAGAAGGATGTGTGCAAAGTTTCAACTCGATAGCTTTAAAACTGAAAGACTAGTTTGCGTATAAACCGACAGACAGACGGACGGACAGACAGACGTGCTTATATCGACTCAGGAGGTGATCCTGATCAAGAATATATACACTTTATAGGGTCGGAGATGTCTCCTTCACTGCGTTGCACACTTTTGACCAAAATTATAATACCCTCTGCAAGGGTATAAAAAGTAGTGAAATTGTGTTCCTTACACTGACTGAATAAAAACTGCAGCCAATTTAAATTTTTTACATTAATTAATTTCCATTAATTGGCTGACGGTTTAGCATTGTATTTTTATACAATTTTTTTTTATAAACCATTTTTTGGATATTTACTTCCCAATATTGTTTGCATTTCTTTTTTCTGTATAAATAAATAAATAAACATTGTTATACAACAACACAAAAGTTGCAGAATAGAAAATTCTTAACCAAGACAAAAAAGTCACAAACTCAAAATTTAATTTCAAATCAAAAATAATTCATCTAATTGTTGCATTTAATACAGCTTTTATATGTCTCCTTTGTTACACAAGAATTATTGGTATTAGCTGCGCAGTCGTGGTTATTTATTTTTCTTTTCCGTTTTGTTTCCTCACTCCATTTTTGAGAATACGATACGGCCGCGCATGCAGTGTGTGGCACTTAGTTATTTTTATTTTTCTTTGTTTGTCATAGCGGGGGGGACTGATCCCCGTGTACCCCTCACCTTGCCTCTACTTGGCAAAGCATTAGTGCAGTTCGGCGAGCCTGCACACATAACTAACATAACTGCACACGGCCCCCTTACCCTCCCTATTGCCTCTGTGGGCACGCAATTCGAGCATAAATTTATTTTTTTTCTCGGGCGGTTTTATACATAGCTACAGCCCCACATGAGGAATCCCTTCCAACGATATAGAAGCGCAAGACGATTCTCCAGTAATTCTGAGTCCAAAATACCGGCCAGATTTTCCACCGCGAAAAGCGCAAACGCTGGAGCGCAGGACGCATACGGCAAGCGGCATTCCTAGCGGCAAGGGGCAGTAGTCGCATATTATATTTTTAGGATCTACGTAAATAGCTCGCGCCATTATTAGGAGTAAAATAAGAGGCCCTGCCGATCCCGTGCTATCCTCGTTTGGCAGGTGCTGAATTTCGACACAATTATAAATCGACTCGACCTTACGTACAGTGATAAGTGTCAGATTCACGTAATCGAGCAGGAAATGGGTACTCTCAGGCAGGGAAATATAACCCTCCTGCAATACTATGACGAGGTCGAGAAAAAAATGACCTTGCTCACCAACAAAGCCGCCATGTCGTACGAAGCCTCGGCGGCGAAGGTTTTTTGTGACAAATTCCGGGACGACGCACTTCGAGTATTTATCTCGGGACTCAAGCGTAGCCTTACAGATGTCCTTTTTTCGGCAAAGCCGAAAGATATGCCTTCAGCCCTCGCTTTGGCACAAGAAGTAGAATCTAAACGCGAGAGAGACTCCTTCGCGGCTTCGTTTGCCAGAAGCCAGGAGGACAAGGATAAAAAACAATATCCAAAGGCGCAAGAACACCGTCAGGCTCCTGCGCTGGCAAATGCCCAGACAAGCACTGGCAAAAATCCATTCTACACCAAGCAACACAAGGCGCAAGTGCAATCTGCCCCACACAGTGGAAGCACCCCGAACCCATGGATGTTGATCCATAACTGTCCAGGATGCTTAAGCCATCTGAAGCCGCGGCATACCAAAACAGGAAACCGGCCGAGTCCGATCGATCGGGCCCATACAAAAGGCAGAGGGTTAACCACGTCGTACAGGGCGCAGGCGAATCCGGGGTAAAATATACCGCCGCAGCTCTAGATGCGACTCAAGAAATTGACGACGACGCCATTAAAGAATATGATTCGAACGTCATTAATTTTTTAAGTGAAAGTCCCTGCTTCCCGTTATCAGACAAAGAGTCTTTACGGGCGCGTCAAAAAATTGCATCCGTCCATACGAAGGGTTGAAATGCGTTCGCCCAGTAGATTCGCCGTTTTTGGTACATTCCATGGTGTTACCACAATCACAAAAAAATGCTTCGTATCCCTATTCAACTTAAAGGCTACGTTCTTCATCTTACCAGATTTGTCCTCCTTTGAAGCCATCATCGGTCATGACCTGTTAAAATAGGCAGGGGCATCGCTTTGCCTAGCTTCCGGCCACCTCAAATGGGGCTCCAAAGTAGAAAAGCTTGAATTCCAAGCATGCCCCAACGTAAATTTTACTGAAGTGGACTGCTCCAGTAAACGCCCTTCAGTCAGAAAAGCATTTTCAAAAATCCTAAGCGTCAGGAAAAATGCCTTCGCGAACCCAAATGAGGCGTTACCTTACAACACGTCAGTGGTTGCCACCATTAGGACAGTTGATGAGGAGACCCTACCCGTACCCGATGGGGCCAGTCGATTTCGTCAATGGCGAAATTCAAGACCTCCTAAAAATTGGCATAATCCAGAAGTCGAGATCCCCTACAATAACCCAATATGGGTAGTAGACAAAAAGTGTACCGACGAGTCTGGCAGCCGTAAGATGCGGCTGGTATTAGACTTTCGAAAGTTAAACAACAGGACAATACCGGATCGCTACCCCATACCTAATATCTCTATGATACTAGGGAATTTAGGCAAGGCCAAATACTTCACAACGCTCGATTTGAATACTGGCTACCACCAAATTACACTGGCGAAACGTGACCGTGAAAAAACTTCCTTTTCCGTAAACGGGGGAAAATACGAGTTCCGCCGACTGCCATTCGTGTTGATGAATGCTGCCAGCATCTTCCAAAGAACCATCGACGAAATTTTTTCTATGTCTATGTCGATGATGTCATCGTTTTCTCAGAAAACGAAAACGCCCACATACGGCACGTAGACTGGATTCTAAAAAGCCTGCACGACGCCAACATAGGAGTGTCAGCGCAGAAATCAGACTTCTTCAAAAAAAGCGTTAACTTTTTGGGGTTTATAGTCACCAGCGAAGGGACTAGAACAGACCCAGAAAAGGTCCGGTCCATCAAGGAATTCCCGGAGCCTAAAAACGTATTTGAAGTAAGGTCATTCATGGGCTTGGCTAGCTACTATAGGTGCTTTATTTAAGATTTTGCATCAATAGCTAAGCCCATTTCGAGCATCTTAAAAGGGGAACATGGAAATGTCAGCAGATACAGATCCAGAAACATCCAGGTACAGTTTATCGAGCCACAATGGCTAGTTTTCGAAAAGCTTCGAAACATCCTGGCCTCTGAGGATGTCATCTTCAGATACCCCGATTATAAAATGGCATTTGGTGTAACGACAGATGGCTCAGCATACGGCATTGGCGCAGTGCTTTCCCAAAAGGGACGACCCATTACTATGATCTATAGAACCTTAAAGGACAGAGAGGTTAACTACGCTACCAACGAAAGGGAGCTGTTGGCCATAGTTTGGGCACTAGAAAAGCTGCGTCACTACCTATATGGGGTCTGTTGAGCGATCAGCGGTTTAATCGCGACCGAATTAATAAGATGAGATTCAATATTTTATATTCAATTTATTGAGAGCTAATTCCGCGCAAAACAAATAGCGGCCCGTTAATAACAACTCCCAAAAAATAACAAGAAGAAGAACCGAAACAGGAGCTTGGCGAAACGCCAATCCCAATCTCATGTAGGATAAATGCTACACATAGACATCTTCTCCACGGATAAAAAGTATTTCCTTACGTGCATCGACAAATTCGCGAAATTTGCCGTCGTCCAACCGGTTCCCTCTAGAGATACCGCTATAGAGGATCTCAAACCAGCGCTACTATAGCTGATGAACATTTTCCCTAAAGCAAAGGTCATATATAACAACAACGAACCATCGTTGAACTCGCACACCATCGTGGCCGTGCTGGAAAACCACTTCAGCGTTAGCATTTCAAATGCTCCGCCCCTCCACAGTGTCTCAAACGGACAAGTGGAACGCTTCCACAGCACTCTGATAGAGCTTGCTAGATGCCTTAAAATCGACAAAGGCATTAGCGATACCGTAGAGCCATAGCTTGCAAATAACTGTTAACCGATTCGAGCGGTCTCAAAATAAGTGTTTGTCACTAAGACTTTGAGCAAAAAGTCGGAGAGCAACCGATTGAGTTGCTCGTATACAAATTTTGCTCGCGCTCAGTCAAAGCACACTTTTTTCTGTTTTCGTTTGGTCTGCTCCTTCTAGGACCGTTTGCTTGCGTTCGACGATTCAAAAAGTCTTTTGTGCATGTATGTGGGTATGTGAAGTTTAGTGGGCTCAACTTGTCAATTTGCTTTGTAAATCTCTCGTGTAAACAGTGATTCATCAAATTTATTGAAAATGGGACGAGAACTTAATAAAAAAGTGCATCAATTTTTTATATTTAACAAAATGAACAACAAAGTTGTCAAAAGTTTAGTTGTTAAGCTTAACCCAAAATTAATTTAAAAGGAAACTATTCATTTTTTAATAAAAAAAATCAATAAATTAGTTTGAAATTGGAAAATTCACGTTTAAAATTTTAATAAGTTTTTTCGTCAAATTGCATGTACGATGTGCCACTGTGCAGCGAAATGAAAACAAATTATTGAAAAGACTTTTTGCGCTGACTTTTTCAGTCAATCGGTCTTTTACTGAGTCTCTCTGTGCGAGTGTCACTCAAATCTCTCATTGAGCGATGTTCGGTAGATGAGAGTTTCATGATTGGCTCATTGTAATTCGTTCAACAGAAAACCGAAACAAAACAAATCAAAGCCTGCTGCTCAAAGAGGAACCGAAACGGCATGCTTTGTATCGGTTGCTCTCGCAAACAGAGCGTAAGCAAAAAACGGTTAACAGTTATTTGCAAGCTATGCGTAGAGCTGATCCAACTGGCTACAACCAAATACAACAAATCTATCCATTCGGTCATCGACAAGAGGCCGGCTAACGTGGTTCAAATGAGCCACAATACGAAATACAGGACAGGGAAAATGCTTCCCGACAAAATAGAGTGTTCGAGGTTGGCGAAAAAGTCCTAGTGAAGTCTAACAAGAGCCTAGGCAACAAAATCTCACCTTTGTGTGAAGAAAAAACCGTTGAAGCGGACATGGGGACCACAGTCCTCATTAAGGGGAGGGTGGTGCCCTGGTAACTATATTATCCCTCGCCTGATAATTTTTAAATTTTTTATTATCCATGTTTTCCAGCCACTTGGCATAAGTTTTTTGCTTCCATTATTATTTTAATCACGCTTTGGTGGTGGGCTTCCCAATTTCAACAAAACTTACAGCACATCCATATTACAGGTTCACAACCAAAGCCCTGATTTTCCTTTTGACCACAACATCGGCACGCGTCACGGACTATTCTAAAGCCAAATATATTCCCATCGTTGATGGCCGAATTCTGGTATGGGAGGAATTCGCGTTTGTAAAACATTCAGCGAATCATCGGAATATAGGCGCGTCATAGAAGAAACTAACGGGATGACCGACATGTTCCGTCAGTCTCACATGCAGAAATTCTTGGTTGTTGATGTCGCCCATCTACGCGACTTGCTCGAATCGTTGAGCATCCATCATAGGGTAGCAAGAAGCTTAGACTTCCTAGGGACCGCGTTGAAAGTAGTGGCAGGAACGCCGGACGTGGAAGACTTCGAGAAAATTAAATTAAGAGAATTCAAATTAATAAATGCAAACAATAGGCAGGTCAATATTAACAATAAGGTGCAAATTTAAATTAATAAAATTTCCGCTACCGTCAACCAACTTCTGAGGTCAGATAAAAAGTCCCAAATTGATACAGGGCACTTATTCGAGATGCTTTTAACTCGAAATAGGATCATATCAATGGAGCTGCATGGTTTAATACTGGCAGTAGCACTTGCCAAAATTTATGTTGCTAGCCCTAGCATCTTAGATCATGCAGACCTGGAAGGTGTGTGGATGGAAGAGCCCACCGAGACCGCGATAAGGGATGTTTTGTCCGTATCGTCCGTTAAGATCTTACAATCTGAAAACATCGTACACTTTATTATTAAGTTTCCAAAAATTAAGTCGGCCTGCAACAAGATCACCGTTTTCCCGGTGTCACATCACGACACCATACTGAGGCTGGAGGACAACGTTATTGTTGAATGCGACGGAAATATCCACACGGTAGAAAACTGCTCTTTGACAGCAGGGGCTACATTTTGTCGGCTGGCGCGAAGAAGATCATGCCGAAGAACCGCGGCCCAACTAAAAGAAATGATCGCCCAAATAGGGTCGGCCGAAGGCGGCCTCATTCTTGAAGGGGGAGTAGTTAACTGAAGTTAACCCGCAACGGCAATTTCCGATTACTTAAGAGCTCGCTCTGGCCAAACTGCTGGCACAGCGTCTGGCCGGATGCCCGTACATAGCCGGCTTATTTTGTTAGCTTTCAGTTTCAGTTTATGTTTGAGCTTCATACAATAAAGAAGTCTTATATTAATACTCCGGCACAAACCGTAAAAGTCAATTCATTTGTGAAATTGGTTACTTAGCCTCAAGGGCAGTAACAAAGGAGTTAGTAACTCCCACCATAACTTGCACCAAAAGAAGGAAGAACCCCCTAGGCAACCGCCAGAGACAACCACATTACCCGCATCTGAGGACATCGTCATCAGCAAAGGAAAAATAACTACTACTACTACCTAACTTAATTACCTTATAGAGTCTCCTCGCGCACGCCGAGGCATGCAGGTCGTCACTTCGTGGACTTTCCACAGTGATGTCATTTTAAAGCCAATACCTTTGAAACGATAGCATTGCCAAATACGATTATATTTGACTTCACAAGCGAAGCGCGAAATTTGAATGTAAAACCGGTATGTCATTACCAAACAACCTAATGTCACTGTGGACGGCAGTCCACGAGGTGACGACCTGCACCGAAGAATTAAAAATTTTCTGCATAACAAAATATAAGTTATTTTTCAAATTTTAATAATAAAAACTTAAAAAAATCAATTCATCAATTTAATTGATGAATCAATTTTTATATTAAAAGTTCCAAATAAAAATTATTATTAAATTTTAATTATATTCAGATAAAAATATGGTATTTGCATCTTTCCAGCATTTTTTCAAAAATTTATAAGGGTTTAAAACTTATTAAGTCGTTGCACAAAACAATTAAAGATTTTCTTATATTTGTTTTTGCTGTAATTCTAGACTAGAATTACTGACATAAATCAGCCCCGACTTAGGTATGATTTTCAGAGTTCAGGACTCGAATTCTAGACTAATTCAGGGCTGAAACTCCTCCAAGGAATACAGTTTCAAAAGTTTCAGTACCGCTTTTTCTAACTTTCAGGGGTGATTCAGGTGTAAGCATGATTTCGCAAGGGTGATTCAGATCTGAATCAGGTTTGAGATATACTGACTGGTTACGACTACCAAACACATATGTATATGTACATTGTATGTGTTTCGACACTGTATATTTTGGTGTATGCTGGACCAGTCTTGTTTATTTTCTCTTGTTAAATACATAATTATTTTTTGTGAAATATGTATGCATGTATGTACATATTTTAGTCAAATTCGACGTGTTGACGCCCAAACAAGTTCGACATGTTCTAAATTTTTAGTGTAAACATACATACATACATACATACATAATTCACACTAGAGTTGCATATAACACCACCGAAATACACATATGTATGTATATACATACATAAATACCAAGCTGTGAACAGGAGTTAAAACGTAACTCGAATATACATACATATGTACATCAAATAAGCATATCTTCGCCAAAAAAATAAATTTTTAGAATATAAAACAGATTGAGTAGACAAAGTGTAGCTGTGAACAATTTTATAATTACACAAATTATTCCACCTTATTACATATGCATGTATGTACCTACAAATCTAAGAAGTTTATGGGAATATTACATATGTATGTATGGATGGTTGTAGGTACACGCACACATACATATGAATGTAGTTGATTAAAGTAGGGAGGCAATGAAAACATATTTTCCATACCTAAAAAAATTTAAGGATATAAGAATAATAGACAATGCATTGAACTTTGGAAAAAAAAAATGGATTTATACTATAAAATCGCCATAACGCCTACAAATTTTCTTTAATTCACACATACATTATGAATGTACATATGTATGTATATACATATTAAAGATACAGAACCACACCAATTCATATTAATATTGGATCAATTATAGGAGGAACAACTATGTGGAATATCGTAAGGTACATGCCAATATGGGTTTTCTTTATTTTATTACTGAAAACCCAGCAAATAAATGGTCAAACAAAATTCACCCAAACATCAAGCTCAAAATTTTTTGATGCTTCAAATTTTGATAAAAATTGGAGTTACATAAAAAATCTTTCCTTTGCTCGAAGCTCACATGATCGTTCAAAAGAATACAGTCTTATTAATCTAAAGTTTAAAGCCATGAACAGCTTAATGAGCCAAAAATTTTCAATTTGGAGAAACAAACTACCGTTTTTTAATGAAAGACATCCCAGAGACATTCGAACCCAAAATAAAATACCCGATAAAAAAAACAAATTTAAAACTGCTGAGCCGCAGATAGATGAATCAAGACTCAGGCGACTAGTTCTAAATGGCCTTCGAATGAAAAAAGTACCGGATATGAAAAAAGTAAGATTAACAATTCTAAATGTAATTTAAAAATGTTGTACTTACATATATCACAGTAAGTTCGCACTTTACTTGTATCGCAGTAAGTTATACAAAAATAAAGCAATCTTAATTTATTTACATATGTACAATGTCTCTACATGTGTACAAATTTTCGCACATACGAGTGTCAAATAAAAACAAGAAAGGAAACCTATGTACATTCGGGCGGAGCCGAAGTTGATATACCCTTGCAGTTAGGTAGCAGCTTATATTATTACATATGTATATATATCGGATCGTACACATATAGTTGGCCGATCCTTAAGAAAATTTCACCAACCAACACATTTTTTAATAAATATTTTGGAAACAGCACCAGGCATTTTAAAAATAGCAAGGTTGTGAGATTTCCGATCGTTCAGTTATATGGCAGCTATAGGATATAGTCAGGCGATCCTTATGAAATTTCACAAATCAGTTTATTGTGCCCAAAATGGAATCTGTACCAATGGAATGGCATGGAATGGAAAAATCACCAAAGTTATATCAATTCCTATCGTTCTATGACAGCTATAGCATATGATCAGCCGATCCTTAAGAAATTAATAACATATTTTGGCCAAATATAAGTTAGAAATATGGGACTTGGTGCTGATTCTGTTTTGGACAAAATAATCTGATTCGCCGAATTTTATAAGGATCGGTCGATTATATCCTAAAGTTGCCATATAATTGAAAGATCGGAAATGGCTTTGCTATTTTAAACTTGCTATTTTAAAAGATGCTTGGGGTGGTTTTAAACATTTTTTTTAGAAAATTGATTCGATGGTGAAATTCTCACAAGGATCGGCTAACTATATATGTCCGATATATACACTTCGTTTCACTTGCATAGCACACACAATTTTTCATAATTACTTGTTAATCTCTCAACAACGGCTTGATCTAATGCAATGATTGTTGCCCTTTTTAATTCGTATCCTTATCTACTCTCTTTAAGGAAAAATTGGAAGTCTGGAAATGTAACGTTTAAATTTACCATAATTTTGCTTCATGCTTCAATAAGTGGCACCTTTTTTGTTTCACTTGAATAGCACATTTTACATTTAGTGTCATTTCAGCAGCCAAGGAGATTGAATCATAACTTTTTTTGATTAATTTGTGAATTTTAAACATAGTTTAATCATTTCGTGCAATTATGGGTCGTGGAACGTCACTAAGTCACAAAGAACAGATCCAAATACAAAGCTATTGATTGTGACCTATGGCTAATATTTCGAAAAAAGATCAAATAAAACTATCAAAAAAATAAAAAAAGGTTGCAAAAGTAATGTCCCTTAATTCTCATGACTCTGTGAGCAAGATAAGGAAAAAAGCAGGTGTTGACGCGAACAAAACTACTGTTTGGTGAGTTTTTTCGAAAGCTAAGCATCTTAAGCATTTGAAACTTAAAAAAACGAGTGGTGTAACGAGTGGAAGCGCGTAGATTTTTCTGACGAAATAAAGTTAAATTTAGAGGGACCAGATGGCTACAATTATTACTTTCATGATCTGAGGAAAGGGACGCATCAATTTGAGCTTTTACATAGTCGACTAGGCGGTCCTGGAAAAAGCTTTTCCACCATTGGAAATTTTTTTAAATAATTTGCCTTAGACATTCCAGCACGACATTGCCCCAATTTATACTGCACGTGTTGTAAATTTTTTTTAAAAATATAAAAAAGTTGATACCCTGAATTGGCCACCATACTTTCCGGATCTGAATATAAATGAAAATGTTTGGGGATGGCTGGCCCGAAAGGTTTATGAGTCTGGCAAAAACAATTTTAAAACAAAGAAGATCTTATTTAAGCCATTCAGATGGCATGGGCTACAATATACCTAGACTATATAAAAAGTCTATAAAATTCGCTGCCCAACAGGATCTACGACGTTATATTGAATAAGGTGGGCTCAACCCATTATTAAATTAACAAAAATATATATTATAATACTCACTATTGAATAAAAAACATTTCCTAATATTTAAGTTCGTTACAAAAATTGTTGAGGAATTTTTTAAGTTTTTAATTTTTTTGTTAACATTCATTAATTGTTAATTTAATTTAGGTTTTGATAGTTTTTTTTATATTTAAAATTGATTACACTATAAATAGAAACTTAAACATCAGTGAGTTTTCTTTTTTGTTAAAAGATTTCAAGATTTGAAATTGCATATAAAAGTCTGTTATTCAAGTGAAACGCAGTGTATATAATAATGTGGGAGCCGGCAACAGGCGGTGATGTCACAAACGAGAGCGGAGATGCTGCCAAAGAGAGTGTAAAGGGATCGACGGACAAGAGCGACTGGGCAGTCGAGAAATAGTAAACACACAGAGCGGCTGTATTACAAGTCCAATAAATAGTGTTAAACCGTTACCAAAAGTCCATCATTCTTGGGGGAACTTGCGGGTTAATACATTGGCGACAAGGTAAATTCTCTTTAACAAATTTTTATACAAAATAATTGGCATTAAGCTATAACATCACGCGTATAAAAAAGCATATTCTTTGTCACACAGCATTGCCAGCCCAATAAAATGGGGAAAGAAGCAGAAGGTGGGATATAAATGCGATAGATGGGCCGGCGTGAGAGGCTTTGTTTTCTCTTTCAAAGGGAAAAATGGCTTCACGAAGAGAGGCTGCGTTAAAAAACAAGCCAAATTTGATTTGAAGAGATTTGTAAATGCAAATAGAGCGGTAATAATATTAATAGCGTTCAAGCCGAAGCTGTATTGAATTAAAGAGAATTAATTGTAAACCAAAAAGCGGGAGATTTAAAACCTGACGAGCCAAAAAGAAAAATTATGAATTAAGAAGAGGCCGTGCGTAAGAGTTTCACCCTACGTAAGCCAAATTGACTGTGTAGACTCTAAACTGTAGAGATACAAGTAAAAGGAAAAAAGAAGAAAGGAAATAAAATTATAGCCAGCTAAAATTTTTGATTTTTGTAACTTTTCAGGCATGCTACCCTAAGAAAATTGGGGTATACATTATACGCTATTGATAAAAAAAAAAATGTTTTATAATTTAATATTTCAGCTTATATTTTATATTTGTTATGGAATACGATTAAGTGGTAGCTGTAAAATGTTTTTCATTTATACATATATGTCAACGAATGAATTAAAATCTATATATTAAGGTAGAATCAGGGTATATTTCAGTCGATTTCTTTTAAGTTGTCAGCTAATTTTTTGTTTCTGGGGGCATCAGTAGGATATGCAAGAACTTTTAATACATAGTAGGGTATGCAAATATGTATAAAAAGTATGAAATATAAAAATATATAATATAACTAGCTGTCCCGACCACGCGTTGCTGTAGCTAAATTATTTGTTGTATTACATTATAGTACACAATCTAAGAGGAAGAATAAGACTAAATCAGTCACGGAGTCCACTATGCTTTTTCACACAGATGGTATTTGTAAAAAAATATGGTGATCTCCTTATTTGAATTTCTATTACTATAACCCTTTAGTACAATGAAATTAATTACGAACAAAGACGAAAATGTTGATGTTGGTATACAAATTCACTGGACTGAGATTTGAAGGGGAAGTATGTTGAACACGTTAATCCGATCATAAATTATTTTTTGTTCTGCTGTCAGTAATGGTTCACTGTTCATGATTATTGTTGCTAAACTTCCATGGTCATATTGATTTTCTCGTTGTAAATCGGTATTGACTAAGACGGTAGCTGGACGATTAGGTGATGGCATACCATAATGATTAAGTGGTAAATTTGAGAAAGAACACATAAATCCTCGATCAAGACCAATGCTTCATTGTACATCTCTGGTGTATAATCTATGTCTTGGCATTGATTTGTTTGTCTAATTCGATGCAAGATGTCTTCGTAAACGTAAATAGAAGCACTGACGTTTCTTTGGATGTACCGTGTAAAGTCTCCCCAATGTATTAGCTTTGAATATTCCTGTAATGGAAGGATGTGGTTTTTCTTTGTTTCCGGGGCTCCCATTTTTTACCGGATTTGTTCCATGTGAAATAACGTGGAACATCACCATACACCAACGTCTTCGCAAATTGTCCAAAAACATCAGGTTTTTAAAAAAATGTAAAAAATTCAGTTAGTGTCGTTTTCGGAGCTTTGGACGCCATCTGTTAGAATCATTTGGAGTTAACAAATAATTGTGACTGTCAAATAATAACAGACAGATAATTAGCTATCAATTAAAATTGCGACTATAATTTGAGATTTAAACTATCCTATCTCTTAAGTTGGATCGAACTGCTCGTGGTGTGCGAATTTTATTATAATCGATTAAGTGGTATAGGAGTCCATTGAAGACAAACATTGTGACACGAGATTTATATATATTAAGATATAAAATAAAATTTTTTCATAGTTAAATAATAACAAGAAAGGAAAGCTAACTTCGGGCGGAGCCGAAGTTGATATACCCTTGCAGTTGAGTCGCAGTCCGCTAGGTGGCGCCACGCATCTTATATTATTAGATATATAGCGGATCGTATATAGTCGGCCGATCCTTATGAAATTTGGCATATCGAATTATTTTGCCAAAAGAGGAATCCATTGAAACTCCCATGCTTCTAACTTGAAAAACAACGTAGTTATAGCATTTCCGATCAATCAGTTATATGACAGCTATAGGATATAGTCGGCCGATCCTTTTGAAATTCGACAAATCAGATTGTTTTTCCCAAAATAGAATCTGTACCAAATCCCATCTTTCTAACTTAAAAAACAACAAAGTTATGCCAATTTCGATCGTTCTATGACAGCTATAGGATATAGTCGGCCGATCCTTATGAAATTTTGTACACAAGATATTTTGGTCAAATATAACATGTGTGGAAAGTCCCAACCCTCTAACTTAAAAAACAACAAAGTTATGGCATTTCCGATTAATCAGTTATATGGCAGCTATAGGATATAGTCGACCGATCCCGGCCGTTCCGATTTATATACTGCCTGCAACAGAAAGAAGGGTGTGTGCAAAGTTTCAACTCGATAGCTTTAAAACTGAGAGACTAGTTTGCGTAGAAACAGACAGACGGACAGACGGACAGACGGACCGACGGACAGACGGACAGACGGACAGACGGACATGCTCATATCAACTCAGGAGGTGATCCTGATCAAGAATATATATACTTTATAGGGTCGGAGATGTCTCCTTCACTGCGTTGCACACTTTTGACCAAAATTATAATACCCTCTGCAAGGGTATAATGAATACTCCCATTTTCATAGGGTAGCATGCCTGAAAAGTTACAAAAATCAAAAATTTTATCTGGCTTCAAAACGAAGTCGAACGCACACACATGAAACCGTGCATGTAAATGTGTGAGCACGCATACATATAAAGATCAGTTTAACCGCGGCGCAACCTTCTTGATGATGCGCCTCTCAGCGACTGAACAACCAAAAACCATCAGAGAGAATTTGAGCGTAAGAATGAAAGTAAGATTCTCTCTTGGGCCTCCGGGGGCCTGTCGCAAGAAATTTTTGCGTCCATTTTCGTTGTATGAAATGAGAAGTCTATATGTTGTATGGTTAGTGGTTCAAACAAGCCAATATTGTAATAAAAACAAACATTTTTTTTGTTTTCTGTTGTCTGGTTTCAGGATGGCTGAAAATTGTTTAAAACCGTTCCTATGCGACACCATTGAGAAGTCGGTGCTTCGAAATGAATGGGAGAGGTGGTTTAGAGCACTCACCATATCATTGGAGGCCGAACAGATCGAGGCACCCAAGATGAAGAGAACTAAACTCCTTTACATGGGGGGTGTGCAACTGCAGACTGTTCTCGATACCAAGTGCACTGGTGGATTTTGACGAAGCACAGGGAAATGATGTCTTCGAGATTTTGGTGGAGAAGCTAAATGATTAATTTTCGCCTAAACAAAACTTGTGACGAACACGGTGTAGTGGATACCGACTGGTTGCATACTCTGCCTACGGGAACGGCCTAGCTCAGCATCCCCGCCACACAATAAAAAGTTGTAGACAGAGTTAGGAAAGGGGCTACAGTCATCTGGAAGAATACGAAGTCGAGACAGGAAACCTTGCTGTTGAAAGAACTAAGGTGGTGAGGGTCTTCTGCTTTGCCCGCCCTACCTGTAAAGAATCAACAACGAATTGCTGCTGTCCTTACCCCTCTATATTGAAATCGATCAGCTCAGGTGCCCATAAAATTATAAATTTACTTCATTTCAAAATTAAACTTCATTACAAAAAACTTCAATATAATTGCTTCTTCTTCAGACTCATGCTTAAACTAAACCCTTACTCCTAATTGGTCCTAATCCTACAAAATGAGTTTAATATAGCTTAATTAACAAATTGGAATGTAATGTAAAAATGTGTAGATAAAGAATTATATGAATGTATGTAAAGTAGGAGTAAGGTAGAACGTCTACCCAATCATTTGGATATGGACTGACTATTCATATGTTTTCCTCTAGAGGCACTGTTACATGATCAAGTCACAATGTTTACTCACGCAACCATCCCTCGAAGTCCGCAGGCCTGTAGACGAGAACGCCGGATGTTTTGGGGCGATCAGGTTAAATGCGAATTAGATTATGGAGTTTTGATGCATGTTGCCAAAATCTTATTTGTTTCGGAAGTTAGCGCCGCTCAAGAATGACAATTTTGCGAAGTTTATTTTACGATTGCGGCAGCAAATCTGCAAATGTTCGTTTGGCCAATCTAAGGTGGGAACCGAGGAGATTTGTCTAAAAGACATTCGTGGGCGCCGGTAGATTTGAAGAAGAAACTATTAGAGAGGGAGTATTCCTTGGACGAGGAAGCTTGCCAGGTTGAGGAACAAATAAATAAACAATCCGAAGCCATGCTAATAAAACCAATACCAGCACCGATTCCATCAACAAAGTTACGGCTGGAAAAGCAAAGGCGGATGTTGAGTGTTTCAGATGTGGTCGAATGGGTCACGCGAGTAGCGATTTCTCCTGCCCGGCGCGAGTTGCAAAATGTAACAAATGCTCCAAGATAGGTTATTTTGCACGGAAATGCAGAACGAAACTGTATTCTCAATCAAGAAACGGGAATCTTAAAAGGCGGCAGAATAAAGGTCGATGCGTGGAAGATGAGCACGCTGGGTTCAAACGGAACAAAACGTGTGAGAACTATTTTAAGATATGCAGCGACGGAAAAGAAGGACTTACATATAAGTTGCCTAATAGGAGGTTATGAGATACCCCAAATTAATGACTCGGGATCGAAATTTAACCTGATTAGCCACACAGACTGAGTGAAGCTTATCCATGGCAATACGACCCTTTTTAACGTTAGATCGCATTCACAGAAACCTGACAGGACTCCACGTCTAACTTGTGACCGACCACAAACTGTTGGAGGCCATTTTCAAACCGACATCCAGACCGCTACCCCACATAGAGAGATGGCTACTACGGCTCCAATCCTTCCAATTTAAAGTCATCTATAAGGCGGGAAAAGAAAACATATCTGACTCATTATCCCGGCTCTGCCAGACATCTCCATCCGACTCTTGTGTCGGAGACAGGGATTGCAGCATACTACGGGTGTTCGAAAACAGTATCCCCCAATCGATGACCATTGCGGAAATTGCCAACCATTCAACAAAAGATGAAGAGATAATTGATGCAATGTCCTGTTTGGAGGAGCTTAAAACATCTTCACCCATTTCGCTATGAGCTCTCAGCTATAGGAGCCCTTCTGTTGCGTGGTAACCGCATCGTGATCCCGACATTGCTTCGAAACCGAGTGCTTGAGCTGGCTCATGAAGGGCATCCGGGAGAGTCTGCTATGAAAAGGCGTCTGCGATCTAAGGTATGGTGGCCGCTGATTGACCGTGACGCAGAAAAATACGTAAAACATTGCACAGACTGTCTTCTATTGTCACAAAACCCAAAGCCAGCACCAATGGAACGGAATCCATTCCCAACCGGTCCGTGGATTTGGGTAGCTTCAGACATATTCGGCGCCTTACCAAATAATGAATTTTTAGTAGTATTTGTTGACTATTACTCCCGCTAGATGGAGTTCAAATTCTCACGCTCTATTACGTCAGCCAGTCTGATTGATGTGATGAGGGATATTTTCTGTAGGCTGGGGTATCCGAAACATTTAAGAACTGACAATGGACGACAGTACATAAGTCATGAATTCGAAGAGTACTGCAAAACTTGCGGTATAGAACAAGTCAAATCTCCACCCTATTGGCCTTAAGCTAATGGAGAAGTGTAAAATATGAATAGATCTCTGGTCAAACGCTTAAAGACAGCTCATTCAAATTCGAAAAACTACAGGGAAGAAATCCAGAAATTTGTACTCATGCACAACGTCACTCCACATGGCATAACTGGTGTAGCGCCGACTCAACTTATGTTTAATAGGGTTATCGCGACAAAGTTCCATGCATAGATGACATCCAAGAGAAGGATACAGACTCTGCTGAAAGGGACAGGGATTGTATATTGAAACAAAAAAGAAAAGAAGAAGCAGATAAAAAGAGGGGAGCAAAGGATAACGTAATTAATGTAGGGGATAAGGTGCTATTGAAAAATATAGTTTTTCCTCATAAGTTAACCCCAAGCTTCCAGGAAACCGAATATGCGGTTGTCAGCAGACAGAACTCTGACAAGAAATGTCAGAAAGATACCAATAAGCGCAAACGATTTGGAGGTTTCCCTAAACTCTTCTATAGGCAACACTCAACCCAGGATAACATCAACCCAGGAGGACCATGGAGACGATGAACGGAAAGGAGAGCAGCGCAGACAGTCCACGGATAAACTGGAAGCTAAAATCTTGAAGCTTAAACTTTTTAACAAAGGAGGGATGCGGGAGCCGGCAACAGTCGGTGACGTCTCAAACAAGAGCGGAGATGCTGCCAAAGAAAGTGTAAAGGGATCGAGGGACAAGAGCAACTGGGCAGTCGAGAAATAGCAAGCACACAGAGCGACTGTATTAAGAGACCAATAAATAGTGTTAAACCTTTACCAAAAATCCAACATTCTTGGGGGAACTTGCGGGTTAATACAAATAATATAAGCTGCTACCTAACTGCAAGGGTATATCAACTTCGGCTCCGCCCGAACTTAGCTTTCCTTTCTTGTTTTAACTAGAGTTGTATATAGGATATAGCCGCTATAGGATTTAGTCGGCCGATCCTGATGAAATTTGGCAGAACAAATAAGAGTCCCATCATTCTAGCTTAAAAGACACCAAAGTTATGCCAATTCCGATCGTTCAGTTATATGGCAGCTATAGGATATAGTCGGCCGATCCTTATGAAACTCGGCAATTCAGATTATTTTTTCAAAAATAGATCGGAATTGGCATAACTTTGTTGTTTTTTAAGTTAGAAGAGTGGGACTTGGTACAGATTCTATTTGTCGAAAAAATAATCTGAATTGTCGAATTTCATAAGGATCGGCTGACTCAATTCTAAAGCTGCCATGTAACTGAACGATCGGAATTGGCACAACCTTAACTGTAAGGGTATATCAACCCTTGCTGGGTAACTGCAAGGGTATTTCATTCATTTAACTTTATTTTTCTAGAAATTTTCACCCCCATTAACAAGTCAAGGGGTTAGGTGGATTTGGCAGCTTCAAAAAAATTCATTCATATTCTCCATTCTCCAAAAGAATATTCTTTCAAGTCGATTCGAATAAAAGTTTCGGAGATGCAGCCTTGAAAAGTTGGACGCTCGAGATCAGGTGCAGAGCGCAAACTTTAAAGGCGTTTTTCTCAAAACTATGTTTTCAAAGTCGGTTGACAAGATTTCTCGGAAACTACTCAACCGATCTTGATCAAATTTTGCACAGGCCTTCGAGATCCGATTCTCCAGAACTTGAACGAAGTATTTTGTTTATTAGTTGATCACAACTATTAAAAAAAAAAATGTTTAACAAATTTTACAAAAATTTGAATTTTTTTTGCAAAAAGGTGTCCCAAAAATCCCATTTTCACTCCTTTTTTTTCCTTTGTTCGGTTTTTAGTTTTAGGTCTGTACTAAAAGGAAATATTTAGATTTTTTATTTCTCATGATTTTGTCGGGTCACCAGAAATGACGTCTCATTGTCTGACTGCTTAATATTTCTTTTTGAAAATTTCAGAAATTCTTCTTCAAATATGTATTTTTAAGAAACTGTTGTAATAAAATTTTTCATTCTTTATATAAAATAAAATTATTATTAAAAATATCCCTTTTCTTGGCCGAGTAAAATCTAACCCCTTAAAATATAAACTTTAATTGAATTTTTTTTAAGGAATCTATGTTTTCTCTCAGTAAACTGCGAATATGTTACTTTTTCTTTGAATGACTTTGCTCACGAGATGGGACACTTTTCTTAAACTCTTCGTTCTCACTTCATTTAAATAATGACGTGAAATTCGGTAAAACTTTTACTAAGTTCGAAGTAAGTTTTTGTTTTAGGCAATATTATTGAATAATTTAACCCTCTAGTGTAAAAATTTTACTTTCCAACAAAATAAAATTATATAACGACTTTAAATTAGTTCCCAAAAATGGGTAGTTTATTCGTTCGACGCACTTTTTATAATGAATTCTTATTCTGTATTTTATTGGAGTCTCGTAGCTGCGCTGCCCGTGAAGCCGGCAGTGGAGAGACTTGATTACTTATGTGTGCATTCATATATTTCTATACTCGTATATATAGTTGGTAGCAGCGCGATCGCAAGGGTGTAGTAGGCATGGCTCACTTGTATGCATTGTCAACTCGTAGGAATTTCCTGACCAATGCACTTCCCATAAGAGTGACTTCTAAATGTTTATTCGCTGGCTCTTTGGCCGGGCCATTATGTTTACTGAACAACCCTGTAACACAATATTGTATTGCTACTTTGACTTGTCCCTAGGCCAGATCAACCATGTTAGAAATTCGTTAGGTCGGCTTCTTGACTTATGTTTTGTATCTGATCCAGATAGTACCACACTTTCCAGGGCGTTGCCCCTCTCAACCCCTGAAGATCCATACCACCCAACGCTTGAAGTTTCAATTGAAACCAATTCTGGTGTCAATCAGAAGACTTCCTGCGTATCAAAGAAGATTCGTTGTTTTCGTAAGGCTGATTTTCGTAAACTTAATTTATTAATTGATACTTTTGACTGGTCCGATATTCTGGCATGCACTGATATAAATATCATCCTAGATAAATTTTATTTGACATTAAATTCATTTTTTGACTTAAGCGTGCCGTGGAAATATCCGTCCGCTACAAATAATCCACCTTGGTTTACAAGGTGCCTAACAAAATTAAAAACATATAAAGACAGGCTTTTAAATAAATATAAAAGAACCTGTAGCAGCATAGATTTCTCAAGATACTTAATAGCTCGGCTAAATTTCTCCGTGCATAACGCCGAATGTTATAAAAATTATATTCGCCGCTGTCGGATTCAGTTCACTCAGGATCCAAAGCAGTTTTATAACTTTGTAAACACGAAGCGTAAACATGTATCTTTTCCTTCCCTACTTACGTATCAAAATTTATCAGCGACTTCGGATCAGGCCATTGCGGATTTATTCGCAAAATTTTTCCAAACAACTTATTTACCTCCTAACACTTCAGATCAGCCATACGCTTATAACATTCAACCAACTAATAGTATATTTGTTCCATTTCTTTCTGAAAACAATATACTATTGGATCTTCAAAAGGTAAAACCAGTTTATTCGCCAGGCCCCGACGGAGTACCAGCCTG
>JAJJHT010016811.1:393303-437302 GCA_021223865.1 Drosophila pandora
CGTAGAACAATGCTGGGTGTCGTTTTCCTACACAACCTTATTAATGGTGATGTAGATAGCCAGCACTTACTAACACGCTTACAGTTTAACGTTCCGAATAGAAGGACCAGAAACTTTAGTCCTTTATTCTTAAGCCATTGTAGATCGACATATGCACAGCATGATCCCATTAGGATTTTATGTTCGAACTACAATGGTCTGTATAATATTATTTCTCTTTCCTCCCAGTCAAATTTGAAAACCTCCATTTTAAATTACCTACAAGAACATACTAATTCTTCCTCGTTTTCTTTATAATCCTTCTATTTAAACTTATATACTATACTCATTATACTAACTCGAATTTATTCCCGCGATTCGAGCCGTACGTTATGCGGCAGGCGCCCCTCGGTCGGTTGGGCGGGAGGTGGGCTGTACGTATGCAGTGGGAACCGCGCGAAATACAGTGGATGCCTGCTATAATGACCCATGCGTACTACATCTTCGTCCTTTTAAAAAATAACGTAATAAAATGAAGTTATTTTGAATGAACTTATTATAAAAGGATTATGTATATTTGTGTAATTTTTTTTTTGTGTTAGTAATAGAATATATATAGTAGTGTTAGTAATATAAAAAAAATTTTATGTTTTACGATTTAAAATATAGAATTTTAGAAAATTTTATATATTTATTTTATTTTTATACCCTTGCAGAGGGTATTATAATTTTGGTCAAAAGTGTGCAACGCAGTGAAGGAGACATCTCCGACCCTATAAAGTATATATATTCTTGATCAGGATCACCTCCTGAGTCGATATGAGCATGTCCGTCTGTCCGTCTGTCCGTCGGTCCGTCTGTCCGTCTGTCTGTTTCTACGCAAACTAGTCTCTCAGTTTTAAAGCTATCGAGTTGAAACTTTGCACACACCCTTCTTTCTGTTGCAGGCAGTATATAAGTCGGAACGGCCGGGATCGGTCGACTATATCCTATAGCTGCCATATAACTGATTGATCGGAAATGCCTGACTTTGGTGTTTTTTAAGTTAGAGAGTTGGGACTTTCCACACATGTTATGTTTGACCAAAATATCTTATGTACAAAATTTCATAAGGATCGGCCGACTATATCCTATAGCTGTCATACAACGATCGAAATTGGCATAACTTTGGTGTTTTTTAAGTTAGAAAGATGGGATTTGGTACAGATTCTATTTTGAAAAACAATCTGATCTGCCAATTTTCATAAGGATCGGCCGACTATATACGATCCGCTACATATCTAATAATATAAGATGCGTGGCGCCACCTAGCGGACTGCGACTGAACTGCAAGGGTATATCAACTTCGGCTCCGCCCGAAGTTAGCTTTCCTTTCTTGTTTTTTTGTATTATTGTCATATGTAAAATTTTTCAGGAAAAATAGTCATTTTATTTTTATACCCTTGCAGAGGGTATTATAATTTTGGTCAAAAGTGTGCAACGCATTGATGGAGACATCTCCGACCCTATAAAGTATATATATTCTTGATCAGGATCACCTCCTGAGTCGATATAAGCATGTCCGTCTGTCCGTCTGTCTGTTGGTTTCTACGCAAACTAGTCTCTCAGTCTCTCAACAAAAATTCTGTAAGCTGTTCTAAAAATTGTTGTAAGTTTTACCGAAAAACTGGCGTCAAAATCCGAAAAACACAAATAAAAGGCCAAAATTTCAGTTTCAGTTTTCTCAGAAAAACACCGACACACCGAACACAAAAACACATTTTTAAATCGGTTGAAAAAAACGCGTTCAGAAATTTTTAAGCGCAAAAAAGTCCCGAAAAACGGTTTTTCAACCATAAATCAAGATTTTGAGGATGTTACAGATATTTCAAACATGATTTTGTGATATACTCGACCCAATAAACAACGTAGTAGGAATATGTCACTTCAAAAGTTCATTCACTTTTGTTTTTTTTGTAACACTGTGTTATTGGTGTGGTTACTATAGTTTTGGTTATGCCCATTATTTTGGTTATAACCGTTGTTTTGTTGGTAATTATTATTATTGTAATAACCTCTTCCATAACCTCTACCGCGTAAATTTCCTCGGAAGGTGCTTTTTCGGTAGGGTTGTCCTCTTCTTATATATGGAATTTTACTAGGATTGCCTGTCAAGTCAGTACTACATTACTGTATGTACCAAGTGATGGCTTCGTTCATTATTGAAAAATTGCCTGCTTCTAGTACTGTTTTAAGTCGTCCATGTTCACAATTCTTAGTCATTGTGTCGATGACCTCTTTTGTGTTGAATTTAGCAGCATGTTCGGCTGGCAATCCCTCATCGATATACGATGCTTCAAGAAGCTTTCGCAAATTTTCGATTTCGGTTGTGAACTTCTCAGCCGTTTTACCTTTTTGAGTTGTTTTTGACATTTTTGCTTAGATCACATCAGATGTTTCTCCGATTATAGTGTCTTTAAGTTTTTTAATGATTCCGTTTATAGTGGTTTCATTCTGTACTTTATATAGGGTTGATCCTACAATTTTGGTTTTGATTACTTCAACCGCTATATGTTCAAATGTTCCTTTTGTTAAACTCACCAAATTTAAGGCTGTGATAAATCTTTGAAGATTTAGTTTTTGGCCATTGAACTCTAAGATGGCATTTAAAATGTATTTATTCATGTCCGTTGGGCAATTGTTTCGTCTGCCATTATGATAGGTTTTTGTTCTATTATACTGTTTGAAGCAAAATCCTCTTCTTGATCTGATAATTCAGATTGCAAGAGGACAGCGGGGATAGTTAGACAATGCGACGATATCCCTGGGTGGAGCCGTAGCCAATAGAGTCCTGGCGCGAAGTTCGACGGTTGCCTTTTCGGCCACAATAGCGATAGGCCAATCATCCTTGGAACCACCAAGAAATGGAGGGCCTTGGGACCAAAGCTGGGAGTTTAATAGCTCAGTGGGAAGAGAACCTCTTGACAGTAGATCGGCTGGGATGACGGCAGTAGGAACATAAAGCCATTTCATTGCCTTGGTGAGCTCCTGAATGGAAGAAACGCGATTAGAAACGAACACGTTAAACCGAGCAGGTTCATCTTGAATCCAGGATAGGGCAACCAAGGAGTCACACCAACAATAATAATCTCCTTTATACGTCCCAAGATCAGCAACTTCAGCCATCAGTCTTGCTAGTAACTCAGCTCCACATAGCTCTAGTTTCGGTATTGTCTGAGTTTTAATGGGTGCAACTCGACTCTTTGAACATAACAGCCGACAATCAGAACCTGACAATACGTACACGCAAGCTCCATACGCATCTAAGCTAGCGTCGCAGAATCCGTGGACCTCCAGATTTTCTTGGCAGGGAATGACTAACCGAGGAAACTTGATTCGCTGAATTTGGTCAAAGCTGGAACAGAACTGTAACCACTCGGAGAGAAGAGACTGAGGAAGGCTTTCATCCCATGACAAATTTTCTCGGCACAGCTTCTGCAACAGGATCTTTGCCTTAGTGACGACAGGACCTACCAAGCCCATTGGGTCATAAAACCGAGCGACGGAAGATAGTATCGATCTCCTGGTTGGTTTGGCGGTGGGCTGAAGAGCTTCAAAGGAAAACAGCAGCAGGTCAGCAGAAGGATCCCATGCTAATCCAAGAGTCTTTGTGAACGGACTGCCATCGTCAAATTTCAAGTATGACTCTCTATCACTTTCGGGTACGCCTTCCAAAACCTCTGGGATGTTGGAGCACCATTTCCTTAATTGAAACTGACCCTTGTTCAACAGGCTCGATGTTTGAGCTATTATCTCAAGCGCTTCAGTCTTTGTTGGGGCACCAGATATAAGGTCGTCCACATAAAAATCCTGGAGGACAACACGAGAGCCAACGGGAAAACCGGCACCTTCATCCTTAGCCAGCTGGTGCATTGAGCGAACAGATAGAAAAGACGCTGGCTTTGTGCCATACGTCACGGTGTCGAGCTTAAAAACCTTTACGTCATCGTGGCTAGAATCTCTCCAGAGGATGCACTGCAGAAAACTATCATCCGGAAAGACCCTTACGCAGCGGTACATCTTGCAAATGTCCCCAGTCAAAGCTACAAGGTGAGACCGAAACCGAAGCAATGTGTGAAAAAGCTTAGGCTGAATCACGGGGCCGGACATCAGGACATCATTGAGGGAATAGCCAGAGGTCGTAGCAGCCGAACCATCGAACACAACTCTCAGCTTAGTAGTGGAACTTTCTTCCTTCAGGACGCAGTGGTGGGGAAGGAAATACTGGCACTTACCTCGCAATGTATTTATTTATGTCCGTTGGGCAATTGTTTCGTCTGCCATTATGATAGGTTTTTGTTCTATTATACTGTTTGAAGCAAAATCCTCTTCTTGATCTGATAATTCAGATTGCAAGAGGACAGCGGGGATAGTTAGATTATTTAAATCTTTTTCTTCTATTTCTATTTTATCAGAATCTGAATCTTTTAACTCTACTTGATCTATGGTTGCTAGTTCTTGCGATTCTAATTCGGCCCCAGGTTCTACTGTTAATGGTGTGTTTAAGATAGTTGGCACTGAAATCGCCAAATCATGTCTTTCTTTTATATTTATTAAATTTGATCGTAATCTTGTTAGGGACTTTGAAACTTGTGACCATCGATTTTTATCTAGTCGATTTCTAGTCGATTATATATTAGTATCCGTGCGTTTTTGAAACGGGCTACTAATATTTCAGCATGGTTGTTTATGGTATTGTGTTGAATTGTACGATTTTACGTTAAGGATTTATATGATTTGTCAAAATCGGTTTTTAATTTATTCAATTCGTTATATAATTCATTTCATTGCATTTTTTTAGTATGGAGGATTATTTTCTGAGAACTACCATAACAGGTGTTTTGCCTAATGATTCAATTTAAAGGGTATTTTAATTGGTTGATTCTTATTGGAGTCGTTGTGATTATTTGTTGAACATGTTCTTTAAAATAAGCAACCCTTTCGTAAACCTTTCTAAAAGCTTCAATGGTGGTAATCTTCAGTGTTTTTGAATGGAAATTTTATTGGAAATTGCTTGGGTTTGAAATCTTTTACGCAAGCATTTGTTATGTAGCTTGTATAATTTTATAAACACATTTGCTACCATTACCACAACTATTATTGCTAGCAATATGGTAACTGTTTCCATGTCTATCTTTTCTGATTCTATTTTATTTATTACGTTTGCCGTGGAATCGACAGTTTTCGTCTCTATCAAACCCATGTGTTGAGCTATTAATGGTTTTTAATAGCGGCCAAACGAATTAAATTCCACAGTTCAATTTTCAAGGCAATTTCAATATTTTTATTTCTCGAGGGTTCAACTCTAACCCCAACTTGCAAGATTTGCTAGTGTGCAGCAGCTCTACAAAAAAGCTCCCCAAAGCGCATGCGCTACAAATACCAGCAAAGCGCATGCGAACGGGGAGAAGTAAACAAAACCAGAACTGCCGATAACACGCCGCCGCTACACAAATTATAATATATGCAGCTTATTTTACGCAGCTTCGCCCTTTTCTGCTTGGCTCAACATCCTCCCCCCGTTGAAGGCTGGGTCTTCAACCGAATCCTTGACAGGCAGCAGACACAACCGTGACACCGCACGCTTAGTCATTCCAACCGCTGTTTTGAGAACGGCTACACGGTTCACTCCGTCACGCCCAGGAACCAGCTCCAGTATCCTGGCCAGAGGCCACCTCATTGGGGGTAGATTTTCATCCTTCACCAGGACTATGTCTCCAACAGCAATTACAGGGCCAGGGGTGCGCCATTTGGAACGCTGCTGCAACAGCGTGAGGTACTCTTCCTTCCAACGAGCCCAGAAAACCTGCTGCAGGAAGGAGACTCTCTGCCACCCATCCAGCCGATTAAAGTTTAGCGCAGTAAGGTCCGGCTCGATGAATGTTGAAGGCGGTCCGCCATTTAAAAAATGAGCCGGCGTCAGGACATCTAGATCCGCAGGATTCTCTGAAATCGACACAAGGGGCCGAGAATTAATAATTGAGGCGATGCGACCCAACAAAGTCCTTAATTCCTCGAAGCCAAGAACTGCGGGACCAACTGCGCGATAAAGATGGTGCTTAGCCGTCTTCACTGCTGCTTCCCACAGACCACCAAAATGGGGAGAGCGTGGAGGAATAAATCGCCACTCGATAGACTCAGACAGGCAAAACTCGTGCAGAGAAGCCTGATGATCCTGGCTGAGGAATCTTCGCTTCAACTCAATTAGCTCATTCTTGGCTCCCACAAAATTGGTGGCATTATCCGACCATATCTGCCTGGGTTTACGTCGCGAACAAATAAAACGTTGAAGGGCGCTCAGAAACGAAGCGGTGGAAAGATCCTTAACCAACTCCAAGTGGATTGCCTTCGTGCTGAAGCAGATGAATACGCTTACATAACACTTAATAGGGCCCTTATTCCGAGTCTCTGCCTTGTAGAAAAACGGTCCGCAAAAATCCACACCGGTGACATCAAAACATTGGAATCCTTCAACCCTCTCGGCAGGAAGATCGGCCATGACATGCTCCAGTAGACGAGGCTTTGCGCGAAAACAGCGTACGCATTTATTCACAACCCTTGAAACGGTCTTCCTCCCCCCAATGGGCCAGTATTGAGAACGGATTTTCGCCACTAGTGCCCGAGGGCCAGAATGCAGGTTCTTCTCGTGAAAGTGAGTCACTATAGCCGAAGTGACGGGATGGCCTCTGGGAAGAATGATCGGATGACGTCCGTCAAAATCTAACGCAGAGTTCCGCAATCGCCCGTCAACACGAAGCAAACCATCATCATCCACAAAGGGAGCAAGCGAGGCCAGAGGGTTTGAGGGCGGAACCAAACTGCGTGACTTTAGTAAACTTATCTCTTCCTTAAACTCGGTAAGCTGGACGACGCGCAACAGCAGATGGGTTCCTCCTTTGAGATCCTGAACAGAAATCCCTTCGTGACGGATGCGGCGGCAAAATTTGTAAACGTAGGCGAACACTCTCTGTAGGGAGGGAAACGAGTTGGCAAACCTTGACAATGCGACGATATCCCTGGGTGGAGCCGTAGCCAATAGAGTCCTGGCGCGAAGTTCGACGGTTGCCTTTTCGGCCACAATAGCGATGGGCCAATCATCCTTGGAACCACGAAGAAATGGAGGGCCTTGGGACCAAAGCTGGGAGTTTAATAGCTCAGTGGGAAGAGAACCTCTTGACAGTAGATCGGCTGGGTTGACGGCAGTAGGAACATAAAGCCATTTCATTGCCTTGGTGAGCTCCTGAATGGAAGAAACGCGATTAGAAACAAACACGTTAAACCGAGCAGGTTCATCTTGAATCCAGGATAGGGCAACCAAGGAGTCACACCAACAATAATAATCTTCTTTATATGTCCCAAGATCAGCAACTTCAACCATCAGTCTTGCTCGTAACTCAGCTCCACATAGCGCTAGCTTCGGTATTGTCTGAGTTTTAATAGGTGCCACTCGTCTCTTTGAACATAACAGCCGACAATCAGAGCCTGACAATACGTACACGCAAGCTCCATACGCATCTAAGCTAGCGTCGCAGAATCCGTGGACCTCCAGATTTTCTTGGCAGGGAATGACTAACCGAGGAAACTTGATTCGCTGAATTTGGTCAAAACTGGAACAGAACTGTAACCACTCGGAGAGAAGAGACTGAGGAAGGCTTTCATCCCATGACAAATTTTCTCGGCACAGCTTCTGCAACAGGATCTTTGCCTTAGTGACGACAGGACCTACCAAGCCCATTGGGTCATAAAACCGAGCGACGGAAGATAGTATCGATCTCCTGGTTGGTTTGGCGGTGGGCTGAAGAGCTTCAAAGGAAAACAGCAGCAGGTCAGCAGAAGGATCCCATGCTAATCCAAGAGTCTTTGTGAACGGACTGCCATCGTCAAATTTCAAGTATGACTCTCTATCACTTTCGGGTACGCCTTCCAAAACCTCTGGGATGTTGGAGCACCATTTCCTTAATTGAAACTGACCCTTGTTCAACAGGCTCGATGTTTGAGCTATTATCTCAAGCGCTTCAGTCTTTGTTGGGGCACCAGATATAAGGTCGTCCACATAAAAATCCTGGAGGACAACACGAGAGCCAACGGGAAAACCGGCACCTTCATCCTTAGCCAGCTGGTGCATTGAGCGAACAGATAGAAAAGACGCTGGCTTTGTGCCATACGTCACGGTGTCGAGCTTAAAAACCTTCACGTCATCGTGGCTAGAATCTCTCCAGAGGATGCACTGCAGAAAACTATCATCCGGAAAGACCCTTACGCAGCGGTACATCTTGCAAATGTCCCCAGTCAAAGCTACAAGGTGAGACCGAAACCGAAGCAATGTGTGAAAAAGCTTAGGCTGAATCACGGGGCCGGACATCAGGACATCATTGAGGGAATAGCCAGAGGTCGTAGCAGCCGAACCATCGAACACAACTCTCAGCTTAGTAGTGGAACTTTCTTCCTTCAGGACGCAGTGGTGGGGAAGGAAATACTGGCACTTACCTCGCAATTCCTGCGGCACCAGAGACATGTGACCCAGATCCAAGTATTCCTTGATGAAAGACGAATATTGGGTCCTTAAATTCGGATGACGATTCAGCTTGCGCTCAAGTGAATGGAACCGACGCAAAGCCTGTGCGTAGAATTCCACTAACAGCTCCACACTGTGCTTGATTGGAAGGCGAACTGAATAGGCACCAGATTCAAGACGGACGTGGTGCATGACGAAGTGGGCCTCGCAATCGAGCTCCTCCTTAGTAGCCTGAACGATAGGCGCAGTGCAGGCATCCACTTCCCAGAATTGGCGGAGAAGAAAATCGAGGCCATCGTCAACAGAGTTTGCTGGGTCAGCAGGAATCATCCTACATGAGGCGGCCAAGCGAGGGTTTCCCGGGGTGCAACCTCCTCCAGAAACTACCCATCCAAAACGTGTCTTCTGCAGCAGAGGCAGTCCGTCTCCTAGCTGGATTTGCCCGACTGAGAGCAGATCAAAACCACATCGGCTAGAACCACATTGGCGGGAACCTTCGAATTGGACACATCTAAGTTCAGGCCAGGTTGACGCTCTATGATGTGAGACGCCACAATTGCCTCAATGTAAACGGAATACGTGGATAGGCGAGACTTTAGGCAAACGTTAACAGATGCTCCATCCGTAGTAAACTCAGCGTCTCCAAGGCCAGTCACTGCTACAGAACATTTGGACCGATGAAGCTGAAGTTGGCTGGCCAGCCGTGATGTGATGAGATGAACTTGGGAGCCGGAGTCAAGTAGCGCTCGACAAGAAAGAAAGGCTCCTGATCTGCCACGGACGAGAATGTGGGCGGTGGGCAAGAACACTATTTCAGCGCTGCGATCCTGTGCAACAAGAGCATTAGCAGGAGGAGCCTGAGAGGTCGCAACCCCAGCTACATTGGCCGGATTCGATCCAGAAGCAGGAACGGAAGTGGCGCTAGATAAACGCTCGCAAGGATGCAATAGCGCATGATGTCGGCGATTGCAAGTTGGGCAGCGGGAGGATGAGCATCCGCGGGCCAAGTGATCAGACTTGAGGCACACAAAGCAGAGGGCAAGACGTCGGACCTCATCGTATCGTTCCTCAACTGACAAGGCGAGAAACCTTGGGCAAGAAGGCACAGCGTGTGCCAGGATGCCACACAGGGCACACGAAGCAGGCGGAGCATTCAGGAGCATGCAGGATCGGTTGTTAAATGGCCTACGTCGGCCCGCTTGGTTCGCTGACAAATGCGGAGCTAAGGCCAAATCCACCGTCTCCAGGGTACGGCACCTTTGTTCCAGAAACCGAGCCATAGATTCCCAAGTTGGCAGGCTATCATCAGTGCTTCCTGCCAGAGAGTCTTCCCATTTGGCCTTTGTGGCAGGGTCCAGCTCTTGAAAGATGATCTGGATGAGGAGGCATCCTTGAATTTCGGCCGACGTCCCGGAACTCATAAGGGCCCGCATATGTCCATTAAATCGGTCGGATAATTCTCGAAGAGTAGCAACGGATCCCGGCTCAACCGCCCTTAACTGCAGGATCTCGTTGATGTGAGTCTGGAAGATTAAGCGACGGTTGCTGAAACGGTTGCGCAAAAGGTCGAGGGCAACATCATAGTTAGCGTCGGTAATCTCAAGCGCCCTCACAGTCTCCAGGGCTGAGTCCCGCAGGCAGGAAATGAGCCACCTGAGCTTCTCCATCTTGGTCAAGTGCGGGTGGCTGTCAATTGTTGTCCTAAATAGGGCGCAGAAATCCGGCCACTCGGCATAGCCGCCGCTAAATGTTGGCATTGGCAACGGGGGCAATGAGGGAGCAGGCCTATATGGAGCGTTTGAAATCCCAGCACCATTGGTAGCATCTAACAGCGTAGAGTGAGCAGCAACCCGCATAAAACGCTTGGCCACCTCCACCTGGATGTCAACGTGCACGTCTGTAGCCAGCTGAGAGAATCGCCAAAATAAATCGCTCCCGATCTCGCTGTAATTTAGCTCCTCCAATTCCTCCTGCAGCGTGGTAAAACGGTCGCGCAGACGCTTCTCCATAGACTCGAGGGTCAGAATGGTTGAATCTTCAGTTTGCATCGCAGCCTTGACCTTCCGATGCAGTACCTCCATTTCCTGGCATGTTACCTCTGCGCGTCTCCGCAGCATCCTTTCACGGCTTGACGCAGCAGATGCAGTAGCTTCAGCTCCAGATTCCATTGAATTATTCCAATTAAGATGCCAATTAAATTAAAATGCGACAACAAAACCAACAACTGTGTTAGTGGCACTTTTAATGCTGATCGCGTTAATTGAACGGATGATAATCACGTCGGGGTCACCAAAATGTTGAGCTATTAATGGTTTTTAATAGCGGCCAAACGAATTAAATTCCACAGTTCAATTTTCAAGGAAATTTCAATATTTTTATTTCTCGAGGGTTCAACTCTAACCCCAACTTGCAAAACTCCAATCAATAACAAAAACACAAGTACAAAGCTTAGCAATATGAATTATCAATATGAACGCACACAAATGCAAGATTTGCTAGTGTGCAGCAGCTCTACAAAAAAGCTCCCCAAAGCGCATGCGCTACAAATACCAGCAAAGCGCATGCGAACGGGGAGAAGTAAACAAAACCAGAACTGCCGATAACACGCCGCCGCTACCCAAATTATAATATATGCAGCTTATTTTACGCAGCTTCGCCCTTTTCTGCTTGGCTCAAAACCATGTTTGGGGTTTGTTCTAAAATTTTATATTTTATGCCAAGTATATATGGTTAATTTTGATTTTGAAAGTCTAACTTATTAATGATATTCTTTATAAATCTCTTATACCCGTGCGCGACTGAATAGGGTTTACTTATAAAAATGAAGGAAGAAAAAAGAAAGTGTTAATTTACATATAACTGATTTACAATATTTGGCTGTATATAAATCAACATCAGTTATGTGTTTTTCTGATGCATCAAAGACGACTTCTACAATGCCCTCATATCTTCACTCACCAAGAGCAAGCGAGGTGATATTAAAATTCTCATGGGAGATTTCAACGCGAAACTAGGCCCCAACAACAACGGATTGGAACCCATCATGGGCCCTCACGGTGGGGGAACACGTAGCAACAATGGTGATAGGCTGACCGACCTATGCCAGACATTTCAACTAGTCATTGGTGGCACTGTATTCCCCCCTAAGGAAGTGCACAAGTACACGTGGACATCACCGAATAAGCATACACGCAACCAAATTGACCATCTGTGCATAAGTAGGAAATGGAGACACTCCCTTAGCGATGTACGGAACAGGAGAAGTGCGTCAATTGACAGTGACCATGAACTATTAGTCGGAGAGCTCTCAATCAAGCTTAGACGAAGTTACACCGTCACCAGAAGCACAAGAAGACCACCCCCCGTGAACTTACACCGGCTTGGAGACCCCGTCATATGCACCAGATTGGCAACAATGCTGCGTAAATAGCTAACACCGCAGTAGAACCACCCCTGGGAACACACATGCAGCACATTGAGGAGCACTGCGGAGGGCTTGCTTGGCACCCGACAACGCAGGAGCACAGACTGGATCTCGACACGCACATGGGAGCTTATCAGTAGAAGAAATTCCCTCAAGTCGAAAGCGGATCACGACTGCAGAACCCGTGATGAATACAAGGAACTGTGAAAGATAGTGAAGAAATCAGCCAGAAGTGACAAGAGAGCACTGACTGAACCATCCAGTACGAGATGTCAACGGAACACTCCTTGTCGATTATGATGCCCAGATCCGTAGATAGCGACAACACTTCTTAGAAATCAGGCACACAGAGCATGCGAGCAGCGCAGATAACGAATTCAGAAGTATTGTACCCAACACCAACACCAGAATTCCTCACACGACACCATCTGTTAGAGAACTGCTCCAAGTTGACACGCTTCTAATGGCCGAAACGTTGCACCCACATTTCGAGAGCATATGGGAGAACGAGCGAATCCCACCATCTTAGAAGAAAGGCATCATCGTAAAATTACCGAAGAAAGGAGACCTCAGTGATTGTAATAATTGGCGAGGAATCACCCTGCTGAACACCAGTTACAAAGTGCTAGCCACTTTACTGAATGAACGTCTACTGGAAAAAATCGAGCCAACAATACGCGATGAACAAGGATTTCCGGAAGGCGTTTGATTCAGTAGATAGAGCAGCGATATGGCGGTCGCTTGCAAGGAAGGGAGTACCACACAATATCATAAACATAGTGAAAGCTATGTACGATGATGCGGATTTGGCGGTACTGCTCAATGGTAAAATCAGTGCGCCCTTCCAGACGAACACTGGCGTCAAGCAAGGATGCCTTTTGTCACTGTTGTCACTGAGGATCTATACTACGCGGACGACATCTGCCTCTTAGCTCATAGATTCACCGACATCCAAGCCAAATGCAGTGACCCCGAAACTCGGGCCAAAGCAGCTGGACTCTCCATTAATGCATCAAAAACTAAAGCGATGCGGATCCTCCACTCCCACCAAAGTAGGATCACCATATGCGGAAAAAGTGTCAATTATGTCGACAGCTTTGTATACCTAGTCACCGTTATATCCGCAAACGGGAAAAACACATGGAGAACCGTCTAAGCAAAGCCAGATCTGCTTTCGGGAGATTGCAACTCATATGGAGAAACCAGCAGATCAGCAGAAAAACAAAGCTGAGACACTTCATGCATGAATAAAATCCGTAATGCTGTACGGATCGGAAACCTGGCTGACATCGCAAAGAATGATAGTGAAGCTGCAAGCTTTCGTCAATAAGTGCCTTAAGATCATATGTGGTATATTCTGGCCAAATAGAGTAACCAATAATGATTTGTGGCGCTGCACAAACGAAGCACCAATCCAGCAGCAGATAAAGAAAAAGAAATTGAAATCGATTGGTCACGCACTAAGGAAAGAACTAGACAGCATTGCTACGATGGCCTTGGAGAGGAACGCGCAAGGAAGCAGAAGAGTGGGTCGCGCAAGGAAGCAGAAGAGTGGGTCGCGCAAGGAAGCAGAAGAGTGGGTCGCCCCAAGCTAACCTGGCGCCGATCAACATTACGCGAACTCTCTGACAATAACATCACCTGGGACATGGCAAAAAGAACAGCGCAGAATAGGGTCCGGTGGAATGCACTTGTGGATGCCCTAAGCTCCCAAGCAGAGAAATAGGAAAAAGAAAAAATGGCAACTTGGGCATTGGCATAAAAATGCAGCCTGGTTGCGTTACTTCGCTCGATTGCGATTTTGGTTTTCGATTACTTCGAGGTTCTTCCTGTGTTGTTCCTTTTCATGGTCCTTGCTCGTTTCTGCCTTCACGAAGTTCTTGATGAGTCGTCGCTGTTGGAGGAGTTTGATCCTCTGTCCACTCCTCTTCTTCTTTGGTTTTCTTTCGATGTTTTTTGTCGTGCCCAATAGCTGAGTATAAGCTATTGTGAGTGGGCGTGGTCCATCGTATGGACACACCTCTAATGCCTCTTGCAGGCTTGGTGCATCCCTTTGCTCGACAGGAGCAGCATCACCGAATTCAGCGACGCTCATTAGCTAATTTTTATTCCCACGACGGCCTTTTCCTCGTATCCCGTGTGATCCTTATAATTTGTTCATGTTCTTATTATATTTTATTTATTATACCCTTGCAGAGGGTATTATAATTTTGGTCAAAAGTATGCAACGCAGTGAAGGAGACATCTCCGACCCTATAAAGTATATATATTCTTGATCAGGATCACCTCCTGAGTCGATATGAGCATGTCCGTCTGTCTGTTTCTACGCAAACTAGTCTCTCAGTTTTAAAGCTATCGAGTTGAAACTTTGCACACACCCTTTTTTCTGTTGCCGGCAGTACATAAGTCGAACGACCGGGATCGGTCGACTATATCCTATAGCTGCCATATAACTGATTGATCGGAAATGCCCTAACTTCGTTGTTATACCCTTGCAGAGGGTATTATAATTTTGGTCAAAAGTGTGCAACGCAGTGAAGGAGACATCTCCGACCCTATAAAGTATATATATTCTTGATCAGGATCACCTCCTGAGTCGATATGAGCATGTCCGTCTGTCCGTCTGTCCGTCTGTCCGTCTGTCCGTCTGTCTGTCTGTCTGTCTGTCTGTCTGTTTCTACGCAAACTAGTCTCTCAGTTTTAAAGCTATCGAGTTGAAACTTTGCACACATCCTTCTTTCCTTTGCAGGCAGTACATAAGTCGGAACGGCCGGGATCGGTCGACTATATCCTATAGCTGCCATATAACTGATTGATCGGAAATGCCATAACTTTGGTGTTTTTTAAGTTAGAGAGTTGAGACTTTCCACACATGTTATATTTGACCAAAATATCTTGTGTACAAAATTTCATAAGGATCGGCCGACTATATCCTATAGCTGTCATAGAACGATCGAAATTGGCATAACTTTGGTGTTTTTTAAGTTAGAAAGATGGGACTTGGTACAGATTCTATTTTGGACAAAATAATCTGATTTGCCACATTTCATAAGGATCGGCCGACTATTTACGATCTTCTATATATCTAATAATATAAGATGCGTGGCGCCACCTAGCGGACTGCGACTGAACTGCAAGGGTATATCAACTTCGGCTCCGCCCCAAGTTAGCTTTCCTTTCTTGTTTTTTAAGTTAGAAGGGGATTTTCAATGGATGCCCCTTTGGGCAAAATAATTCGATATGCCAAATTTCATAAGGATCGGCCGACTATATACGATCCGTTATATATCTAATAATATAAGATGCGTGGCGCCACCTAGCGGACTGCAACTCAACTGCAAGGGTATATAAACTTCGGCTCCGCCCGAAGTTAGCTTTGCTTTCTTGTTTTTAATGAAGTTTCTCTCGTTTTATTCAGTATAAATGAGACAACATTGATATGTGGCATGAATGACAGAATTTTTGTAAGTTGTACCGAGAAACTGGCGTCAAAATCCGAAAAACACGAATAAAAATCAAAGATCTTTTTTTTTTCAAAAGCTACAACAAAGGTTTTAGGCACTTGTAATTCGGCATTGTTTTGGTTCGGCCGCGGAATTTATTTTGGGGTTAAATTGACCCACAATAAATTGAATTATAAAATTGAACCTTGTCTATTAATTCGGCCGCTACCAAAACGCTGATAGCTCAACATTTGGTGACCCCGACGCGATTTCATCCCTGTTATTGTGATCATCATCAAAAGTGCCAAGAAAGCGCCCTGCTGTTGTTGGTACAAGTTGCTTTTTAATTGAAGAATGGAGTCTGGAGCTGAGACTATTGGAGCTGCTGCCGCAAACCGGGAAAGGATGCTGCGGAGAAGAGCAGAGGTGGCCTGCCAGGAAATGGAGGCGCTGCATCATAAGGTTAAGGCTGCGGCGCGGACTGATGATTTTTCAATTATGGCGCTGGAGTCAGTGGAGAAGCGTTTGCGTGAGCGGTTCACCGCGCTTCAAGAAGAGTTGGAGGAGCTTAATTTTAGCGAGATCGGGAGCGATCTGTATTGAAGATTCTCGCAGCTGCCGACTGATGTGAAAGTGGAAATTCAGGTGGAGGTTGCCAAGCGCTCCATGAGAATCGCTGCCCACTCCACACTTCTCGACGGTGCCAGTGTATCGCCAATGCCATACAAGCAAGACCCTCACAACATTCAGCGGCAGCTATGCCGAGTGGCCGGATTTCTTGCTTTGCTTAAGATCACGATCGACACCCATCCTCACCTAACGAAAATGGAAAAGCTCCGGTGGCTCATTTCATACCTGCGCGAGTCAGCCTTGGATACGGTGAGAGCTCTGGAAATTACTGACGTGAACTACGATGTGGCCTTTGACCTATTGCGCAATCGTTTTAGTAATCGGCGTTTAATATTTCAGTGTCACATTAATGAGATCCTGCAGCTTCGTGTGGTCGAGCCAGGGTCTGTTGCTACTTTGCGGGAGCTATCAGATCGGTTCAATGGGCATTTGCGGGCTCTTATGAGTTCCGGATCAGCTGCCGAGATCCAAGGATGCTTGCTTATCCAGATCATCCTGCAGAAGTTGGATCCTGCCACAAAGGCCAAGTGGGAAGACACTCTCGCCGGAAGCAACGACAGCCTTCCGTCTTGGGAGTCCATGGCACGATTCTTGAAGCAAACGTGCCAGACTCTTGAATGCGTCGAGTTTTCTTTGGCGGCGTCTCCACCAGCAAACCAAGTGGGCCGAGGTAGATCTTCGAATAACCGATCTTCGTTCTATAACGCCCGTTCTGCTCTATGCGCCCTGTGTGGCATTTCGGTGCACGAGCTTCCTTCTTGTTCAAAGTTTAGTGCTTTGACAATTAAGGAACGGTACGACGAAGTGCGGCGTCTGTCTCGCTGTTTTGTTTGTCTAGAGGATGGCCATCTCGCTCAGCTCAGCGGATGCTCAGCTTCCCGCTGCTCGACGTGCAATCACCGTCATCATATTTTGTTGCACCCTCGCGGGCAGATTTCACCCGCACGAGTCTCCCGCCCCATCGGTGCCGTTTCTGTTGCGCACTCATCCCGCTCAATCAACCCTGTTATGAACCAGGATCGCAATGCTGAGCTTGTGCTCCTGCCAACAGCCATTGTGCTCGTTCGTGGTCGATCTGGAGCTTTCTTGCCTTGCCGAGTTTTATTGGATTCCGGTTCACAAGTGCACCTCATCTCGTCTCGGCTGGCGAATGAACTTCAGCTTGGCCGTTCCAAATGCTCCACAACGGTGGCCGGTTTCGGCGGCGCTGGGTTTGAAACGGATGGAGCATCCGTTAATGTGTGCTTGAAGTCCCGCCTTAGCACGTATTCAGTGGAAATTGAGGCTGTTGTAGCTTCACATATAACGGACTATCAACCTAGCCAGGACATAGATGCTTCGCGCTGGAAGATTCCTGGCAATATGGATCTAGCTGACCCTAACTTCCACAAAACGCAGTGAGTGGTCCTGTTGATTGGAGCCAGCTTATTCTTTGACCTATTGTCGGCTGGTCAAATCCAATTAGGTCACGGGCTCCCCATTGCCTAGAATACTCTATTGGGCTGGGTGATTTCTGGACGCGGTGAACTATCACGGGATGTGTCGTCGCTCTATACTAGGAAAGACAACCCACGGAATAACCACTGGTCCTCTGGTGTTTCATACTCAGTTCTGGTGGATGCAGAAAGTCTTCGTTGGCGTTATTGCTCATTATTGTTTCAAAATTTCACACAAGTGACCACTTCTCTCCTCGATAAAAGTCCAGAGCAAGAATAAGGAGACCAGAGCCAGCAACGTATACAAATCCGCAAACGGCATCAGTTTGCAAGTTGAATCCCCATTCTACCAGGACTAGTACCAGCACAACCCATGAACACCGTAAAGTCTCATACATATCGAGATGCTGCACTTGGTTTCTGATATAAGCACAATGTTAAAAGTCGTTTCTAATTAAAAACAGTTTAGTTCGAGTATGTAGCGTTGATGTCCGTGGGCGTTCCAGATGGCTATTGTTAATTTGCTTGTCAAGTTTAGTTACGAGATGGTTTATAATATTTATCATATTGGACAATTGGGAAATTAATAGTTTTATTATTTGTTTATGTTTATGTAGCTTTGGTAGGTATCTTTGTTGTTATGCTAGATAAGTTTTGCTTGTGAATAAGTTCAGGCCTGGTTTGTTGGTAAAGTAATGTTTTCGGTAGGTGCTTTTAGGGGGGAGACTTTCACTGCAACAGAAACTCTTTTGAGTTTTGTTGAAAGAGTTTACCGATGCATTTTATAAAAACTTAATCTTTTGCGTACATATTTTTTTGTGGCTCAAAAGTGACACCACAGTATATAAGGCTTTCTACTTTGTGTTCTTTCTTGTTATTATTTTCTTGTTTTAATCCAAGTTTGAATGGCGCTAGTGGTAGTTTCGTGTTACTACATTTAATGTTCAGTATATTTAGGACTGTTGGGCCAAGTAGCCACCAAAAAATGCATTAAAAATAATCATAAAATGCTTAGCTGCAGCTGGTCATTTTGCCCATTTTCGCATGCGCTTTGTTATTTGTAGCGTATGCGCTTTGGGAAGCTTTGGTAGAGCTTCTGCGCAAGCTCTTGGGTTTCGTTTGTTGTAATTTGGAATTGATTGGAGCAGCATAGACTAGGGTTTAATTTAACCCAAATAAAACTATTGAAAATCTGATTTAAAACGCGTCTATTTTTTCGGCTGCTATTAAAAACTATTAATAGCATAACATTTGGTGATCCCGATGTGCTTCATCCCATCCCATTAAAAGTGCCAAGAAAAAGCCCTTGTTGTTGTTGTTACAAGCTGCATTTTAATTGAATAATGGAGTCTGGAGCTGAGACTATTGGAGCTGCTGCCGCAACCCGGGAAAAGATACTGTGGAGAAAAGCAGAGGTGACCTGCCAGGAGATAGAGGCGCTGCATGATAAGGAGAAGGCTGCGGTGCGGACTGAGGGTTGCACCATTATGGCGCTGGAGTCAATGGAGAAGCGTTTGCGTGAGCGGCTCACCGCCCTTCAAGAAGAGTTGGAGGAGCTTAATTTCAGTGGGATCGGGAGCGATCTGTATTGGAGATTCTCGCAGCTGGCGACTGATGTGCAGGTGGACATACAGGTGGAGGTTTCCAAGCGCTCCATGAGAATCGCTGCCAACTCCACACTTATCGACGGTGCCAATGCATCGCCAGTTCCATACAAGCCAGCCCCTCCCTTGCCACCGTTGCCGATGCCAACATTCAGCGGAGGCTATGCTGAGTGGCCGGATTTCTGCTCCCTTTTTAAGACGACGATTGACAGCCATCCTCACCTAACGAAAATTTAAAAGCTCATGTGGCTCATTTCAATGCGGGAGTCAGCCTTAGATACGGTGAGAGCTCTGGAAATTACTGACGCGAACTACGATGTGGCTCTTGACATATTGCGCAATCTTTTTAGTAATCGGCGTTTAATATTTCAGTTTCACATTAATGAGATCCTGCAGCTTTGTGTGGTCGAGCCAGGGTCTGTTGCTACTTTGCGGGAGCTATCAGATCGGTTCAAAGGGCATATTCGGTCTCTTATGAGTTCCGGATCTGCTGCCGAGATCCAAGGATGCTTGCTTATCTAGATTATCCTGCAGAAGTTGGATCCTGCCACAAACGCCAAGTGGGAAGACACTCTCACCGGAAACAACAACAGCCTTCCATCTTGGGAGTCCATGGCACGATTCTTGGAGCAAAGGTGCCGGACTCTTGAATGCGTTGACTTTTCTGTGACGGCGTATCCACCAGCTAACCAAGTGGGCCGAGGTAGATCTTCGAATAACCGATCTTCGTGCATGTCGGTGCAGTTTCTGTTGCGAACCCATTCCGGTCAATCCACCCTGTTATGAACCAGGATCGCAATGCTGAGCTAGTGCTCCTGCCAACAGCCAATGTACTCGTTCGTGGTCGATCTGGAGCCTTCCTACCTTGCCGAGTTTTATTCGATTCCGGTTCACAAGTGCACCTCATCTCGTCGCGGCTGACGAATGAATTTCAGCTTTGCCGCTCCAAATGCTCCACAACGGTGGCCGGTTTCGACGGCGCTGGCTTTTAAAACGGATGGAGCATCCGTTAATGTGTGCTTGAAGTCCCGCCTTAGCACGTATTCAGTGGAAATTGAGGCTGTTGTAGCTTCACATATAACGGACTATCAACCTAGCCAGGACATAGATGCTTCGTGCTGGAAGATTCCTGGCAATATGGATCTTGCTGACCCTAACTTCCACAAAACGCAGCGAGTGGACCTGTTGTTTGGAGCCAGCTTATTCTTTGACCTATTGTCGGCTGGTCAAATCCAATTAGGTCACGGGCTCCCCATTGCCCAGAATACGCTATTTGGCTGGGTGATTTCTGGACGCGGTGAACTATCACGGGATGTGTCGTCGCTCTATACTAGGAAAGACAACCCACGGAATAACCACTGGAATGATGTGACTGCTGCCCCTTCCAACACTGTTATTGAAGGCCCACCCTTCAATGGGGGGAGGATGTTGGGCCAAGCAGCCACCAAAAAGTGAATTTAAAATAATCATAAAATGCTTAGCTGTAGCTGTTTTTGTCAGCATGCATTCTTCTTTGTTTTGTCTCCCAGTTTCGCATGCGCTTTATTGGTATTTGTAGCGCATGCACTTTGGGAGCTTTGGTGGAGCTTCTGCGCAAGCTCTTAGGTTTTAGGCACTTGTAATTCGGCATTGTTTTGGTTCGGCCGCGGAATTTATTTTGGGGTTAAATTGACCCACAATAAATTGAATTATAAAATTGAACCTTGTCTATTAATTCGGCCGCTTTCAAAACGCTGATAGCTCAACAATGTCACTTTAAAAGTTCATTTACTTTTGTTTTTTTTTGTAGCACTGTGTAAGTTGTGCAAATCATTTGCAAAATATTTCTAAGGCCAATGAGAAAGTCGTCGAGGTCGGAAAAGTTGAAAGTTATGGAGTTTCCTGCAGTTAAAGAACACAAACATAAAGACGAACGGGGGTCCAAGACATTCAAATAAACTAAGTCACAAAACTAAAGTAAATGAAAAGTGGAAATGTTTCAAATAGTCACAGTGATTAATACGGTTGTTGACCTTAAAGATCGAAGTGGACAAACGTCCAATGCAAAACAGAGAAAACAAGATTGCTTAAATGGACCGCACTGTGAAATTTTCTGCAGACAGTTAACGGGGTCAACATGGAGTGTTGATACGCTGTGTGCTCAAGAACTTAAAAAACGTCAAATTGTAAATAAGTGAATTGATTTAATGAGGCCCGGGTAACAGAAGCACCAAGTAATTTAATTTTTCAAAGTTTTATACTGTGGACTGGGAAATAGATTCTTTCACGTGCCAGTTGTGAAAATCAGTCGACACCTGATTCGTTAAAGGTCTCTTTGACTTTTTTTAATAAAGCTCCGTTTGGTTTTCGAAACATCCCAGCCGCCTTTAATCGATTCGTCAACCAAATTTTTCATAACCTTTTAAACAAAGATTTCATGAGATTTTACAAATTTGCTGAAAAATATCGTTGAATGGGTTACATACAAGTAAAGCAGTGCTCCGATTGTATTTAAGTAGCGCGCCAACCGAATTGCATACTGATGCTTTAAAGGAAGGTTATGCAGCCATCCTGCTGCAAACTTTGGAGGGAAAGTTGCATCCGGTAGTCTTTTGACGTAAGAAAAAGACGGCTGCCGCGCCAAAGCAGCACATTTGCATTCTGGAAGTTAAAGCAGCGTAAGTTTTGCTGGAGAGGTTCGGCTAATATCTTCTTGGAATATGTTTAAAGCTAGTTTCACAAACAATCATCAACATGTATGTATTACGAGAAGTTTTGTCGTGACGTATGAAATCCCCTCTCGATTAAATAAACAATTATAAAATTTTCTTAAAGTCAAAGCAGAAAATTCTGACACCTGATTTTGAACCGCTTACCTTTATTCATTTATGGCATATCCAGAAGTTCAACCAGAATATTTAAACATTGGAAAATGCTAGTCGCGGTCAAAACGTACATCATTCGATGGTAGGAAGCGTTTAATCCCTTTTTTTTTTCCTTCTTAGCAACTTGTCGTGGCCGCGTTTGTCGCAGATTTTAAGTTAGGAAGTTAATATTTTGCATTATTGGCGTAGGACCGTATTATTAGCGTAGGGCCGTTTTATGTGTAAACAGTCGATTTGTGTATTTGTTGGTTTTTACTGCAATTTTATACCGATTAAGTCTGCACTACCCATATTCCTGTTATATTTGATTGCGGGCTATTTACATTAACTTATTTTTTTCAGAGCTTAGAAAGTGGGAACGTTGTCACTTTTAATTCGTTTAATTTCGGGAAAGTTTGGTGCGTAAGTAATTTGACGCAAGTTGCCTTATTTCCAAAATATCAAAGATAGTTCTTCTCCTAATAAGAAGTATAGAAAGAAGCAAAATAATATTTATCAAAATAGATAATATGGTTTTTAAAATTCGGATCATTATATAACAATCTAAACACTATATTTGCAGCCGCACCAAGATCTTGTGAGCCTGTTTAAACCACGTTGTCTTCTCCGTCGCAATATATTTTAAATTTCTGGCAATAGCAATAGTTTCCCTCCCCATGGTTTGTCATATGGTTTGTCTGGTAAGTACTGTTGCACACAGGTGACAATGAAGTACCTTTTTAGTACGAAAAACCCCCAAGCGAAGACAACCTCGGCCTGATGCTATAGCTCTCAAGTTAGGGAATGACGTACAGCCATATCCTGCGCATGGTTACCATAAAATGGTCACCAGAGAAAACCAAATCAGAAGAACAGCACAACACAGGCTCTTTAAAGCTGTATTGAGGAGGTCCTAGGTGATAACACAGAGGTCTAAGCGTATATTGAAAAAAGCAAAGAGTCGCTCATTAAACTGCGTGGACTCGACGCGGAGGATATCAGCGCTGCTCTAGCGAAACATGCAGCTGTACACGAAGGCTCCCTCAAGCCAGTGACAACCACTGGCTTAGGCAATGCTATCATAGACGTGGGCAGGATAAAGGTTGGGTGGACAGTCTGCCATATCAAGAAAAAGGAGGTCCAACGCTTCGGCAGATTCCTAAAGGCGGACCACATTTCAGGGGCTTGCAAAAACTGCTTTCGCTATGGCCCAACGGACAAGGTGGAAGAAAGTGAAAAAAAAAATTTGGAACAAGGTGCATCGCATGCGAACGAAAGGTTCTGAAGGACCTGACCAGACTGGGAGCCGATGTCCCATGTCCAAGCAATTTGGCGAGCCCTACAGGAGGGTGGGTTCTGACAACCCGTGATCTGTAGACCTCTCAGATAAAGCGGCGATATGCAGCTGCGGCTCAAACCTCTCAACTATGCATTCGGTTCATAAAGCGGAGGGAAAGATTAGGGGATGAATCGGCGGCACGTGGCAGTTAGCTGGTACCTAGCACCGAGTCTAACTATCAATGCTTTTATTATGGACGACCTGAAAAACGACACCCGAGGTCGCTTCAAGGTCGTAGTGGCTGAGGAATTTAATGAATGGGCGAAGGACTGAGGCTGCCCGAAAACTAACGCAGGAAAACATTCGCATCTATCGACCTTGTGCTGCTAAACAAGGGCAACTAACATGCGTTCAGCTAAGCCGGGGCAGGCTACGTATGCCAGCTCCAATAAAAGCAGTGGTCGCTACTGCTAGCGGCCACAAGCTAATAATCCACTAACTCGGTAGTAGGAGTCAGATATTCAACACATGGAACTGACTGAAACTCTGCATTGAAGTGATTCACAATTGGCCGTATTTAGTATAAAGGATCGTGGTCGACAAAATATTTGGAAGGAATCAATAGTGCGGTTAGTGGTTAAATATTTGTATATTTCTTTTTATTTATTCAAAGCGATTTATCGACATTGTGTTCTGAACTATTCATAACGCGTATTCATTCCAATATTTGGGTAGTGATAAAAAGACACAAAAAAATAAAGTATTGACATTTTCTTTGCTAGGTAATATGCTGAATAAAAGTATCACTCACAAAGATTTCAAAACCCTTAAATGGCGTGTCAAGTTTTAAGAATTTGACGCTCTTTAGGAGCAATGAGAATTTGATCCATAAAAATTTGTTAACTATGTTCTTTTGGCGCATTCTCTTAAAAGGATGATATTTGCTCTTCGCGCGGTTCCCACTGCATACGTACAGATCCCGTCCAACTCTGCCGCTGCCACATAACTAAGATGTCACGAAAAAGAGTGTTGCCCAGATAAAGCGTTTAGTATAAGGGATTTAAGATTGTTAGTGGAGCAAAGTGACAAGATTTGGTAGAGACCATTGTGTCCGAACATAATACCCTGAACGGATCGTGTTGGGCTTATGTCGAACTACAGCTCTTGGGAGCTCTCGGGAAAGATCGAAGTCTCTAGCGATAGATTAAAGAGTGTAAGGAGCGGTTTGCACAGACCCTCGGCGCATATCTTCAGAACACAGCCTGATACCCCATCAGGGCCTGGCGAATACACGGGCTGGACCTTCAAAAGATCCGATAACACACCACTTTGATCAAAAGATAGGCAAAATATAAGGTTGGCTGATTGGATATTATAAGTGTAAGGCTGAGGGAAAATGCTGCTAGGTGAATACGTTGTTTGAAAAAACTGTGCAAAGAGATCGGCCATTGCCTGATCAGTGTTCGCATGTGAGTTTACAAACGTTAGCAGAGGAGGAAAAAATACATGGTTGCGCTTAGTCTTTACAAAGTTAAAACTGCTTCGAGTCCTGGGTAAACTGAATCCGGGAGCGGCGAATACAACTATTCTATAACATTCTGCGATATACACGGTGAAATTGGACCGAGCTACTAAGTATCTTGAATAACTCAGTTAGTTCAGCTGTACAGTTACAGACAGATAATATATGTTTATATAAAAGTCTACTCATGACGTTATTTAAATTTTATAGGTGCCTTGTATACCAAGGCGGATTAGTTGAAGCGGGCAGATATTTCCACGGCACGCAAGCGTCGAGAAATATATTCAAGGTGTAATTAAATTTTGTAAGGCAATAAACATATCCTCGCATGCTAGTAGATCGGACCAATCAAATTCCAAAATTAACTTATTTAATTTCATAAAGTCTTACGGAAGAAACGAACTTTATAAGATTGATAGATTGAGACAGATAGACGATCCAAAACGAAACGAATAGCGCACAAATTTAGTCAGTNCTTTTTACGTGTGCCATGGTCGTCAACTTTAGATTGGTTCCGTTCCGAGGCTTCATCTGCTACATTCACTGAAGATTTGTTTTCCGTGGGTGGATTTCAAGTCCTACGCCACAACCTAGTTTGAAGAGCTAGGACTCTCGTCGCGCGCTTTAGTTTGTCAATCAACGGGTGTTGAGTGACAATCCACTACTCCACTAATAGTATGAGTCTACTCATACTATTCTTTAAATTTATAAGGTGCCTTGTATACCAAGGCGGATTAGTTGAAGCGGGCAGATATTTCCACGGCACGCAAGCGTCGAGAAATATATTCAAGGTGTAATTAAATTTTGTAAGGCAATAAACATATCCTCGCATGCTAGTAGATCGGACCAATCAAATTCCAAAATTAACTTATTTAATTTCATAAAGTCTTACGGAAGAAACGAACTTTATAAGATTGATAGATTGAGACAGATAGACGATCCAAAACGAAACAAATAGCGCACAAATTTAGTCAGTATGTGGGCGGTTCGGGCGAAGGTGGTATGTAAGAACAGGTAACGTGTAAAGGTTGACCGGACAAAATAATTGGAATGCAAAGAAATTTCACCAAACTCTTGTGATTTTACCTTTTTCAAAAGCAGAGTTCTATCACATCGAAAACGTGTGAAAGATGACGTGTGCCTGGTGTATGAATATATAAATTTTTGTAATATTCACCACCTATGTTGGCTTTTGTTTTGCCTTTGATGTATGTAAGCCGAGATCTGGGGCAAGCCGAGAAACAAAAATGTCTTTCGATGAACACCCCTTTTTATATATTATAGGATATAAGCGTCTGCCTAATTGTCGGCTGAAGATTATTCGCCACAAGCACATCACTGAAAGAAGAGTAAGAAATCCTCTTGCTTTCGAGACTCATATAGTAGTTGAAGACTAATAACTGTGTATCGACCGCACAGAGTTGGTCATTGATTTTACGAAAACCGCTAATCAACTCATTGAACCCACGTTTGGTCTATTTCATGAACGATCTCATTTCGTCCTGAACAGCACGACAACCGTCACTGCAAAAGTGAAGACCAGACCTACGTGAAATATCCGAAACTGAGGCCGTGAGCCCGGCACACTAGCGTGTAAAACGAGAGTTAAAATCTAGAGAGTTCAATAATTTTATAACTTCCTCATCGGATAGAGCTAATAAGCTAATGCTTTTAGTTCCATGTCTACTAAAAAAGTTATTTGCATTTAAACCCTTATGTATTGAGTAGTCTAGAAGTAGTTTCTTGAGCATTTTGTGCACATTGAGAACCAGGGGCATTCAGCCACATTCCTCGGAAATCGAAAAAACTTCAGTTTTTCACGGGCAGCACTCGAACATTGCCTAAAGACTAAAGCCAAAAAGCAAAGATTGTGAATTCTCAATCAAGAGCGTTAGTATAAGTATGTATATTTGCCACTTGTTTATGCGAATTTGTTTTGTTAATAACTTAAAAACAAAGTTTTCTACAGAAAAATAAAATATTAAAACTTCTAACAAATTTTTTTTTTAAATACTCTTAGAACAAAGAAAAACTAAAAATACAGATAAATCAGATTGAAATTTGACTTCACTTCGGGGTGCTTATAAAATGTATGTTGTATATTATATCATTATTTATCATTTAATTTTTTATTGGAAAATAGGAAAATTTAATCCATATTTTTTACCAAAAATTATGAAAAATTTAAAAATAAATTAAATTGGAAATTTGTATTATGCAATGTGGGAAACTTTTACAACTGAGACCACAATGGTTGTTGTTTAGGCAACTCGGAATTCATTGGCGTTGCGAAAATTTTTCAGTAGTTTAACGTTTAAAGTTTTACCAAATCACAAGTGTTTTCTGTGGCCTTCTGATACATTTTTACAAATTTAAAAGCTCTAGTTTTTAGTAAATAATTTATCATAAAAATAATTTTTATCAAAATATGCTGTATTTTCAGGTCAACATAAGTCAGAATGAATACTCTAACAAATATATTGAGTATTTAGCTCGTCAAAAAAGAAATAAAGAAGAAAACGTCGCTGGACAACACAACAGAAATTCGGAGCTATTTCCCTTAAAGGAACTTCGTCTACTAAGCATTGTTTCAAATAGTTTTAAGGATATAAGTTTTAAACGATGGCGACAGAAAAGATCTTTTAATAATTTAAGCAAGAGTTTGCCCAAGACTGGAAATTTAAATGGAGACTCTCGATTTCAAAAAATGAGTAAAACAAACATTATTTTGAATTTTTCTCTTTTTGAATTAAATCAGGCACACTTTCATCATAATAAAATTGATGAAGCAAATGTAAGACTCATGATTCTATACAGTTCAGCACTGACATCTTATGTGCGACGAGGGAAAAATAAACTTGTTGACAGCCGCGGTAATTTTGTGAAAACTAATAACAATTGTACCATGGCATATATTAAGTTGAATCAACCGAAAGCATACAAAACGCGTGTTCAAAGCCGTCAAATAAATCTTAAAGTATATCAAATTTTATCAACTACTAAACGAAGATTGTTGACATCTCGAAAGATAGAGTTCGAAAGTCTTCAATATGAAGAAACTCGTACGCAGTGGATCGAATTTGATGTAACAAGAGCAGTTCGTAATTGGTTAAACAAAAGCCATGAACATTTATGTATTGAAATTGAGTGCGATAAATGCAAAAGTATAGGAGCTCGTATACTTAATGACGTTAGTTCCTCAACTTCGTCTGCATTTTCGCCAAACATTCAACAATTTAATATAATGCCAGTTTTAAATATTATTGGACAAGAAGTTCATAGCATCATGGTAACTAAAAACAGCAGTGAGGAATACGTTCACCATCAAAATAACTATGATATCAACTTTCCCAGGGAAACTTTGAAAAATAATTGTTATAAGTTACACCAACGTTGCTGCAGACATCAATTAGACGTTGTTTTCAAAAACATTAAAGGATTTGAGTTTATATTACAGCCAAAAGTGTTCGATGCTGGCTATTGTCACGGGCGCTGTCCGCCACGTCACAATCCTGCCCATCATCATGCTTTATTACAAAGTTTAATATGGCAAGATGATCACACCAGAGCCCCTCGCCCTTGTTGTGCCCCATCAAAACTTGACATCTTAGAAATTTTGCATGTAGACGAAGAAAATAACGATAAATTAAAGATTTCAACATGGACCGATATGCAGGTAGTGGAATGCGCATGTTCTTAAAATAGTGTATTATCATTTTTTCAAATGAATCAAACATATAAGAAAGTCACATTTATTAATTTTATATTAGGTATGTTCAATTCAAAAAAAAAAAAAAAATAAAAATAGAACATTAGCTCAAATCAAATGCGAAAAAATTATTATTTGCCTTCATCGTTAATAAAATTAAAAAAAAATAAAATGATGCATATTAAACAAAAATTGTTTTTTTTTTTTAACAATAAAAACCAGTTTTTTGGATCTGGACTTAAATTATATTATATGATTCCGATATTCATTAAATATTTATAGCGATACCGGAAAAGAAGACACAGCTGTTTCCAGCCCGTTCAGTTCTGCTAGTGGTTGTATTAAGCACAGCGAGGTAAAATTAAAGAATAAAAACTTATTTGATTTTCTGCATTCACTTAATTTACTTAAAAAATATTCCATCAAATAACAAAATTTTTGGAGTGACAAAACCAAAAAGCAAAGTTCTGCTCGGCGGATCTGCTTCATATCCAACAAGAAAGGAAAGCTAACTTCGGGCGGAGCCGATGTTGATATACCCTTGCAGATGGTTGCAGCTTCAAATCGGATAACTTGGCCCAAAATGGAATCTATGCCCAGTCCCATCTTTCTAACTTAAAAAACATCAAGGTTATGGCACTTCAGATCAATCAGTTATATGGCAGCTATAGGATATAGTCGACTGATCCTGCCCGTTCCGACTTATATGCACTTCAAAACAGATGGAGAGATAAAGGGTAAAGATAAATAACGCAGTGGGTTTGAAGGAACGATACAGATGAGTCTTAAGGGGGCATTTTGCATTTTCTTAAAGTGTATATATTTAGAAATGTGTTCACAAAATTTTGAAATGCACCGGTGAAAATTCATTGAGATACACATGTTTAAAGGTAGGGGCATCCGGTTTATGTAATAGTGAGTTGAAACTTTAAACACGTTTTTCTCAAAACTACGTTTTTAAAGTCGGTGACCACTCTTACTCAAAAACTAGTGACCCGATTGTCTTGAAACTTAGCATGCTTTTTTAATACATAATAATCTAGTACTTAATTGAGGGATTGATTTTTTTATGCAAAACTTTTTTTTTTACAGCGGAAAAACTACCGCTTTTTTTAACGAAAAACGATTGTTCAACTTTGATAGGTCGCCATTTTGTCGAATATTTTTTTTTTTATATCCATCAATTAAGTACTAGATAAACTTTCAATAAATGAAAATCCGTTTAATTTTTTGATTTCCGACGATCCAGATTTCCACAGTCTTGGTCACCGCGACCCTTGTTTTTCAGACGGACCTCACTTCGACGAGGCATAACTTTAAAACTGCTCAATATTTTCTACTTTTTTTTCAAATTTAAGTTAAAATGATGTACTTTCACATAATAAAGCGATATTTCAAAAAAATTCAATAGTTTACGAGAAATAAATTCCGGAAAAATGTCTATTTTTTGGCTCTCCAACTGCGCATGCCCCCTTAACGGCCTTTACGTTAGCCTCCCACAGTTCACCAAAATTAGGACCGTAAGGTGGATTAAAGTGCCATTGAATTCCAATCTCGAAACTCCTTTTGCCAGATGCGAAGAGAGTGGTCTGCTCCGATGAAATCGGTTCCTCCATCGCTGTATAGATGCTTGCACAGCCCTCTACGACCGATAAAGCGTTGAAGAGCCCACAAAAAATGTTGAGTGGATAGTCCTGTGACTGCTTCTAAATGTTACGCCTTGGTTGCTAGGACATACAAACACCGCGATATAAGCATTGTATGTTTGAAGTCCGCGAAACCTGGAGGCCTTTAAGTAAAAGGCGCCGGTGTAGTCGTAGCCAGTGGCTTTAATGGCTCGTCCAGGGGGTTGACATGATGTAGAGACAGATCCCCTATTAACTATAAAGCAGGCGTTGGGTGATTGGACACATAATCGCGGAATCCTTTTCACAGCTTGTTTTCCATTGACTATCCAGAATATATGCCGAATGGTAAATGCAATGAGCTCGGTGCCACCGTGAAGGGTGTTTAAGTGTGCGTTTCTGATCACCAGATCGGTAAAATGAGTCGTTTTTGGTAAAATGATGGGGTTTTTCTCTGCTTGAGACAATTGTTGGGCATTCTTTCTTTAGTCTGGTTTTTTGCTGCACCATCATTACCATCATCTAATTTGGTATTAGTCTTTCGTAATTCTGCTACTCGAACAATTCTCACAATACGTGGCTTGAGTTGTACAAATATCTGCGAATGTAAGCCAAAACGAATAAAAGATGCATATGTCCAGAAATAAAAGGACATGGGAAGGTCGGGGGAGGAAAATTACGTTAGGACCCATTTAGTCAATTGGGTAGCCAATAATGCTCCTGAGAGTTCGATTCGAGGAATTGTTATGGGTTGTAGTGGGTGTAACTCGACTCCGTTTTGTCAATAGAGCTGTGCTCACTCTCCCGGATTGATGTTGTATTCGAAGATAAGCAACGGCCGCGTATGCTTGCAAAGAACCGTCACAGAAGACGTGTAGTTGATGTTTCCTGGTTTCATCGGTCTGGTGACCGAGCCATTGAGGAATTTTAAGATTCTTAATTTTTGGTAAGTGATATTATTGTATCTCAAATTTCTCACCGAAATAACGAAATAGATGGTAGCGTTAATTATAACATTAGAAAACGATGAAAAAATAACAAAATGCCTGCACTCGTCTGTACGTTATAATTCGATCTATATTCAATAATAATCTAAAGCATAGCTTATCTATTGCGGCGAAGCGGGGCAAATTCCCAAAAGAGCGCCACTTAGCTTTTCTTTCGCTCTCGCGCCGCCCTATGCTACCTGTTGGCACCTAGTGCCAAGACCTTCTACCCTATATTCACACTTAGTAATCTGATCTAATCAATGTTCATCAGCATGTCGCAATACACAATAATCAGACCCTCTAACCTATTGGCACTCCTAGTAATAATTAGCAATAAGCATGAAACAACTGTCTTGGACGCAAAACAACCAAAAAGGGCAATGTAGGAATTTTTAATGTCGTCTCAATAGGGCCACAGAAATCCACGCCACATATGGAGAATGGGCATTAATCCGCCTACATTCTTTTTTGAAGTGGAATCCATTCATCCCAATCTAGCTTATTAAGCCACAGTTCCTGCAAAAGGATCTTTCCTTTAATAAGTATTGGGCTTAATAAGCCAAGGGGGTCAATAGCTTTGATGTCACCGAAAGAATGTTTCTCTTTGTCGCCCTTTAACCCATGACTGAAGTATCAGTTTCAAATTTAAATACGTCTTATTTGGGAACCCAAGCGATTCCTAATGCTTTAGTTCTTAGTCCGAAAGTGATATTGGCTTAACGGTGCTTTCGGATGTAGTATCTTCAGGCGAGTTTGAAAACCACTTACTCAATTCAAACTCAGCGTTTTGCACAACCTGAGTTCCTTCAGACTTAAGTGTTTTACGTAAAAGTCCCAAGACCCAAAAGACCCAATAACTTAAGCCGCTCGAGGGAATGTATTTTTCGCGGATTCACTCAACCTCTTTAAACACCTTATGGCCAGGAATAGGGCGGGTGCAGTTCCATATGAAACGGTATTGAGCTTGCATAATTTCAAGGACTCAGATAGGTCTTTTCTCCACCCTAACAACTGGTATCGCCTATCTGCTCATTCACCATTACTTGGCGATACATCTTTTTAATGTCGGCTATCAGAACGAAACCGAAACCGAAGAAGAGTTGAGTGCAGCCCTTCCTGAATTGTTGGACCCACCATCAACAAATCATTTAAACATTTCTGTGTGAATGTCTTACAGGACGCATTAAAAACGACTCGTAGTTTGGTCGTTGTACTTTGAGGCCGTAAGACACACTGGTGGGGTATTACGTAGTGTGGAGCAGCAAGAACATCATTGATTGCAGGAACTTCTTCGAATGACCAGAATGTTTTTAAATTGTAGTCTATTGATTCTTATATTTCTTCTTGGCCATAGGTCTCTATTAAGGAGTTGAGAAAATTGCCATATATTTTCCCGATACTATCCATCCAAGGAGCGTTTTTTGAAGTACGGGATGGTTCGGACCTTGCTTTATTTGACCAACGAACAAAAGTTCGAAAAATGACTCAGCTCCAATTAACATATCGTTCGGTAGTTCGTTGGTAGGCTCCAATCTTTCACGTTCACTGACTGGTCAGGGTGATCTGGTCAGGAGCCTGAAATTTATTTTCAAAATCCAAAAATCGAACGGAAACTCACTACCATTTAATCTCGACTTCACATTGACGAATTCCAAGCAACTTGATGCACGATTTCTCCCTACGGATCTGAGCAAGATCTTCAGTAATGAAATTCATTTGTGACCCGTCAACTAATGCTCGGGATGTGGCTAACAAAACCTTTTCTAGGGATGACGCATGCAAAGCATGTGAAGTAGAAAGGTCACCATTCATTAATAGTGGAGGACGATATTCTATTCGTGGTGGTGAAGCAAAGATATTTTCAGTCACTGTAAGTCGGTGCAGAAGTGTATGGTGTATCTTGCACAGATTTAACATCTAGTCGATTTTCAGTACGCACCTTTTCGCAGACAGTTTAAATAGAGAGAGGCTGACGTAACAAACCCAAACCTTTGCTCAAAAATGGTCTTGAGCGTTACAATAACTACAAGCTGGTTTGTTGTTAACAGAGGAGCAAGCCAACGAACTTATATTAAGTTGCTTGATAAATCCAGTTTTCTACTGCTTTTGTTTGCCAGTCTCTTCAGCGGACAGGTGCTGGTACCTACGACTTAATTTTTTCTTTTTTTTAAATCGGACCACAGCGGCAACTTCTCATAATCCAGTGATTTTCCATTTTTGTCTGGTCACTGGATCTACTCCACTCGAAACTAAATGTATAATCATTGAGGATGCAATTTAGTGTCAACTCCTATGTATAGTAATGATCCATATGACCCCTCAAAGACGAAGCAGACGACTGAGTAATTCTAGGAAGGCTGAACAATGGACTCATTTGGTTTGCAGAGATGAGACATTCGTTATCATAGACCCTTTTTAGACTAGAGAAAGCTTTGTCGTAATTACTCTCGGTGACCTGGAATGCCTTGAGGCTTCCTAAGGCTTCATCAGAGAAGCAAGAAATTAAATAATTAAATTTCTCGATAACAGGAATGTATACAAAACTTTCTAAAAAATAGTTGGGCGCCATTGATACTGTTCGTTTAGATCGGATTCCTCGGATTTTATAGTGATTCCAAAAATGGCCGCAGTAATCCACCCCGCAATTTTTGAATGGTCTATTTTGTTGAACTCGATCCGCCGGTAGTAGACTCATTATTTGATTCAACAATTTTGGTCGAACTCGGCAACATCTGATACAACGGCTGACTGTTTTTTGAGTCAGCTGCTTTCCTCTTAATGACCAGAACCGTTGCCTAATGTTGCATAATAATGCCTGTGGTCCGCAATGTGCCAATTGCTAAGAGTATTGTTAATGGGTGTTTCGGAGCTAATAACATTGGATGTGTGGCATCATACGATAATGCGGCGTTTTGTAGATGTCCCGCTCCACGAATTATTCCGTTGGTGTCTATAACGGATCTAGTGCTCGTAATGGATCATTTGGTCCGACATTTTTCGTATTCTTGAGTGGCTAAATGTATGGTAGAAATTGCTCGGACTGTATTTCTCGAATTACCATTCCTAACGCTTCATTCAATTCTACTGGTGATAATGGTCCAGTCCTTTTCTTTTCTGGCTTGCGTCAATCAAAAATGAATCGCCGCATTCTTCCTATTATTTGCAACATCGTATCGAATGATCCATGGTGGTTGATGTTTTCCATCCACACTTCTGATTTATTGGCTAGTTTGCAGACCGTCTCCTTCTTTCTTTCTTGATCTTCGTTTGCATTGTTTATCCCACTGATTGGAACCTTGGGCAGGACTCTGGATCTTGCACCAGATACGGTGGTCCTGTGTACCAAAGTTTTGAAACTCTTAATTGTGCTGCCGTGCACCTTTTGGTGAGAAAATCTGAAGGATTATCCGTTGATGCCACATGTGTCCACCACTCTGGGTCTGTCAGTTCTTGAATCTGGTCGACCCGGTTCGCTACAAACGTTTGGAATGAGGCGGCAGTGGCGTTAATCCATTTTAATGCAATTTCAGCGACGAACCATAAATATATCGCTGCTAGTTTAAAGTACAGATCGGTTTTTACTCTTTTTGCGACCTGAGCTGCTAATACCTCTGCATAGAGCTATAAGCGTGGTAAGGTCTGTTTCATTAGGGAAGCTAACCGTGCTTTTGAACATAGAAATCGTGTGACAATATTGCCTGTCTTATTACATGCTCGTAAAAATGCCACTGCCCCATATGCTGCTTCTGATGCATCTTCAAACACATGTAGTTGAATGCCTCCGGGTGTATCAGCCGGGAGTGCACATCTTGGAATCTTATTGTGGTCAGGATCTGAACGTCATGTCTGAATGCTTGCCATTGATGGGTGAGTTCTGATCCCAGTTCCGTGTCCCAGTCGATCTTCAGCTCCCATATTTGTTGCATTCTTATCTTTGCCGTTGTTACAACTGAACCAAACAACCCTAGAGGATTAAAGATTTTCGCAAGTTCTGTACACACGATCTTCTTGGTGATGACTCCTGTTTCATCTGTCGCCGCACGTCCTTGAAGTTAATCTCCGGGTGGATCCCAAATAATTTCGAGCGTCTTAACGGTTTGTTCGGTAAAGCTACTGAAATCGAGATTCATTTCTTGGTCCTCTCCCGGAATGTCTGCTAGTAATGCTGGTGCGATGCAATTTCTTAGTTTGAATTTCGCTTCTCCCAACAGGTTTATTAGTTGATCCCTTTTACTTAGTGCTTAGGTGTGATCTTCGGTGAGACAGTCATCTACGTAACAACCCTGTCGAAGTGCAGCAGCACCCTGGGCCAGATATGCCATAGGTGACTGTGTTTAGTTGATAATATTTTAATGGTTTCATAGGCTTCCGGCTCCATAATATAATTTGAAACTTGCGGTCGTCTGGGTGTATCATAATCTGTCGGTACATTTTCTCTACGTCTGATGTGAAAACATATTGGTACGATCGGAACCCTAAGAGAATGGATAACAATTCGCTTGTTGGCCCAATCCGTAAGAGATTATTTTAACCATTTCCACTTGTAGTCGTTGCAAATGCGTCAAATACAAACCGAAGTTTCAGGTTTTAGCATACAATGATGTGGAATGACATAATGGCGTTTGATGGCGTCCGTTGAAGCAATGGCTGTCCTTGCCCTAGGTTTATATGTAGCGGCTCGATGAGTTATGGGAGATATTCTGCCCCGAGCAGCAAATCGATACCTTGTGGCTGGGTGAAGGTGGGATCTGCCAAGCGAATTTCTGGTGGAATGTTTTCCGGGCGCAGAATTGGTTCATATGTGTTATTGACGGGACAATGTGGCCCCACTTTTTCTTAGCGAACACACAATTTTTCTCTTTTATAATCTTTATTTTTCAATATTTGTTTCAGATTGTGTGTGGTGTATGTAGTATGCTAAAAAACCTCGTGTTTCTCCCACACATTAGCTTCACAGCTTTTTGCCTAACGATGGCCTACGCCTTGCCTTCTTTTCGGCCGTTACTAACCTATCGATAAATACACGCGTTTCAAAGCAGGTTTTCAAAATATTTATTTTTTGTTCAATTTAACCCTAATCTGTGCGGTTCCAATCCACTCCAAATCACAACAAACGCTAAACCAAAGCTCCCCGAAGCGCATACGCTACAAATAATAATAAAGCGCATGCGAAACTGGGAGACAAAACAGAGACGAAAACATGCTGATAACAACAGCTGCAGCTAAGCATATTAAAATTATTATACATGCATTTTTTGGTGGCTGCTTGGCTTAACATCCTCCCCTTATTGAAGGGTGGGCCTTTAATAACAATCTTGTAAGGGGCAGCAATCACTGCAGTGGTTATTCCGTGGGTTGTTCTTTCTAGCACAGAGCGCCGATACATCCCGTGATAGTTCACCGCGTCCAGAAAACACCCAGCCAAATCGAGTGTTTTGAGCAATGGGGAGCCCGTGACCTAACTGGATTTGGCCAGCCGACAACAGGTCAAAGAATAAGCCGGCTCCAATCAGCAGGTCCACTCGATGCATTTTGTGGAAGTTGGGGTCAGCTAGATCCATATTGCCAGGAATGTTCTAGCCCGAAGCATCTATGTCATGGCAAGGCTGATAGTCTGTAATATGTGAAGCTACAACAGCCTCAATGTTCACTGAATACGTGCTAAGGCGGGACTTCACGCGCACATTAACGAATGCTCCATCCAAACCCAGCGCCACCGAAACCGCCCACCGTCGAGCATTTGGAGCGGCAAAGCTGAAGTTCATTCGCCAACCGCGACGAGATGAGCTGCACTTGAGAACCGGAATCCAATAAAACTCGGCAAGGCAGGAAGGCTCCAGATCGACCACGAACGAGTACATTGGCTGTTGGCAGGAGCACTAGCTCCGCATTGCAATCCTGGGTCACAACAGTGTTAATTGAGCGGGATGGGTTTGCAACAGCAACGGCACCGATGGGAGGTGAGACTCGGGCGGGTGAAACCTGCCCGCGAAGGTGCAACAGAATATGATGACGGTGATTGCACGTCGAGCAGCGGGAAGCTGAGCAGCCGCGAGCGAGATGGCCATCCGCTAGACAAACAAAACAGCGAGTCAGACGCCGCACTACGTCGCACCGTTCCTCTATTGGCCACTGAACTTTGGACAAGAAGGAAGCTCGTGCGCCGAAACACCACACAGGGCGCGAAGATCGGTTATTGGACGATTTACCTCGGCCTATTTGGTTAGCTGATGAATACGCTGCCAAAGAAAAGTCAACGCATTCGAGAGTCCGGCACCTTTGCTCTTAGAATTGTGCCATGGACTTCCAAGATGGAAGGGTGTCGTTGTATCCGGCGAGAGTGTCTTTCCACCTGGTCTTTGTGGCAGGATCCAACTTCTGCAGGATAATCTAGATCAGCAAGCATCCTTGGATCTCGACAGCTGATCCGGAATTCATAAGAGACCGAATATGCCCTTTAAACCGATCCGATAGCTCCCGCAAAGTAGCAACAGACCCTGGCTCGACCACACGAAGCTGCAGGATCTTATTAATGTGAGACTGAAATATTAAACGCCGATTACTAAAAAGATTGCGCAATATGTCAAGGGCCACATCGTAGTTCGCGTCAGTAATTTCCAGAGCTCTCACCGTATCCAAGGTTGACTCCCGCATTGAAATGAGCCACAGGAGCTTTTAAATTTTCGTTAGGTGGGGAAGGCTATCCATCGTGGTCTTAAAAAGGGAGCAGAAATCCGGCCACTCGGCATAGCCGCCCTTGAATGTTGGCATCGGCAACGGTGGCAAGGGAGGGGCTGGCTTGTATGGAACTGGCGATGCATTGGCACCGTCGAGAAGTGTGGAGTTGGCAGCGATTCTCATGGAGCGCTTGGAAACCTCCACCTGTATGTCCACCTGCACATCAGTCGCCAGCTGCGAGAATCTCCAATACAGATCGCTCCCGATCCCACTGAAATTAAGCTCCTCCAACTCTTCTTGAAGGGCGGTGAGCCGCTCACGCAAACGCTTCTCCATTGACTCCAGCGCCATAATGGTGCAACCCTCAGTCCGCACCGCAGCCTTCTCCTTATCATGCAGCGCCTCTATCTCCTGGCAGGTCACCTCTGCTTTTCTCCATAGTATCTTTTCCCGGGTTGCGGCAGCAGCTCCAATAGTCTCAGCTCCAGACTCCATTATTCAATTAAAATGCAGCTTGTAACAACAACAACAAGGGCTTTTTCTTGGCACTTTTAATGCTGATCCCAATAATCAACCGGGATGAAAGCACATCGGGATCACCAAATGTTATGCTATTAATAGTTTTTAATAGCAGCCGAATAAATAGACGCGTTTTAAATCAGATTTTCAATAGTTTTATNTTGATGTCGTTGATAGCAGTCTCGTGAGCGAGATGATGGTACTTGTCGTGAAAGCTCCTCACTATTATGTTAGTTATCCGGCATCCTGGAGATAGTATCTTCGCCGAAGGCTATGGCTTGAGATTTCTTATAAAGCATTAATTTTTACACGCAAGTAGCAGACAGCAGAATACGGCGGCGTCGACGAATGTGTGGAGCTCAGTTTGATGTCGAGGTTTAAGAACACCTGACATTGTGGTGGGCAGTGACTGATGTCGCCGCACGCCACGCACCCCGATTGGACTTGATGCTGAGCTGCTTCTGTCTGGATCGCGTTCGATCGTGCTTGTCCTCGTGATGGTCCAGGCTGTTGTGCGAGGTTCAACGAATGTTGTGAGAGTTAACTGCGCCCGATTTGTAAAACGATGGCGCCACCACTGAAGATGCTGCCTTTGCAATCTTGTACAGCCAATCGCTGAATTCTTTAACTGCTGCTATTCTATTGTCGCGGGGTGTTTAGCTTGTGTTGGTTGGGAAGCTCCTTAACCAGCATTGGATTGTTAAGATGCGCTTTCAGATCGCATGCCTCCATAATCGCACAGACGTTGCGAACTGCTAGCGCGTACTCTATTAACACCTCCAATCTGTCTTTGGGTGGTTCCAGTCTTCGCACCTTTTCGACCAATCTCTCTAGGATATGCTCTGGTCTGCCGAACAACATCTTCAGAGTGCTGATGATATCTGGAACTAGGTTAGGAAGTAGAAGTTTTTACCTAATCAGTTCGCGAGCCTTTCCTTTAAGCGACTTTTGCAGATGTAGCATGTTTTCCACGTTAGTATATTCGGCTGCTGTGTGCGAACGTGCAGATAAATAACGGCCACTCCTCCGGATCTCCACTGAAAGTTGGAAGATCTTTGGTTATAGCTTGCCGGGCCGCTATTTGACTGCTCGTTGGTAAATCTGTAGCTCGAAACATCACGGCTTCCGGTACATCAGCGGAATTCATCTGTATTAAAAGTTTACACATTTCTTCTATGAACTTCGATTCTGATTGTCTTTTCTCCTCTAGCATCTTTAAAATCAAATGGCTCCTAGTCCTTCCGGTGAGTACGTTCTGTACGCTGCCGGCCGTATCGATTAGAGTATCGACAACTAGCGCTTTGTCGTGCGGTGGCCATTGCCTCTTCACGTATTTTAGGCTGTACCTGTGATCTTTGCATACTGCTGCAACCCGCGAGGCAGAAATCGCAACTCCAGTCCTTGCTCTCAATGTCGTCCTCTACGCCGGCACACTCATGTATGCATGTATGTACGGATGTGCATCTTCATTCGATCTGCGTGCTTACCTAGCTTTTCTTTCTAGGGCAGCCACGCCTTTACCTCTGCCTTGATCCGTAAGAGCCCTTTCCTGTAATCGACGTGATCAACTCGACCTAGCTGTTATCTGCTAGGAATGCGACGCTTTGATCCGCAGGTAACGATGTTTTTTAGAAATGTTATTGACGGGACGATGTGAACCCACGTTTTCTTAGCGAACACACAATTTTTCTTTTTTATAATCTTTATTTTTCAATATCTGTTTCAGTTTGTAGGTGGTGTGTGTAGTATGGTAAAAAGCTTCGTGTTTCTCCCACACGTTAGCTTCACCGTGTTTTTTTTTCTGCCTAGCGATGGCCGACGCCTTGCCTTCTTTTCGGCCGTTACTAAGTTCGATAAGTTTATATATATGCGCTTATTCTAACAACTCAAATTTAAAGCAAAAAATCTATTACGGTGGCAACAAGATGGTTGATTCGACATGACTTCTGGTAGTATTTACGCCATTACTTGGGTTTTGAAATTAGTAGTAAATGAAAACATATTTAAAACTGCTCGGGAGTTCGCTCGTTTTGAGGGTCGTTTGTGTCGGGCTTCGGTAGGATCTTGGACTTCTACTTGGGCGGTCGCGAGTAATACATATGGTGTTGTAAGTTGGCTGCATGAGCATTGTGTGATGATTCATTTGCAAACATGGCATGAGAACCTAGATTTTCATGTATTGATTGTATGGTATACGTTCATCCTTGTTATTCTTTGTGTCCTTTCACTCGGAGTCATCTCTAACAATTTTGGGCAGTTTTGAAGTCGACGATTGCCGTGCATGCATATGCGACAGTTTTTAACCGGTGCTTGAGTTGATGAGCGACAACCATTATTGGCCGTTGTCTTTTGTAGTGTAACTTGGCTGGTTGCTTGCCGCTCTAGGTGGTCAAGCATTTGTTTTAATGATTGTCGACTGGTTGGGTTTGTGATGGCGAGTTATACACATGATAGCGTATGGGAATCTAATTTCTCATGCAGAATTGTATTAGGATAGGATCCCAACAGTGATTGTTCTAAGCACAGCATCATGTAAGCTGCATAGCTGATCTGCTGATCCATTTGATTTTGGAAGTGCAAACAAGGTTACAAGTGTCGATTTGATGAGGATTCTTTTATTTTGATACCGCGACGTTAGTCGCTGCCAGGTATCTTGATAACTGGCATGTTCTCCAATGTCGCAGAATTGGGGCCACTTCAGATAATCTACGTCAAATTTTCGAACGTCGACTGGTGGTATTACAAATGGAGATGCGATCGAGTGTTTTTGTGTTGATACTGAAGTCGATTCTTCTTCTTCGTTTTCTCGAGATTGTGCCTTTGGATCGAAATTTTCTCCAGTTTTCCGGGGCTTCATATTTTTTCACAAGTTCTTCTAGCGCTTTGGCTTTTGTGAAATACTCGTTTTCCGGACTTAGTGGTAGCTCATGGAGCTTGGCATCATTCTTTTCAATCTGGGTCTATGAGTGAGTAAGCCGTTTGAGTCTCTCCTCGAAGTACCCTTCATTGAGCTTTCGCTCTTCGGAGTCGTTAGTGAAGTTTTATATTAGCCTTTGGATGGCAATGTTGCTTTCAATTTGCTCATCAATGAGCATTTGAATTACGGGGTCTGATTCTGATACCATGGTTGCGGTGTAAGGTTTTTTTTTAAAGATGAACTGCCGTGAGGCTTGTGTTCAAGGTGTGATCCTATACCAAAGGATTACGTCGGGGTCACCAAATGTTCGTCCGTTGAGCGTTTTGCGGCCACTACGTCACTCTTGAACTCGCGGGAATAACGGTAGGTCCCAGAGTCGTAGTCGAAGAACGTATAAAAGTCTGACTACATTTACCTGGATTCTGCAAGGGACTGCTCGGGTTGACCAGGCGCTTGCTGTGATCAGGCTGGAGTTGTGGTCCGTTTCACGGAAGCAGCACTCGAAGTAGATTAGATAGCGAAGCTCTACTTGTAGTCCGTTTACACAGGAGCCACTCGAATTAGATAGCTTTAAGAGAGTCCTAACTTGTGATCCATTTTACACAGGATTACACGAAGTAGGTTAATTTTAAGTGCCGTAGTCTAACACTGAGTAACGAGACGATTAACTCTGATTTCGCAACGATCTTTATTTCAGAAGAACAATTCTTATATAGGATGCTAATTATAGATAATTAAGTCTAGGGAAGGTCAATGTTATAGACGTGTTAATGCCAATGTTAAAGCCAGTATCACCCACCTCTGAGTCTGCTGACTGCTATTTGGTTGGATATTGTTTTATGCTTATTATTAATAGGTGTGCCAATAGGTTAGTGGGTCTGATGCTTGTATATTGGGACATGCTGATGCACATTGATTAGATTACTATGTGCGAATATAGGATAATAGGTCTTGGCAATAGGTGTCAACAGATACCGAAAACAATATACCCAAGGGTAGTTGTAGGGTAGCGCGTCACTTGGCGTTACGTTGAACAAAATGCGCCAAAAAACAGCGGATAAAAGTGTTGTTTCGGGACGCGGACTCTTAGATGCTTTTTTTTTTTTTGTTTGCTGTTTTTTAAGTTTTACACCACAACCGTGGTTAGCAACTCCTTTATTTTATTTTCTATATTCTTTAGACTCTACAGAGTCCACCCGGGGACTCAAGAGGAAATCAAGGTTTTTTCAAATATTTTTAATTTCCTCTTGATACTCGTGCTTTTGAACTATCTGGACAATTTTATTAAAAGCTTCTTGATATTCGACAGGTGAAGGTACATTATCGGAAGGAACTACAAATCTCTGGTGACGGATCAAACCGAGGGCTCGTTGGCCACTTATCTTCCGGCTCCGTTAAAAACGATGGACCTGTGAACCAAAGTGATTCTATCATTTCCTTTACGTCTCCACCTCTTGACCCAATATCTGCCGGGTTCTGTTTAGTTGGTACATGCCGCCACGGGCTATCCTCTGACCACTCTTGAATCTCAGCAACTCTATTTGATATGAACGTTGACAACGACGATGGATGGGAACGAATCCAATGAAGACAAACTTCCGAATCAGACCAATATACACTTCGGTGTATCGGTGCTTTGATAAGAGGTTTTATTTTGCGACAGAGGTCCGCGAGAAGTTGAGCGGCACATAACTCAAGACGGGGGAGCGTCTTTGTCTTGAGCGGCACTACTTTCGACTTTGCAGTCAACAATGAGACTTTACTACCTTCTGCAGATTTGCAACGGATATAGACGCAGGCTCCATAGGATCTCATCGATGCGTCAGAGAAGGCATGAATTTCAATTGGTGACATTGGCTCACTCATCACAAATCTCGGTATTGAGATCTCTTCTAACTGCGACAAGGCAAGCTGAATTTTGTTCCATGCGGTTTCCAAATGCAGTGGAATGGACTCATCCCAATCTAGCTTGTTAAGCCAAAGTTCCTGTAACAGAATCTTTTCTTTAATAAGGATCGGGCTTAATAAGCCAAGGGGGTCGAAAAGCTTTGACGTCACCGAAAGAATATTCCGCTTAGTCGCCCTTTAACCCATGACTGACATATTAATTTCGAATTTAAATACATCATCTTTAGGAACCCAAACGATTCCTAATGTTTTTGTCAGCTCTGAGTCCGAAAGTGTTATTAGCTTAACCGTGCTCTCGGATGCAGTAACTTCAGGCGAGTTTGAAAACCACTTGCTCAATTCAAACCCAGCGTTTTGAAGAACATGAGTTACTTCAGACTTAATTGTCTTTAGCTCCTCCACGCACCCAGCACCCGTTAACATGTCGTCGATATAAAAGTCAGACCCAATAACTTTAGCAGCTCGAGGGAATGTATTTTTTGCGGATTCACTCAACCTCTTCAAACACCTTATGGCCAGGAATGGGGCTGGTGCAGTGCCATAAGTAACGGTGTTGAGCTTGCAAAAACTGGTATCGTCGATCTGCTTCATTTACCATCACTTGACGATACATCTTTTTTATGTCGGCTACCAGAGCGAATTTGTTTAGCCGAAATCTAAGAAGAGTTGAGTAAAGCTCTTCCTGAATTGTTGGACCCACCATGAACAACTTTAAACACTTCTGTGTGAATGTCTTGCAGGACGCATCGAAAACGACTCGAAGTTTGGTCGTTGTACTTTGCGGCCGCAAGACACACTAGTGGGGTACGACGTAGTGTGGAGAAGCAAGAACGTCATTGCTTGCAGGGGACATATGGCCTAGGGATTCGTATTCTTCCATAAATTCCAAATACATTTTCTTTAAGTTCGGATCTCGAGATAATCTTCTCTCGAGCGACAG
>JAJJHT010016811.1:452841-467077 GCA_021223865.1 Drosophila pandora
ATTCACACTATAAATCTCAGTCAAAGTACATTCGTTAGTTTCATAAACGCAGAAACAGGAAAAGAATTAATTTTTCTACTAGATACAGGTGCAGAAATTTCCATAATAAAGGAAAATTCTGATAATTTTCAAAACATTGAAGATAATCATATCATAAACATACAGGGTATAAGCCAAGATGTTACCAAATCAAAAGGGATAACTTCTATTGAAATTCAGACTTCTAAGTACATCATCCCACATGATTTCCATATAGTTAATGTGCAATTCGCTATTCCTTGTGATGGGATACTGGGAATAGATTTTATCAAAAGGTACAATTGTCAATTAGACTTCAAGCCTTCTGAAGACTGGCTTGTAATTAGACCAAATAATCTCAAATATCCAATTTATGTTCCGATAACATACAGTTCTGGCAACAACTCCCTAATTCTGCCAGCAAGATCCCAAGCCATCCGAAAAGTTAAGATAAATTCCGAAGAAAATAGTGTACTGATTCCGAATCAAGAGATTCATAAAGGTATCTATATAGCAAATACCATAGCAACAGCCCAGAATGCATATGTAAGACTACTAAATACCACAAATATAGATCAGGTAGTTAATATTAAAAATATTCATCATGAACCACTTTCAAACTACGATGTAGTAAAAACAGACCCCGAAAACCGTAAAAAAACTGTATTATCCCAACTTACAAAAAACTTTCCACCTCAATTCAATGATCAACTTACAAAATTATGCACCCAGTATAGTGATGTATTCGGACTAGAAACCGAAGCGATCACTACAAATAATTTCTATAAACAAAAACTGAGTTTAAGTGATGATTAACCCGTATATACAAAAAATTACAGAAACCCTCATAGTCAACAAGACGAAATTCAAAAACAAGTCCAAAAACTCATTAATGATAAAATAGTAGAACCCTCTGTATCACCTTATAATAGCCCTCTTTGCTAGTACCCAAAAAGTCACTCCCAAAAATTTAGAAAATAAAAAATGGCGATTAGTTATAGATTATCTTCAAATTAATAAAAAACTCTTATCTGATAAATTTCCACTCCCTAGAATCGATGACATTTTAGATCAACTAGGTAGAGCAAAGTATTTCTCATGTCTCGACTTAATGTCCGGTTTTCACCAAATTGAACTCGAAAAAAATTCACGAGATATAACATCCTTTTCAACAAGCAATGGTTCATATCGTTTCACGCGATTACCATTCGGTTTAAAAATAGCGCCAAACTCCTTTCAAAGAATGATGACTATAGCTGTTGGGACTTGTTCCAGCATCATAAATCATAATTATTATGTCTACTCTCTCAGTGTAACCAGCCGCAGCGGTCCACTGTTTGCCCGTTATCAGCTGCTCCATATTCTTTGTTTCTCCCAGATTCGCATGCGCTTTGTTGTTCTTTTGTAGCGCATGCAGTTTGGGAGCTTTGGTGAAGCTTCTGCGCAAGCTCTTAGGTTTTATGGCTTGTAATTCGGCATTGTTGGGATCGGCCGCTGCGGTTGTTTTGGGGTTAAATTGACCCAATAAAAATATTGAAATCGAATTGTGGATTGTGTATGAATTCGGTCGCTATCAAAATTCTGATAGCTCAACAATAGCTTTCTCTGGATTGGAGCCTTCCCAAGCATTTCTTTACATGGATGACTTTATAGTCATAGGTTGCTCCGAAAATCACATGCTCAAGAACCTCACTGATGTTTTCGAGAAATGTAGGAAACACAACCTAAAGTTACATCCCGAAAAATGTTCATTTTTCATGCATGAAGTCACCTTCCTAGGACATAAATGCACAAATAAAGGAATCTTGCCCGACGACAAAAAATACGACGTCATTCAAAATTACCCAGTCCCACATGATGTGGACAGCGCTAGAAGATTCGTTGCATTTTGCAATTATTACAGACGTTTCATAAAGAATTTTGCAGAATACTCCCGTCACATAACAAGGTTATGTAAGAAAAATGTATATTCGAATGGACAACAGAATGTCAAAACGCTTTCGAACATCTAAAATCAGCATTAATAAACCCAACTCTGTTGCAATACCCAGATTTTAGCAAAGAATTTTGCATAATCACAGATGCTAGAAAATACGCTTGTGGAGCAGTACTAACTCAGAATAAAATTGGATTACAGCTTCCAGTTGCATACGCATCAAGATCCTTTACGAAAGGTGAAAGCAACAAGAGCACTACAGAACAAGAATTAGCAGCTATTCATTGAGCAATAACATACTTCAGACCATATATTTATGGTAGACACTTCACTGTCAAAACAGACCACAGAGCACTTACCTATTTATTTTCAATGATAAATCCCAGTTCCAAACTAACACGAATGAGACTGGAATTAGAGGAATATAATTTTACAGTAGAGTATCTAAAGGGTAAAGATAATTATGTAGCCGATGCGCTGTCTAGAATAACAATCACAGACTTGAAAAATATACATTTAAACATTAAAATTCTGAAAGTCACTACCAGAAACCAAAGTAGACAAAAATCCTGCGCAGGAAAAGAAAATAGAGAATTGCATAAGCAACCATAGAAAAAGCTTCAAAGCCCAACGTATATGAAGTCATTAATAATAATGAAGTACGTAAAGTAGTGCCCTTGCATGTAAATGACAATATGTGTTTATTTAAGCATGGAAGGAAAATTACAGCAAGATATAATGTTAGCGATTTGTATACTAATGGAACCCTTGACTTAGGTCAATTCTTTCAAAGGCTTGAAAAGCAAGCCGGTCAGCACAAAATCAGCCAACTTAAAGTGGCACCGTGGGAAAATATCTTTGAACATGTTTCAATTGATAATTTTAAAAATGTGGGCAATTATATATTGAAATCATTAAGAGTAGCGCTACTCAACCCGGTGACCGTAATAAAAAATAATAAAGAAAAAGAAGCTATATTGTCTACACTTCGCGATGATCCAATACAAGGTGGTCATACAGGCATTACTAAAACCTTGGCCAAGGTCCAGAGGCATTATTACTGGAAAAATATGTCCAAATACATAGAAGAGTACATAAAGAAATGTCCTAAATGCCAAAAGTCAAAAACAACTAAACACACTAAGACCCCATTAACTATAACTGAAACTCCACAAAGAGCTTTCGATAGAGTAATTGTGGATACGGTTGGTTCACTACCAAAATCAAACAATGGAAACGAGTATGCAGTAACACTCATATGCGATTTAACCAAATACCTGGTAGCGATACCAATACCAAATAAAAGTGCAAATACGGTAGCAAAAGCTATATTTGAAGATTTTATTCTAAAGTACGGTCCAATGAAGACGTTCATTACGGACATGGGAACTGAATATAAAAATTCAATTATTGAAGGTCTATGTAAAAATTTAAATATTGAAAATATAACTTCTACTGCACATCATCACCAAACTGTAGGTACCGTGAAGCGAAGCCACAGAACACTCAATGAGTACATTCGTTCATACATCTCAGTTGACAAAACGGATTGGGATGTATGGCTACAATACTTCGTCTGTTGCTTTAACACGACCCCCTCGATGGCTCATGACTATTGTCCATACGAGCTAGTTTTTGGTAAAACTTCAAATTTACCTAAGCATTTTAATACCATAGAAAACATAAAACCTCTTTATAATAAAGAAGATTATGCTAAGGAATCTAAATTCAGATTAGAACAGGCATTTAAGAGAGCTAGACTAATGCTAGAATCTCATAAAATAAAACAAAAAATTATTTACGACAAAACTAGTTTAGATTTTGAGTTAAAAATAGGAGATAAGGTCTTATTAAAAAATGAAACTGGACATAAGCTAGATTTTAAATATACAGGCCCCTATAAGGTAGAACAAATTGGAGATAGGGATAATATAACTATATTAGACAATAAAAATAAAAAACAAATAGTACATAAAGATAGATTAAAACTTTTTATTTCATAATCAATCAACATTTCATAAATATATCACTTATGGCCATACATAAATAATTAAAAAAAAAAGAAAAATAAATAAACAAAAAAAAAAGGAAAATAAGCACACCAAATATAACACCAAAAACAAAAAAAAAACTTATTTTTATTAAAATTTTTACAATTTATGTTAGAAAATAACTTCATTATATTACGTTATTTTTCAAAAGGAGGGAGATGTAATATGCACATACTATGGTGGCCAAAAATATTTTGACATAGCGATGCTTCATTTTCTTTTTCAATTATTTCTTTATTTAAAGGAAAACAATTATTGNCCAAGGTCTCGGTCATAAACCTAAGTGCACCGAAATATGAATCGCCCGCTGTGCCTTTGCTGCACGCCGAAAAGTGCATATGTCCGCATATACGTAACACGAGTGGACCTTATGCTTGTCCACATACCTCCGCCTAAGCGAACATAACATAAACATATATTCATATATAAATATTTAAGAATAAATAAACGTCTCTCCGCTGCCGCTTTGGGCAGCGCAGCTACGAGACTTAGACTTCCTTTAACTCATAAGTAAATTTGTTAAATCAGAAACTCCCATGAGCTCGGAGTTGTGTTCATCCTTTAACACAACACATCTCCGACGATGAAGAGGCGGATATCACAATGATGGAGGTTAAACTGTCAGAAGTCTTTTCGGATTGTGCAGATAAACCACCACCATTGTAAGGCAGCCTCAGCTGCACTGCTGCTCAATCTAGCTGAGGATGGGACCGATTTAAACCTAGTCCAGGAACCAAGGATAGCAGGAGGTTCGGGTTCTGGACTAGCGACCAAGAAGTAAAGCTATTAGTAGCTAACACTGAAGTAAAATTAGAGCCTGCATTTTAGCAAAATAGAACCTCAGCATATTCTTTCTCCATAATTAGAGCAGCGAAAACAATGCGGCAGCCACCTTGGAGTCCCAAATGACTCGTATCCGGTTTTTATCGTCCTACATGGCCTCTGAAAGGCCGGAATCCCCCCACGATCTAGTAGAAAAGCTAGTTCAGGACAGCGAAAAGCTCAACCTAGGCCTCCTTATAAGATGTGACTCCAAAGTTCACCACTCAAAATGGGCGAGCTCCAAAGTCTTTTTCAACTTTATTCTTAACGAACGAAACAGATACTTGGCCGAGTAACCCTTTGGAAGGTCCCAGAGAAACACTCTCTCTCCGACCACAAGTACATAGAAACATCCCTTAGCTTCAAAATCACCAATCCAGTGGTTTTTTAAAACAATAAAAAATGCAACTGGTCCAAGTAATACGAAATCCTTCCAAACACTATTGCACCAAAGCCACCAGACTATCTTCAAACCGTTGATAGTCTTAACACTCTGGCGCAAGAATTCACTCACCGGAAACAATGCCCTCAAAAAATCATGAATATAATGCCACAATCCCTGTGGATGACAGTTCACGAGGTGACGAACTACATGCCTTGGCGTGCGCGAAGAATTTAAAATTTTCTGTATGCGTCCGATCTGAATGTTTTATATACCAATCGAAAGGCTTAATTAGATAATTAAAAATATTTCCCAAAAGTCGTCTGGTTCGGGCAAAATTGGGGTAAAAGTAAAAAAAATTTGGAATCAAAACTTTTGGGCTGGTGGAGACATTTTAGTTTTAAAGTAGATTATTTTACTTTTACATTGTGAGTTGTAAAACAATTCAAAAGTTATTAAAGAAATTCGATATTGACAGCTCTTCCCAAATGAAGGCAGCTTGCCCCTCTGTTTGTCTTTTTAAACTATTTTATTCTTGGCACTCCAAAGTTTGAGATGTTTGTTTCTAAAATATAAGCAACTGTTGTTCTACATTTTTAAAATACCTTAAGGGGTTAGGTGGGTTTACGCGGCCAAAAAATTGACTATTTTCAAAAAAAAATGTTTTTGTAAAGAATGAAAAATTTTATTGCAAGTTTCTTAATTATACATATTTGAAGAAGAATTTGGGAAATTTTCAGAAAAAAATATTTAACAGTCATTTCCCATGACCCCTGGCAAAAAAGGTGCTTTCGCGTTGACAGCACAATTCCTGACAGAATCATCTAAAATGAAAAAAGTAAATATTTTCCTTTAGTACAGTCCTAAACTGAACGAAAGAAAAAAAAAACAAGCGAAAAATGGATTTTGGGGACACATTTTTGCAAAAAAATTAAAATTTTGGTGAAAATTTTTGAACATTTTTATACCCTTGCAAAGGTTATTTTAATTTTGGTCAAAAGTGTGCAACGCAGTGAAGGAGACATCTCCGACCCTATAAAGTATATATATTCTTGATCAGGATCACCTCCTGAGTCGATATGACCATGTCCGTATGTCTGTCTGTCAGTCTGTTTCTACGCAAACTAGTCTCTCAGTTTTAGAGCTATCGAGTTGAAACTTGGCACACATCCTTCTTTTGGCAGGGATCGGTCACGGCACGGATCAGTTATATGGCAGCTATAGAATATAGTCGGCCGATCCATAGTAAATTTGACAGACCGTTCCGACTTACACAAACAACAACAAAACACATTCCAACAAAAAAAGAACGTATGCAAAGTTTTAACTTGTTAGCTCTAAAACTATGAGACTAGAATGCGTAGAAACTGACAGACAGACAGACGACAAAGACGGACATGCTTGATCAGGACGTGGACCTGATCAAGAATATATATACTTTATAGCTTTATAGTCAGAGCGGTCTTCTTCGCTGCGTTGCAGACACTTATTCCAGTAGGAGCGGTTGGAGATTTGAAGGTTATATTGAGCTCCCCAATATATATTAAAATATAAACTGCTATCTTTTTTTTATTCGGCCGCCTTTAAAAACTATAAATTGCGTAACGTTTGGTGACCCCGACGTGAGAGCGCATGATCGTAAATTATGATCAGTTTTAAAGAGCCACGGAAAGCTTATTATACCCTTGCAGAGGGTATTATAATTTTATTCAAAAGTGTGTAACGCAGTGAAGGAGTAATCTCCGACCCTATAAAGTATTTAAGTTAACACTCGGCACTCTCGCCCCCCTTGCTCAGCACTATTCGCCCCCTACTACGACTACGCCCTGAACTCGACCCCAGACTCTTAAACCCGAATCCATAGCATAAGCAATTCCCAATATTCAAGTGCTGTGGGTTCAAGTACATCCGGGTATGTCGCAAGAGTGCAACTAAGTCACAAGTGTGCAACTATGTACGCTGACTAGAATGTTGCGGGAGAGCTGACACACACTCTAAGTGTTACGCTGACTCTTGACACCGGATAGCTGACTCCACACCTGCTGACACCACACACGCTGACACCACATATAGAGTTGGAGTGGGAGATCGGCCGATATCGAACTGATGATCGGAGGGGCACAACTCTGGACAGTCAGTCTTCTCCGGACCACAGAACCACGCAGCCGAATCCAAATATTCTTAAACTTACTTTCGAAATTGTTACAATCACTAATTAAGGACTTGTCGAATGAATTGTTAGTTTAAGACTTGAACAATAAATTGTATCTAACCACGAATATGAACGGAGTTATAATCATCAGGTGATCAATGGAAGGACACCTTAACTGGCGCCCGAGCAGATAAGTAGAGTGAAAGTGTATTATGAGTGCTGAAAAATGTTTTCCCAAGAAAAAGAAAAAGAAAAAATCAATCAAAAATCAAGAAAAAAGTGTAAAAATATAGAAATCTTTCTCAAAAAAAAAAAAAGGAAAAAGAAAAAAGAAAAGAGTAAATGAGGATTTTCTCAGAAAAAATAGGGGAAAAATAAGTAGAGAAAAGTATAGAAGTGCAAAAGATTTTTCTTGTAGGAAAAAAAAAAATGGAAAATGGATAGGAGAAAGTAAAAATATAAAAAAGGTAGCAAAGTTTTTTATAGAAGTGCAAAAGATTTTTCTCGTGGTTTTTTAAAAAAAAAAAAAGGAAAAAAAAATATTCTTCGTTCTTTCCCCAAACAAAATTCTTTCCCCAAAACAAAAACAAAAAAAAAGGGAAAAATGATTAGGAAAAAGTGTATAAGTGTAGAAATCTTTCCCAAAATAAGAGAAAAGAAAAAGGAAAAGTGGTTAGGAAAAAGTATAAAAACAAACAGTAGTGAAAACGTAGTTTTCTCAAAATAAAAAAAAATATTAAAAAAAATTAAAATAAAAAAAAATGAAAAGGAAAGCTAACTTCGGGCGGAGCCGAAGTTGATATACCCTTGCAGTTCAGTCGCAGTCCGCTAGGTGGCGCCACGCATCTTATATTATTAGATATATAGCGGATCGTATATAGTCGGCCGATCCTTATGAAAATTGGCAAATCAGATTTTTTTTCCAAAAATAGAATCTGTACCAAATCCCATCTTTCTAACTTAAAAAACAACAAAGTTATGCCAATTTCGATCGTTCTATGACAGCTATAGGATATAGTCGGCCGATCCTTATGAAATTTTGTACATAAGATATTTTGGTCAAATATAACATGTGTGGAAAGTCCCAACCCTCTAACTTAAAAAACACCAAAGTTATGGCATTTCCGATCAATCAGTTATATGGCAGCTATAGGATATAGTCGACCGATCCCGGCCGTTCCGACTTATATACTGCCTGCAAAGGAAAGAAGGGTGTGTGCAAAGTTTCAACTCGATAGCTTTAAAACTGAGAGACTAGTTTGCGTACAAACAGACAGACGGACCGACGGACAGACGGACAGACGGACATGCTCATATCGACTCAGGAGGTGATCCTGATCAAGAATATATATACTTTATAGGGTCGGAGAAGTCTCCTTCACTGCGTTGCACACTTTTGACCAAAATTATAATACCCTCTGCAAGGGTATAATGAAAGGATAGATAGAGAAAGGTGAAAATATAAGAAGTAAAGTCTCCTTAAAATAAAAAAATATAAAAGAATAAAAAAATTAAAATAGATAGAGAAATTTTAGAGAGATAGAGGATTTTTCTCAAGATATAAAAAAAAGAAAAGGAATTTTAGAGAGATAAAGTTTTTTTTTTTCCCAAATTATAAAAATGAAAATAGGAAAATAAGTAAAGGTAAAATAAAGAGAAAAGTATAAAAATAAAGAATACAGTAGTCAAAGTAAAAGTAAAAATATAAAGGTATGGAAAGAGAGTATTAATACAAAAAAAAAATAAATATGTAGGAAAAGGAGGGGAAAAGAGTGGGTAATGTAAGAACAAAAATGAGAATGAAATATAAAAATGAAAATGAAATCGAAAAATTACGAAATGTTGCATATGAAACAAAATTAAAAGAAAAAGAAGAAAAATATATGTTGTGATAAAATAATAAAGCAATTAACCACCGCGGCGGTTTGCTACCATAGCATATTCGCGGGTGCTAAAATATTGCTTCATATAAAGTATTAAGAGAACCACCGCGAAAACATTCGCGAGTGGCAAGAACTATAACCAAAAGTACTATAAAAAGGGTTGTGTTGTGAATAAAAGTGTTATAAAAGTAAAGAAACGGAATTACCCACTGCGGCGGTTTGCCACGGCATATCCGCGAGTGTTAAAATATTGCCGTGCATAAAAAATAAAGAGAACCACCGTGAGCATATTCGCGTGTGGCAAGAAATATAAACCAAAGAATTAAGATAAAAAAAAAGTGGTGTGTGAGGTGTGGAATGCACCCAAAAAAAGCTGCCCAGTGGGTTGTGTGTGCAACCGTACCTGAGTAGGCCTGCGGGCTAAAACGGAACAATACGGACCACCGCGCCCAGTACCAAGAAAATAAAAAAACACAAGACAAACCCAAAACCAAAATTTACAACAACCGAAACAAAAAAAAAAAAAACTAAAAGTACGAAACAAAAAAGAAAAACTAAAGTACGAAACAAAAAAGAAAAACTAAAAGTATGCAACAAAAAAGGAAAACTAAAAGTATACAATATACGCAACAAAACAGCACCCGTAATGCACGCTCACTCTACACCCTATTACAATTAAATAATATTATGTTCTGCTATTCCACATATTTAAAAAAATTTATTTTTCTCATCATCAGAAGAATTTGAAGACGAACACGAGCACTCCAATATTGATACACAAATACTTGTAAAGGGTGAGTAAAGCGCTTCCTCCCTTCCTCCTCAAAGATAATAAATTCAGACAAAGATTGAATATTCGCTTTGACATAAACATAATCATAAAAAAATTCAAACACCATTTACAAATACTAAAAATTATATTGCAAGGAAAAAACAAATACTAAAAATTATATTGCAAGGAAAAAAAACAAAAAACAAAAAAATGCAACCACCCTTTACGAATACTAAAAATTATATTTCAAGAATTCAAAGAATTAAATTGCTTACTTACTTATTATTTTTATACGACTTACACGTCATTCTCTTGGGGCCCCTTGGCATAGGTCTATAGTATTTTTTCTGAATAAAACATTTTCCCCTTCCTCTTGAAATGGAAGAAATCAAGGCCATCCTGCAAAAATTCGACGAGAGCCTTAAGACCCTCTTAGATCAGGTTGTAGCAATTAAGGAGGATATTAGGAAAGTCGGGACGAGGGTAGCCACACTCGAGCAAGATCATGAAAAACGTAATCCCGCGGTGATCCAACCCGCTCCCTTGGTCCGTCCGCGCACCGAATATGAATTAAAAGAAACGTCTACTTTGCCAGATTGCGTTAAGGAACTCCAGACTTTTAAGGGGGAGCCCGGGAAATATGTGTCCTGGATTAACAGGGCGCAAGCCATTGTCAATGATTATGAAATCATTATAGGCAAGCCCTTGTATAGGACCATCATTCTTTATATTAGACAGAAAATAAGAGGTGACGCCGATTTGGCGCTTTCTTCTTACAATGTAGAAGACGATGAATGGTCGGAAATTAAGCGGGTCCTCTCGCTTCACTACGCCGACAAGCGAGACGTCCGAACCCTTGAGTATCAATTAAGCCAATTGACACAGGCAGGTAGAACCTAGAGTTCTATCAATTCTACAATGATGTCAATAATCACTTTTCCTTGATCCTAAACAAATTAAAACAATCAGAGCACGCGCCTAACGTGGCCAGCGCCCTAATTGAGATGTATAGGGAAAAGGCACTGGATGTTTTTGTAAGAGGGCTCAACGGCGATGCCTCTAAATTACTGATCAGTCCGAAAAATTTGCCTGAGGCATATTCCTTTTGCCTGGAGCTGCAAAATGTATCGGTCAGAGGAAATGCACGTATGGAACACACAAATAGGTTCACCCCATTTTTCCGCATCACGCTATGCGCCTCCAATAGCCCCACGGTTTTCGCCTTCGTTCCAACCACCAGTGAGGGCCCCGGTGGGCGCAACCTTTAACGATAGCTCATCCAGTAACCCACGAGGCTTTAATAGATTCCAGGGACCACGACCAGTCATTAAGATGGAATCAAATCGGTCTGGCCAGTCATATCAGTCCGGCTTTGGCATACGCCGTGGAAACGACTCCGAGTATAGGTCCCAGAATACTTCATCCGGTCCGAATCCCTTCAAGAAGGCACAAAGATTGTACCACATGACGGCGGTTCCGTCTAGCGTGGTGGCAATGCCTGAAATCGACACGTAAAATTCCGCTTGTCAGACTACCTTCGAAGACGAAGCGGTGAGCGCCCACGACACGAGCCTCGAGTACGATGTCCCATACCATAAGGCTGACGACGAGAACGTTAGCGATGAGGTAAATTTTATAACGGACGCCTATCCAGCGTGCCATACTTAAAATTCGTCGCGAAGAATGACAACAAGTTAAAGTTTCTTATCGACACCGGCGCAAAAAAGAACTTTGTTAGCCAAAAACACTCCGCCGGCTCCACCCCATTACCTACTCCCTTTTACGTTGAATCTGCTGCTGACAATGTTAGAATTACGCATTGTTTAGTAGGTCGAAATACGTACTAGTACTCAAGACCCCATTCTTCCAATCCATGCTTTGAGAATTTTAAGCTGTATGAAATTCGAATAACGCAAAGATTGGTAAAAAATCAATTCACCTCCGCGAAACACTGCTATAGGCCCCACATTACCTAGAATGATAGTGTCGGACATCGAAAGGGGTCTCCTTTGCCCAACGGTACTAAACTACCTCCGAACATTGGAGAACTATAACATACACCTACTTAAAAGAGCGAAACCAGACTATGGTCAATATAGGGCATAATAATAATAGGACTGAACCTAGACAATATGAGTCGGGGGATGAGGTTTTCGTCGCTAATAAGCAAATTAAAACTAAAGAAAAACAACGTTTCAGACCGGAGGAGGTACAAGAGAATCGCGGAGTCACAATTAAAACTAGATAAGGAAAAATTTTGCATAAATCAGACTTGAGGAATTGAAGAGCGCTTTATGAACCTATCTATTTTTTTAACATGCAATATTTTTCTATTTTTAACACAAAACATTTTAACACAAACACAAAACATTTCTCTATTTTAACATACGCACAAAAAACATTAAATGTAGTACACAAATAATTTAAGCATGAATACACAAATATTATACACACAAATACACAAATTATTTAAGCATGAATACACAAATATTATACACACAAATACACAAATAATTTAAGCATGAATACACAAATATTATAAGCGCGGATAGTATATACACAAGCTTTTCTTTCCTTCTCGATCACGATGCTCCACGAGTCTTGTAATCATCGGCGTCACATCAGCCGCGCGCATATACAAATACGACGCACCCGTCGTACCCCTGCAACAAGGAGGAGTATGGCGCATCAACGAAATGTTCAAACTGGTACAGGTCATCGACATATCAAGGATGATGCATCTAGTGGACGAAACTAGCCGGGATGCGGCAACCCTGACGGATCAACGTATCATCACAATAACGAGGCATTACCTGGAGCAGGCAGCGGAAGGGATGAACAGAGTGATGAGGCCATCATCACGCAGAGCTCGAGCGGTAAACTGGCTGGGTTCAGCCTGGAAATGGATAGCAGGATCACCGGATGCAGAGGACTGGAATGCGGTACTCAACTCGGAGAAGATGATCACCGAAAACGTTGACCAGCAAATTCGGATCAACGCTCGACTCTTCGACGCAAGCCATAAATCAATTCAACAACTGAATGATGTGGTAGCGAGAGTCAATGCGATTGACGGCGATCTCCACGCAGTTACAGCGACGCTACACAAGGTAATTATCCTGGCTGACCAAGTGGCGGAAACCACGAGGGTTATAACCGAAGACCTGGAAAACCCAAAGAGGACGTCGACAACAGCCCACCATTCTGTTAATTGATCTGCGGGACGCAGACTTTTAGAGGGGGAGGAGTTAACACCCGGCAAAAGATGCGGGTCGCCACCTAGGGGACTGCGACTCAACTGCAAGGGTATATAAACTTTAGCTCCGTCCGAAGTTAGCTTTCCTTTCTTGTTTTTATATGTTTTCATAACCTTCCACTTAAATTATAAAATGGAGTCTGCATGGGAAAGATTCCGCGGAACCGAACTTCGGTGACAGCTAAAGTCAAAAATTGAAGGCCCTGCATCTGAAGTTTAGGGCTGCGATGCGAGGGCTGTCATCATCCAGATCATCGTCCAAGAGCTAGACCCTGCTACAAAGGCCAAGTAGGAAGACTCTCTAGCAGGAAGCAGTGATGACAGCCTGCCGAGCCATAGCTTGGTAATCTATGACTCGGTTCTTGGAACAAAGGTGCCGTACACTACCCCTATACCGTTCAGGCTACTAAGGAAGAGCTCGATTGAGTCGGTCCCGACTTCGCCATGCACTACGTTTGTCTTGAATCAGGTGCTTATTCAATTCGTCTTTCAATCAAGCGTGGAGATGTTAGGTGTATCCTACTCTTTAGCGCAATCACGTTAGCGTAAGCTGGATCGTCATTCAAATTTAAAGACCCAACATACTTCGTTCATCAAGGATTACTTTGATACAAGTATTACAACGAATACTCGAAGGAATTGCGAGGTAAGTGCCAGTATTTTCTTCCCCACCACTGCGTCCTGAAGCAAGAAAGCTCCACTACTAAGCTGAGAGTTGTGTTCGACAGTTGGGCTGCTACAACCTCTGGTTATTCCCTCTGGTACATCCCTATTCGGATGTCCCGATGTCCGGCCCCGGCATTCAACCTAAGCTTTTCCATACCTTGCTTCGGATTCTTTCTAACCTTGTCGTTTTGACTGGAGGCATTTGCAAGATGTACCGTTGCGTAAGTCTTTCCAGATGATAGCTTGCTGCAGTGGAGAGACTCTATCCCAGATTTTTTTTTTTTTTTTTTTTTTTTTT
>JAJJHT010016811.1:469290-482672 GCA_021223865.1 Drosophila pandora
ACGAGACGGGATCCCCAGTGTGTGTGCTTGGCATTGTAGTCTCCTGCTGCTATGAAGTGGTCTCCAAGTGTGTTGAAAAACTGCATAAACTCATCTTCAGCTATATTGAAGCGAGGGGGGCAGTATACGGCGGCCAGTGTAAGTTGGTTGCCAGTATTTAGTTGTATATTTATAGATGTGGCCTGTAGGTAGTTTTTAGCAAATTTGTTTTGATAATGGTGCTTTATGCGGCTTCTGATTAGAATTCCAGTCCCACCATGTGCTTTACCATCTGGATGATTTGTTCCGTAGAATGAATATCCTCGTAGTTGAAAATTGTATTTGTTTGTGAGGTGTGTTTCAGAGAGCAGCATTACATCGATGTGATTGTCGAGTAGGAATTGAGCTAACTCAAGTTTATGTTGCGAAACGCCGTTAGCGTTCCACGTAGATATCCGTAGGAAAGCCATTATTTGGATTGTTGTGAAACCAGCATTTGAATCAATAGATTTTGGTTTCGCATTAAATCTTGCATAGTTGTGCGCATAAACGACATAAATTCCGTCAGGCTTTGTTGTAGGCTGCATATCATAGCTTCAAAGTTGCTTTTTGGCTGCTCTGTTGGTTGATGTTGCTGAGCCGTGTTCGGTTCTTGATATGCTGATTGCAGAAATGAGCTTCTTGAGGCAGGTGTCGCCGGTCCTGATTTTAAGGCGCTTGCGTATGTCACATTTTTGTCAAAGTTAATGGGTCCTAGTGAGGATCTGGCTGCAGTCGAGAAGAAGACTTCAGGGTTTGATCTGGACGCCGTGAACTGTCCATTTTGGGTGCGGGCAGCTATTCCTTTCTGGTGGCTGCGACTTTTCAGCTCCTTATAGACTGGGCATCCTCTATAATTAGCAGTGTGATTGCCACCGCAGTTGCCGCACTTTTTCGAGTTGCTGTCATCTTTGCTCGCTGGGCAGTGTGCGGAGTCATGAAGCTCTCCGCAAACTACGCACACCGGGCGCAGTTTACAGTATGACCTTGTATGGCCATATTCCTGGCAGTTCGCACATTGTACCGGGCCATTGCGTTTGTGCGGTTCCTCAACTGTAATTCTGCGGTGCAGCAGGTACTGAAGATTGTATATTGGGTGCACTTCGTATTTCTTCAGGAGCTTGGTTTCTGGTTCGAGCTCAACCTTAAAGAGTGGCTGCGGCTTTCTATCCCTGTTAAGGATATTAAAGACTGTCTTGGCGCTAAAACCCTTCGCCTGTAGCGCCTTTTTTATCTCTGCAGGCGTTACTTCGGGCTCTATGCCCTTAAGTACGACTTGCAGGCCCTTGCTGCTTTTTAGCTGGTACGTGTAAAAGTTCTTTTTATTCTCGGTGAGATATTTTGATAATACTCTGTAGTTATCTTCAGACTTCATTTGAACTTTTGTTTCTTGAATGTTGCCCTTTACAAGGGGTATTATGTGGAAGTTATCCTTACCAATAAGCTCAATAATTTTGTTGACAAGAACATTGGAACTTTTTTCGCGTATATAGATAGGCGGAGGTTTTGGCTTCCTTTTCCCAACTTCAGTGGATTCGACCGCCTCAACCTCATCGGCGTCTGCCAAGATTATAAATCGGTTTGAGTTAATGGGCGTTTCTTTTGCTACTAGGCTAGCATTGCCACGGGTTATTTTGCGTTTGGAATTCAGGGGGCTCAGCTTCCTTTTGATTTGGATGTAGCGGTCCATGCCAGTCTGCACAGCCGGCTTAATATAGTCATTGTTTTTGTTGTTGTTTTGGTTTTCGGGCAGCGCGGACGTATTACTATTTGCGCTGCTAGCTGATGACGTCGTTAAACGAGCTGTCGATACAGTTGCGGTTGTTCTTGTTGTTACTGTTGACGTTGTCAAAGAAATTGAGGTGCTAGTTACTGCACTCTTTGGCTGCAGAGACATCGATGGTATCGAGGGGGAGCAGGAACGTGCTCTCTCGCTCTCTACGTTAAAGAATTCGGTCAAGTTGGGGGTAATTGACCGCGCTTGATCGGAGCTTGCATGGTTTTCGGTTGCTTTAAAAGAGAAGTACGCGTTGTTTCTTTGTACTGAGAGCCCACGTTGACGTTGTGTGCGAACGTCGTTTGAGCTCATTGCAGTCGAGGTTGATTTAGTTTGAGTTTTAAGTGTTGTGTTTTATATTAATTAATTAATTAATTAATCAATATAAACATTAGCGATTTCATCGCAAAAAGCGTCTTTTCGCGTTATTGTAGATTTCTTAGAGCAGTCACTGCACTTTTATGATTTTATTGAATATTTTTTCCCGGAGCACAATAAAAAACACGTCTGCATGCGACGACTGCAATCGAAGAATGTTCACTCTATCCCAGATGACGTGAAGATTTTTAAGCTTGATATCATAACTTATGGCACAAAGCCAACGTCTTTTCTTTCCGTTCGCTCAATGGACCAGCTGGCAATGGATGAAGGTGCCGGGTTTCCCATTTGCTCTCGTGTTGTCCTCCAGGATTCTATCCTCCAGGAGATCTATACTATCTTCCGTCGCTCGGTTCTATGACCCGATGGGCTTGGTAGGTCCTGTCGTCACCATGGCAAAGATCTTATTGCAGAAGCTGTGCAGAGAAAAATTATCATGGGATGAAAGCCTTCCTCAATCCCTTCTCTCCGAGTGGTTGCAATTCTGTTCCACTTTTGATCAAACTCAGAGAAATAAGTTTTCTCGCTTTGTCACTCCCTGCCAAGAAAGGTTGGAGGTGCGACGCTAGCTGGAGCTTGCGTATATGTCCTGTCAGGGTCTGTTTGTCGTCTGTTATGCTCAAAAAGTCGAGTGGCATCCATTAAGACTCATACAATACCGAAGCTGGAACTATCTGGAGCTGAGTTACTAGCAAGACTGAAAGCTGACGTTGGTAATCTTGAAACATATAGCAGAGATTATTATTGTTGGTGTGACTCCACGTTTGCCCTATCCTAGATTCGAGACGAACCGGCTCTATTTAACGTGTTTGTTTCTAATCGCGTCTTTTCCATACAGGAGCTCACCAAGGCAATGAAACGGCGTTATGTTCCTACTGCCTTTAACCCAGCCGATCTACTGTCCAGAGGTGCTCTTTCTTCGTGGTTCCAAAGAAGATTCCTCAGCCAGGATCACCATACATCTCTGCACGAGTTTTGCCTATCGGAATCTATCGAATGGCGGTTTATTCCTCCATGCTCTCCCCATTTTGGAGGTCTGTGGGAAGCAGCAGTAAAGACGGCGAAACGGCAATATCTGGCAGTTGGTGCCGCAATCTAATCTCCGGCTCATTATTTAAATGGCGGCCCACCCTCAACGTTTATCGAACCGGACCTTACTGCCCTAAACTTCAACCATCTGGATGGGTGGCTGAGATCTCCTTCTTGCAGTAAGTTTTCTGGGCGCGTTGGAAGGAAGAGTATCTTACGCTGTTTTAGCAGCGTTCCAAATGGCGCACCCTTGGCCCCGTAGCTTCTGGTTGGATGAGAATCTACCCCCATAAAGTTTTTGTAGCTGGTTCCTGGGCGTGACGAAGTGAACCGTGTATCCATACTGAAGACAGCGGTTGGAACGACTAAGCGTGCGGTGTCAAGGTTGTGTCTGCTGCCCCTCAAGGATTCTGTTGATGGTCCAGCCTTTAAAGGAGGGAGGTTGTTGGGCCAAGCAGCCAAAGGCGAAGCTGTTTCAAATAATTTATAAAAGCTCTGAAACGGAGAAGCAGCGGCGCTTTTATCAGCAATTTCTATTTTGTTTGTTCATTCGCATGCGCTTTGGTGGTATTTGTGTAATTCAAGAGTGCGTCCTCATCCAGATCTTCTTTCAAAAGCTGGGCCCTGCCACAAAGGCCAAGTGGGAAGACTCTTTAGCAGAAAGCAGTGATGACAGCCTGCCGAGCCATAGCTTGGAAGTCTATGGCTCGGTTCTTGAAACAAAGGGGCCGTACCCTTGAGACTGTGGATTTTGTCTAGCTCCGCATTTACCAGCGAATCAGGTGGGCCGACGTAGGCCGTATAGAAACATGACACCCAGCATCGTTCTACGGTTTGTTAATGATGGTAAGTTGATTAGTAAAAGTCTACTATGATAAGAGGGGAGGTAAAGATTTGCATCTCAATAAAGTCCCCTGAGAGCAAAAGTAAGCAAGTTTTTTTGTACAGATTCAATGTGATCTTGGTGTACTCCATATTGAGGACTCCAGGCACACGATCCATACTCAAGAATCGGACGGACCAGTGATGTATATAACGTTTTAGTTATGTACGAGTCATTAAATTCTTTTGACCATCTTTTAATAAAACCAAGCACACCCATAGCTTCATTAACCATGGTAGATACATGGTCGGTAAATTTAAGTCTCAAATCTAATATGACACCTAGATCGTTAACCTGAGTTAATCGTTCTAAGGCGTTCCCATAGAGAAAGTACATACCGAAAGCCTGGTGAGGACTAGATCGGTAAAACGACATGAATTTACATTTCGATCCACTAAGCTTTAGATTATTTGCTGAACACCAATTTTAAAGATTATCCAGATCGGATTGAAGTCTAGACTGGGCGCTAGTAAATTTCAGTATGCATAGCTTAACATCATCAGCGTACATAAGTACAAGTGAATTAGTTAAGGCAAGGAGCAAGTCGTTAATAAACAGTGTAAAAAGTAGGGGTCCAAGATGGCTTGCTTGGGGCCGCCCGATGTGGCGCGGACTAGACTCTAGAGGTGACATCTTTAAAGAAAACACGTTGGGGTCTCCCTGATAAGTAGCTCGAAATCCACATAAGAAGATCAGTTGGGAATCCCAAAAGATTGAGTTTACTTATAAGAAGCGAATGGTTAACAGAGTCAAATGCTTTACTGAAGTCAGTGTATATGACGTCTGTTTGTAAGCCATTCCGGAAGCCATCCGTGATAAAAGATGTTACCTCCAATAAGTTAGTAGTGGTGGAGCGGCGCTTCATGAAGCCATGCTGGCACGGAGTTATTATTGAACTACATAGGTGTTGCAAATGTGGAGTGATAAGTTTTTCAAAAAGCTTTGGAATTGCTGACAATTTAGAGATGCCTCTATAATTAGCAGCGTCGGATTTTTTTCCTTTTTTATGCAGCGGAATAATGAAGGATTCCTTCCACATAAGGGGAAAGATCGAAGTTTCCAGCGATAGATTTAAGAGTTTAAAGAGCGGTTTGCACAGTGCCTCGGCGCAGTACTTCAGAACACAGCCTGGTACTCCATAAGGCCTGGCGAATACACGGGCTTAACCTTAAGAAGATCCGATAACACACCACTTTGATCGAAAGATGGGCAAAATATAAGGTTGGCTGATTAAGGCTGAGCTGAACTGCTGCTAGGTGAATAGGTAGTTTGAAAAAACTGTGCAAAGAGATCGGCCATTGCCTGATCAGTGTTCGCATAATAGTTCTCAAACGTAAGCAGTGTCACTAAACTCTGATGATTTTACCTCTTCAGAAGCGAATTTGGAGTCTACAGAAATTAGCACTCCTCCTCCCCTTCGCAAAGTTCTATCACATCTAAAAGTGGTATACCTACTAGGAAAAACTTCGGAGCTTAAGATCTCCGGCTTTAACTAAGCTTCTGTAAATACAATAATGTGAGATGCAAAGCAAGAACTATCAGAACACAGTTTGGGAAGTTTACTACGTAACCCTATAGTATTCTGATAGGTAAGTGTTAATGAAAACATTAGTTTTTTGAAATTGAGGAAGATGAGGTGGAAGGTTGATCAGTGGCTTAACATGTGGGAGTTTTACACCCACAGGTTTGGTTATCTGTTTTTTCATCGTACTTGGCTGATGTTCATGGACGAAAATTTTCTCTGGCCAAAAGCTGGCGGAACAGATCGTCTTGAACATCTGCAAGGGCACACGTATTTTGAAAGATGACGTGTGCCTGGTGTATGAATATTTGAATTTTGTAATATGCACCACCTTTATGTCGACTTTGGCTTTGGCTTTGATGTAAGCCGAGATATCCGGTTTCCGAAGCCGAAGCTTCGGAGGTATCTCCGAAGTATCAGCGGCAAGCCGGGAAACAAAAATGTGTTTTGATGGTGGGATCCCCTGCAAGGGTTTTGGTGCCGCCGTAACTAATACTGCGGCATCAGTACGTACCGGGGGTCCGGACGGTTGATTACCCTGTTTGGTGACTGTTACGGGGGTTTGAATTATTGGGTCTGGGATCGCTTGAAGCGATGCCACAGAGAACATATCGGACAATTGCTCATTAATTCTGAGATATTCGGAAGCCGAATTTTTCTCAGGTCCGGCCCTTGGGGTGGCCAGAGATATAAGCGGCTGCATAGTTGTCGTCTGACCAGGCTGAAGATTATTCACCACAAGCACATCACAAAAAGAGGATTTCTTACGTTTTGGAGACTCATAGTTGAAGACTACTAAACTGTGTATCGAGCGCAGAGAGTTGGTCATTGATTTTACGAAAACCACTAATCAACTCCTTGAAACCGCTTTTAGTCTCAGGTCCGGCCCTTGGGGTGGCCAGAGATATAAGCGGCTGCATAGTTGTCGGCTGACCAGGCTGAAGATTATTCACCATAAGCACATCACAAAAAGAGGATTTCTTACGTTTTGGAGACTCATAGTTGAAGACTACTAAACTGTGTATCGAGCGCACAGAGTTGGTCATTGATTTTACGAAAACCACTAATCAACTCCTTGAAACCGCTTTTAGTCTGCCTCATGAACGATCTCATTTCGTCCTGAACAGCACGACAACCGTCACAGCAAAAGTGGAGACCAAACCTACGTGAGATTGCATCCGAAACTGAGGCCGTGAACCCGGCACCCAGCAATGGATGGTAGGCTGGGAAGACGAGATTGTCTTATTACAAGACATCAACGCACAGACCAATTTAAATTCCACAATTATAAAAAATGTAAATAATTAATTTTTTAAAAATAATTAAAAATTAAATAATTAATTTATTAAAAATTAAATAATTAATTTATTAAAAATGATTTAAAAAAATTAATAATTTATTCATTAATATTATTTGATTTTATTATTGAGGAACCTTGAACCACTGAACCAAGGAAACGAAAGGAGAGGAGAGAGCAGTTAGTGCAAGTTAGTAAGATTTAAAGAAATAGAGATAAGAATATATCTATTGAGCGAGAGTAGAAGCAAAAGAATAGCAACAACACCGTAGGAGATGAAGAAGCAGAGCAGGGCTATGTTTGGAAGGAAAATTAAACAAATTATTATTTTACCTCCAAATATATCACTGCACACGCGAAGCGATACGGATCTAAAAAATTGCTATTTATTTTTATATATGTAAAGAAAAAAACACCGATTGTTTGTAGAAAGCTTATTGCAAATTTTACAAAAACGTAGAGCGCACAAAAAAAACACGTCCGTCCGCTTCAAGATAAAGAGAGGAAGTGATGGGGTTGAAAGGGTTTGCTAAGCAATCAATACCAACCGTTGCGCCATCTCAAGCTCTCTCAACCCTCTCATCGGTGCAAAACTCTGCAGTGGTGGCTGGCCTTGGAGTTTATGATTTTCCTACGGATTGAGTCTCGATGAAACTTTGCCTGAAGTCACGCATTCTGCGTATTCTACGTATTCTACGTATTCTACGTATTCATCTACGTATTCTGTGTACATTGAGGCAGATGTGGCGTCTCGCATCACAGAGCGTCAACCTGGCCTGAACATAGATATCTCCAACTGGAAGGTTCCTGCAAATATGGTTCCGGCTGATCCGAACTTCCACAGAGCTCAGCGTGTGGATTTGCTGATTGGAGCAAGCCAGTTTTTTTTATCTGCTTTTAGTTGGGCGAGTCCAGCTTGAAGACGGCCTGCCTCTTCTGCAGAAGACGCGTTTGGATGGGTAGTTTCTGGAGAAAGTGGAACTCTAGGAACACGTCGTTTGGCCGCTTTATATAAGATAATTCCTGCTGACTCCGCAAAAACTTTTGACAATCGCCTCTGGGAACTGGAAGCCTGCACTGCGCATAACGTTCAGGCTACTAAGGAAGAGCTCGATTGCGATACCGACTTCACCATGCACCACGTTTGTCTTGAATCAGGTGCTTATTCTATTCGTCTTCCAATCAAGCTTAGCGTGGAGATGTTAGGAGTATCCTACTCTTCGTTCAGGCTACTAAAGAAGAACTCGATTGCGATGCCCACTTCGCCATATGCACCACGTTTGTCTTGAATCAGGTGCTTATTTTGTTCGTCTTCCAATCAAGCATAGCGTGGAGCTGTTAGGAGAATTCTACGCACAGGGCTTGCGTCGGTTGTCACGCCTATCTACGTATTCTGTGTACATTGAGGCAAATGTGGCGTCTCGCATCACAGAGCGTCAACCTGGCCTGAACATAGATATCTCCAACTGGAAGGTTCCTGCAAATATGGTTCTGGCTGATCCGAACTTCCACAGAGCTCAGCGTGTGGATTTGCTGATTGGAGCAAGCCAGTTTTTTTTATCTGCTCTTAGTTGGGCGAGTCCAGCTAGAAGACGGCCTGCCTCTTCTGCAGAAGACGCGTTTGGATGGGTAGTTTTGTGGAGAAAGTGGCACATTAGGAACACGTCATTTGGCCGCTTTATATAAGATAATTCCGCTGACTCCGCAAAAACTTTTGACGATCGCCTCTGGGAACTGGAAGCCTGCACTGCGCATACCGTTCAGGCTACTAAGGAAGAACTCGATTGCGATACCGCATTCACCATACGTTTTTCTTGAATCAGGTGCTTATTCAATTCGTCTTCCAATCAAGCATAGCGTCAATGATGTCCCGATGTCCGGCCCCGTCATTCAACCTAAGATTTTCCATACCTTGCTTCGGATTCTTTCTCACCTTGTCGTTTTGACTGGAGGCATTTGCAAGATGTACCGCTGGGTAAGAGTCTTTCCAGATGATAGCTTGCTGCAGTGCATCCTCTGGAGAGACTCTATCCAAGATGACGTGAAGATTTTTAAGCTTGATATCATATTTTATGGCACAAAGCCAACGTCTTTTCTTTCCGTTCGCTCAATGCACCAGCTGGCAAAGGATGAAGGTGCCGGTTTTCCCATTGGCTCTCGTGTAGTCCTCCAGGATTCTATCCTCCAGGAGATCTATACTATCTTCCGTCGCTCGGTTCTATGACCCCATGCACTTGGTAGGTCCAGCCTTCCTCAGTCTCTTCTCTCCGAGTGGTTGCAATTCTGTTCCACTTTTGATCAAACTCAGCGAAATAAGTTTTCTCGCTTTGTCACTCCCTGCCAAGAAAGGTTGGAGGTGCGACGCTAGCTGGAGCTTGCGTATATGTCCTGTCACGGTCTGTTTGTCGGCTGTTATGCTCAAAGAGTCGAATGGCATCCATTAAGACTCATACAATACCGGAGCTGGAACTATCTGGAGCTGAGTTACTAGCAAAACTGAAGGCTGACGTTGGTAATCTTGAAACATATAACAGAGATTATTATTGTTGGTGTGACTCCACGTTTGCCCTATCCTAGATTCGAGACGAACCGGCTTTATTTAACGTGTTTGTTTCTAATCGCGCCGATCTACTGTCCAGAGGTGCTCTTTTTTCGTGGTTCCAAAGAAGATTCCTCAGCCAGGATCACCATACATCTCTGCACGAGTTTTTCTTATCGGAATCTATCGAGTGGCGGTTTATTCCTCCATGCTCTCCCCATTTTGGCGGTCTGTGGGAAGCAGCAGTAAAGACGGCGAAACGGCGATATCTGGCAGTTGGTGCCGCAATCTAATCTCCGGCTCATTATTTAAATGGCGGCCCACCCTCAACGTTTATCGAACCGGACCTTACTGCCCTAAACTTCAACCATCTGGATGGGTGGCTGAGATCTCCTTCTTGCAGTAAGTTTTCTGGGCGCGTTGGAAGGAAGAGTATCTTACGCTGTTTTAGCAGCGTGCCAAATGGCGCACCCTTGGCCCCGTAGCTTCTGGTTGGATGAGAATCTACCCCCATAAAGTTTTTGTAGCTGGTTCCTGGGCGTGACGGAGTGAACCGTGTATCCATACTGAAGACAGCGGTTGGAACGGCTAAGCGTGCGGTGTCAAGGTTGTGTCTGCTGCCCCTCAAGGATTCTGTTGATGGTCCAGCCTGTAAAGGAGGGAGGTTGTTGGGCCAAGCAGCCAAAGGCGAAGCTGTTTCAAATAATTTATAAAAGCTCTGAAACGGAGAAGCAGCGGTGCACTTATCAGCAATTTCTATTTTGTTTGTTCATTCGCATGCGCTTTGGTGGTATTTGTTGCGCATGTTATTTTTAGCGCTTGCTTTTGGGAGCTTTTTTGTAGAGCTACTGCACACTAACTCATCTTGCATTTGTGTGCGTTACCCCGCCTCGACTCTTGGCAACGAAATGATAGACAAATGCATTGTTCTGCGGTTTTATTACTAAGTTTCACTTTTACTTGTATATTTGGCTTGTTTTTTTTTTTTGGAGCTGCTCTTCGGCTGCTATTAAAAACATCAGAATTAAAAGTGCCACGAAAACGCCGTTGTTTTTTTTTTAAAGTTGCATTTTAATTGCATAATGGAATTTAGAGCTGAAGCTACTGGATGTGCTGGATCAAGTAGGGAGATGAGGTGGAGAGGTTACGTGTCAGGATATGGAGGTCCTGCGGCCGAACCTGCGGAGGGACGTCGGCCGAAATTCAAGAGTGCGTCCTCATCCAGATCTTCTTTCAAAAGCTGGGCCCTGCCACAAAGGCCAAGTGGGAAGACTCTCTAGCAGAAAGCAGTGATAACAGCCTGCCGAGCCATAGCTTGGGAATCTATGGCTCGGTTCTTGAAACAAAGGGGCCGTACCCTTGAGACTGTGAATTTTTTTCTAGCTCCGCATTTATCAGCGAATCAGGTGGGCCGACGTAGGCCATTTCATAATCGATCGCGGCATCCTGGCACATTAGGGTGTGCCAGGACATTGTCAGTTGAGGAACAATACGATGAGGTCCGGCGTCTTGCCATCTGCTTTGTTTGCCTCAAGTCTGAGCACTTAGCCGTCGGATGCTCATCTTCCCGCTGCCCAACGAGTGATCGCATACATAATGCTCTGTTGCATCCTTGCGAGCAATTATCCAGCACTACTTTCGTTTCCGCTACCGGCTTGGATCCTGCCAATGAAAGGGTTTTCTAAGCAATCAATACCAACCGTTGCGACATCCCAAGCTCTCTCAACCCTCTAACACGTTTGTGGCAGAGCCTCCCCTCCGTTCCGAGCCTTACATCATTCCGCTTCATAAGTTCTCCTCATCACATCGTGGCTGGCCAGTTAACTTCAATTTCATCGGTGCAAAACTCTGCAGTGGTGGCTGGCCTTGGAGATTATGATTTCCCTACGAATTGAGTCTCGATTAAACTTTGCCTGAAGTCACGCCTATCTACGTATTCTGTGTACATTGAGGCAAATGTGGCGTCTCGCATCACAGTGCGTCAACCTGGCCTGAACATAGATATCTCCAACTGGAAGGTTCCTGCAAATATGGTTCCGGCTGATCCGAACTTCCACAGAGCTCAGCGTGTGGATTTGCTGATTGGAGCAAGCCAGTTTTTTTATCTGCTTTTAGTTGGGCGAGTCCAGCTAGAAGACGGCCTGCCTCTTCTGCAGAAGACGCGTTTGGATGGGTAGTTTCTGGAGAAAGTGGAACTCTAGGAACACGTCGTTTGGCCGCTTTATATAAGATAATTCCTGCTGACTCCGCAAAAACTTTTGACAATCGCCTCTGGGAACTGGAAGCCTGCACTGCGCATAACGTTCAGGCTACTAAGGAAGAGCTCGATTGCGATACCGACTTCACCATGCACCACGTTTGTCTTGAATCAGGTGCTTATTCTATTCGTCTTCCAATCAAGCTTAGCGTGGAGATGTTAGGAGTATTCTACTCTTCGTTCAGGCTACTAAAGAAGAACTCGATTGCGATGCCCACTTCGCCATATGCACCACGTTTGTCTTGAATCAGGTGCTTATTTTGTTCGTCTTCCAATCAAGCATAGCGTGGAGCTGTTAGGAGAATTCTACGCACAGGGCTTGCGTCGGTTCCATTCACTTGAGCGCAAGCTTGATAGTCCGCTGGAATTGCGTCCGTAGGACTTCAGGAATTGCGAGGTAAGTTCCAATAATTCCTTCCCCATCACTGCGTCCTGAAGGAAGTCAGCTTCACTAATAAGCTGAGAGTTGTATTCGACGGTTCGGCTGCTATATCCAATGGTTATTTCCTCAATGATGTCAGGATGAAAATAGAGTACCCCTGGCCCCGTAGTTTCTGTCGGTGACATCGTCCCGGTGAAGAATGAGAATCTACCCCCAATGAAGTGGCCTCTGGCCAAAATACTGGAGCTGGTTCCTGGACGTGACGGAGTGAACCGGGTAGTCATATTGAAGATATCGGTTGGAACGACTAAGCGTGCGGTGCCAAGGTTGTCTGCTGCCCCTCAAGGATTCTGTTGAAGGTCCAACCTTCAACGGGGGAGGATGTTTTGCCAAGCAGCCAAAGGCGAAGCTGTTTCACGTTTCAAATAATTTAGAAAGGCTCTGATCAAGATATGATCAAGTTTCCCTGAGCAGGAATATATACACTTTCTAGGGTCGGAGATGTCTCCTTCACTGCGTTTCAAAATTAGAATACCCATTGCAAGGGTATAACAATCAAAGTAATGGAATTTCCGATCAATCAGTTATATGGCAGTCAACCTATCCCGGCCGTTCGGACTTATATACTGCCTGCAAACAAAAGAAGGATGTGTCCTTTATAGGGTCGGAGTTGTCCTCCTTCACTGCGTTGCACATTTTTGGCCAAAATTATAATACCCTCTATAATATCTCTAGATTTTTGACCTATTATCCTTTTTTTCAAGCTACAGACTTAAAAAGGTGCACGCTAGAGGTCAGGTGTAGGCAGAGCGCAAACCTTTAAACGCGTTTTTCTAAAACCTATGTGCTCAAAGTCGGTTGTCAACAAACTTCTCGCGAACTACTCAACCGATCTTAATGCAACCGCTACTATTTAAAAAAAAAATTTCTATAAACTTTCATCGAAATTTTAATTTTTTTATGAAAACAAAAAACCCAATTTTAATTTTTTTCCGTCGTTCAATACGTACATAGTTCATTTTTATTTATTTATTTTTTAATTTCACATAAAGGATATTAATATTTTTCTTTTCAATAACAAAAAGCTTAATTGAAATATTTCATTTTTTATATGAAAAAACTATTTTTAAAAACAGACCGTTTTTTTGGCCGAAGAAACCTATGTAACCCCATAAGCCTAGTGCCCATGAGTGCAATGAGAACAAAAAATCTTAGCAAAACGATGTTGGTTTCTTTTTTGAAATAATTTATTATATAACCATTTAGGGATACATTATATTTCATATATATATACATATAT
>JAJJHT010016811.1:483225-573622 GCA_021223865.1 Drosophila pandora
TATTTTGTTGGTTTATTTATATTAAATATTCGTTGTTAATACATTCTTCAGCATTTCTGTGAACATATAAATACAAACTGCGTAAAAAAATATGTTTTTTCATGTTTATATGTATGTATGTTTTAAAAAATGTAAAGCGAAGAAATTTTAATGTTATACACGACTTTATTTAGGTTTTTCTAAAATACTGACATTTGTATGGTTATTTGTTGTATGACTTAGTGTTTTAACCATTAAAGAATATTTCTTTAGCGCTTTCTGAGACCAATCAATTATGTTAATCTACATTTATATATAATATATCTTATATTCACTTTATTTATGCTTGACTTGTATTAATTAAATTGTACTAGTAATGCATAATGTACAACTTTTTTGTGTGTATTTTGCGCGTTTAATTATCTTTATTAAGTCTCACTCGTTTGTATTATTTTATCTTTTAAGTGTTTTTTAAATTATATACATTTAAAAATTTATGTCTTCTAGCATCTGAAGTTTTTGACTATTTTTTTTTCAAAATATTGTTAATCATTTCAATTTCCTTTATTAAACTTAATAAAATTCAAAACGTTTATGAATTATTACTTTTATTTAATTTGTCCAATTTAGAAGCAAATGTGAATATATTGATGATTTTGTGGTAAACACATAAATAGTATAATAAATATTTATTTTAATCAATGCTACACTTATAAGTCTTTTTATTCACATTAATTGTAAGGTTTATCTTTTTAGTTTTTGAATGTCTCATATATGCTTGTAAATAAATATAATCCGTTTTATTTGACCTTATATAAATATGTGCTCATCTTAATATTAATGCTAGATTATCAGTCAATTCTTCTGGGAATTTGAATATAAAATACACTTTTAAGACCCATTATGTTAATGGAATAATTTATAGCGTTCTTTTACGGCTGAGTATTTTTTAATTATTTAATTTTAATTACTTAAGTATCAATATAACTTCAAAATACCGCAAATTATATTTCGACAAAACAGAATGGAATCCTTAATTAATACATTTAGGAAATATAACAGTATTAATAATAAATTAAGAGGTCCTTAGCCTTTTTTATGTATCTTAAATCCGATAATTTAAATGGAAAATTGAATACAATTTAATAAAAACAAGAAAGGAAAGCTATCTTCGGGAGGAGCCGAAGTTGATATACCCTTGCAGTTAAGGTTGTGCCATTTCCGATCGTTCAGTCATATGGCGGCTACAGGATAAAGTCGGTCGATCCTTATGAAATTTGGCAGAACAGATTATTTTGTCCAAAATAGAATCTGTACCAAGTCTCATTTTTTTAACTTAAAAACAACAAAGTTATGCCAATTCCGATCGTTCTACGACAGATATTCGATATAGTCGGCCGATCCTTATAACATTTTGTACATAAGATATATTGGTCAAATATAACATGTGTGGGAAGTCCCAACCCTCAATCTTAAAAAACACCAAAGTTATGCCGTTTCCGATGAATCAGTTATATGGCAGCTATAGGATATAGTCGACCGATCCCGACCGTTCCGACTTATATACTACCTGCAAGGAAAAGAAGGAAGGGTGCAAAGTTTCAAATCGATAGCTTTAAAACTGAGAGGATAGTTTGCTTAGAAACAGTCAGACAGACGGACATGCTCATATCGACTCAGGAGGTGATCCTGATCAAGAATATATATACATTATAGATGTCTCCACACTTGCACGCTTTTGACCAAAATTAGAATACCCTATGCAAAGGTATAAAAATGTACAAAGTTTGATATATGCTTGATTTGCTCCTCGCATTTCATATTTTCAATATTCTCAAGAAAAACTCAAAATCGCAGTTAGGGAGCACCTTATATTATTTTATGAGAATTTCACTCCCGAATCAATTTTCTAATAAAAATGTTGGAAACAGCTGGGGGTTTTTGATATACCCTTGCAGTTTATATCCAAAGATATATTTCGCACCTATCGGCTTTAGTTAACCGAATTGTTTGATTATAATTCATCTATTACGATAATTTGATAACCAAATTAACTTCTTATCATACAAACGTGGCATATGTCCCCGGAAAAATTTATAAAACTTATAAATGACGGAAGTTGTTAAATTTTTAATCATTGACAGCTATATGATATAGGCAGCTACATGTTACAGTCGACCGATCCCGGCCGTTCCAACTTATATACTGCAAAGGAAAGAATGATGAAATGAGAGACTAGTTTCCAAAGAAACAGACAGACGGACAAACAGACAGACGAACAGACAGACTCAAGAGATGATCCTGATCAAGAATAAACATCGCAGTCAGCGCATTGAAGACAGCAGGTCTATGTCGTTTTGTTCGATCATGCGCATTAAATTTTCATACAATGGGGGTGCCAAACATCCGCTTATGACAGTCCAATACCAACTCAATAAATCGCTGCAATAAGGTTTTTTTTATTGCAAGTCGTTACACTGAACCAAATGTTTAAAAATTGGCATAGAAGTTACTAAAATTAATCATTGATCTTCCTACATATATCAAAGAGAAATCCAACAACAAAATAAAACAAGAAAGGAAAGCTAACTTCGGGCGGAGCCGAAGTTTATATACCCTTGCAGTTCAGTCGCAGTCCGCTAGGTGGCGCCACGCATCTTATATTATTGGATATATAACAGATCGTATATAGTCGGCCGATCCTTATGAAATGTGGCAAATCAGATTATTTTGTCCAAAATAGAATCTGTACCAAGTCCCATCTTTCTAACTTAAAAAACACCAAAGTTATGCCGATTCCGATCGTTGTATGACAGCTATAGGATATAGTCGGCCGATCCTTATGAAATTTTGTACATAAGATATGTTGGTCAAATATAACATGTGTGGGAAGTCCCAATCTTAATCCCTCTATCTTAAAAAACAACGAAGTTATGGCATTTCCGATCAATCAGTTATATGTCAGCTATAGGATATAGTCAGCCGATCCCGGCCGTTCCGACTTATGTACTACCTGCAAGGAAAAGAAGGATGTGGCAAAGTTTCAACTCGATAGCTTTAAAACTGAGAGACTAGTTTGCGTAGAAACCGACAGACAGACGGACAGACGGACCGACGGACAGACGGACCGACGGACAAACGGACATGCTTATATCGACTCAGGAGGTGATCCTGATCATGAACATATATACTTTATAGGGTCGGAGATGTCTCCTTCACTGCGTTGCACACTTTTGACCAAAATTATAATATCCTCTGCAAGGGTGTAACCAGAGCAACGGGACTGGGGACCACTAAAGATTTAAAGAGATATACAATTAATTATCATTTAATTTAGCAAATGACCCGAAATCTTGCATTAAGTAATTTTTGTTTATCAAAAATTTAAATCTCACATTTAATAAATCATTAAAATTGATTATATTTTATTTTTTTTCGCCTCAAATTATAATGATTATTTATGAACAAAAAAAAATAAAATTCAATACATAATTATATTGTTGTAAAGCACCAATACCAACACCATCTTTCACTTTTGAGTTTCATTCTTCATAATTACCCGTTATAAAGTAGGAAGAGCCAATAACATCGCACGCAACAAATACCTATGTATTTGCTTTGCTCTCAGAGAATAGCAGTCCATATTTTACCTTGTTTAAAGGTTTTGCTGAATAGTATTATTTTGTGGGCAATTTGATATAACAAGAAAGAAAAACTAACTTATATCAACTCGGGCGGAGCCGATGTTGATATAACCTGGCAGTTAAGAAGCAAGCATTTTATATTATTAGATACATATCGGAGAGTAGATAGTTGGACGATCCAACTACCGATACAACTTATTTTCAAAACAAGAAAGAACACCTATAGCCGAATTTCAAAACTATATGATACTCTGTACTCATTTTTGCCCCCAAATTTTATGTAACCTTTCAAGGTATAGATTCCAAAAAAAAAATGTCTTGAAAACTTTTGAAATACTGCAAGCCAATATAGAAATCTAAGTGCCATTTTTGGGGTAGAAATCTTATTACTCTTCCTCTTATAGTATCTCACGTGGACTTAACGCGCTCACACGAACATACGAGATAATTCCTTTTTCCTGTTATGTACATTCACACGAATACAATATTCTTTTGTACCACTAGACATTTGATTTTGATTTTTGTAACTTTTCAGGCTTGCTACCCTAATAAAATGTAGGCAGTCTTTATTGGCTTAATGATGAAAGAGAATACACATATGTTATTTTTTAATATTTCAGCAATATGTATGCTGAATGAATACATGATTCAGCATGATACTGAATACATGTTTAGAAATACAATTAAGTGGCAGTAGTAAAATGCTTTCCTTACGAATTCGTAATTCACGAAAGAATTAAAATCATTGTACTAAGATAAGAACAGGATATTCATAGTCGGTTTCACATAAAACCCAAAATTTTTTTTTATGTTGTTATTTTTTAAACGGATGTGTGCTTGCATACTCTACTGAAGTAAGCTCTCATACGCTTGCAGAACAACTACAACTTAAAAACAAGAAAGGAAAGCTAACTTCGGGCGGAGCCGAGGTTTATACACCCTTTCAGTTGAGTCGCAGTTCTCTAGGTGGCGACACGCATCTTATGTTATTCGATATATAGCGGATCGTATATAGTCAGCCGATCCTTATGAAATTCGGGAATCTATTGAACTCCAACCCTTCTAACTTAAAAAACAACTAAGTTATGGCATTCCCGATCAATCAGTTATATGGCAGCTATAGGATACAGTCGACCGATCCCGGCCGTTCCGACTTATATACTGCCTGCAAAGGAAAGGAGGGTGTCTGCAAAGTTTCAACTGGATAGCTTTAAAACTGAGATCCTAGTTTCCGTAGTTACAGACAGACGGACATGCTCATATCGACTCTGGAGGAGATTCTGATCAAGAATATATATACGTTATAGGGTCGGAGATTTCTCCTTCACTGCGTTGCACACTTTTGACCAAAATTATAATACCCTCTGCAAGGGTATAAAAATCGGGGTTTTAAGTGACGCCGACTGAAATGTACTAAGTGACGCCCTGTTTCTACCTAGTATATAGATTTTTATTCATTCGTTAACATGTATATGTATATATTAAAAACAATTTCCTGCTACAACTTAATCGTATTCTCTAACATATATAAAATGTATGCGGAAATATTAAAAAACAAGAAAGGAAAGCTAGTTTCGGTCGGAGTCGAAGTTGATATACCCTTGCAGTTAAGGTTGTGCCATTTCCGATCGTTCAGTCATATGGCCGCTATAAGATATAGTCGGCCGATCCTGATGAAATTTGGCAGAACAAATAAGATTGCCCAAAATGGAATCCGTAGAAAGATTGCCCAAAATGGAAAATCGTCCCATCATTCTAGCTTAAAAGACACCAAAGTTATGCCAATTCCGATCGTCCAATTTTATGGCAGCTACAGGATATAGTCGTCCGATCCTTATGAAATTCGGTAGATAAGAAATTTTGCTCAATAATAACATGTGTGGAAAGTCCCAACCCACTAACTGAAGAAAAGCACCAAAGTTATGGCACTTCCGATCAATCAGTTATATGACAACTACAGGATATAGTCGGTTCCGACATAAATACTGCCTGCAAACAAAAGAAGGATGTGTGCAAAGTTTCAACTCGATAGCTCTAAAACTGAGATACTAGTTTGCGTAGAAAAAGGAATGTATAGAATGTATGTATCGTCAATATCGAATATGTTTGGTCTTAGATAATTTCTTATAATAAAAGTTTTCAAAATTCTGAAGCTTATGTCTTCGAAAATTCCAAAGCAGTGTTATTTCGTTTAGTGATCGCCCAGTTATATAGGAGCTATAAGATATAATCAGCCGATTACTATGTAATATTTTTCATCTAAACATTAATTACCTTTTCAAAGTATTTATTCCAGGGGTGTGCACGAAGAGAGCAAAACAAAGTTAAAGTGAGATGGTAGGGAAGTCGAGATAATGCACTTAGCAATTCGCAAAGTCCTATGCGAATGAAAATAATTAGGTTATAAAAATAATTCTTTAAAACCAATTTACTACACTTATTTTTTTGACATTATTTAATTAAAATGACAAAAAAACGTTTAAAAAAGACTTATTACATAAGTATACGTAAACTTAAATTTTCTAAAATGAGAATCTAATTCTATTTTATTGGAATAAAATTTTGTTCTTAGATTTCTATATTATAATCAGTCATGGAAATTCTCATCCCATTTCAAAAATATTTGCTATGTAATTTTTCGAAGTGTACGCTTGGGACAAAGTGACATAGATTTACCGGTACTTCTCTCACTTCGACGCGCCCACTGAAATTGATTAAAACTTATTCTCGTGAGTATTAATTTTGTTCTCATGAATAGGAACTTTGGAATAGGAAAAATTTGTGTTCAAATATAAAGCAGAATAAAAGGTCATTACTCCTCTTAAAATGTAGTCGGAAAACACACATTAACACGTCACATTAACATTAAGATATACCCTCGTACTCTAAAAGTACCACGTATAAAAACAAAAATTTATGGCATTCACGATCGTTCACTTATATTACAGTTAGCCGGCTGATCCATATTAAATTTGGAAGAAGGATTAGTTGGTTCAAAATGAAAAAAATTTTAAAAATCCCAATTTCCTCCCAACAAGAAGGCTACAGTCGAGTTTTTTGACAATAGAATACCCGGTACTCTTCACTTCTGCTCCTCTAAAAATTCTATTTGGATAAATTATGTTTGCAAATAACAATTAGTCATCGGAATAGTTTGGCATCAGGAACTATCGACTCAGGTGATCCTGATCAAGAATAATATCAATTTATATGGTCGGAGATGTCTCCTTCACTACGTTGCACACTTTTGACCAAAATTATAACACCTACGGCAAAGGATTTATACTTTTTAATGCCCTAGTTATGTGGATATTATTGCATTATGAGTTGCATAAAATGCTTTAACTATAAAATCAAAACAAAAAAGGAAAAAAAAAATAACAAGAAAGGAAAGCTAACTTCGAGCGGAGCCGAAGTTGATATACCCTTGCAGTTCAGTCGCAGTCCGCTAGGTGGCGCCACGCATCTTATATTATTAGATATATAGCGGATCGTATATAGTCGGCCGATTCTTATGAAATTTGGCATATTGAATTATTTTGCCCAAAGAGTAATCTGTACCAAGTCCCAAGTTTTCTAGCGGTTTTAGCGAACCTTCTAACTTAAAGAAGAAAGAAAAGCTAACTTCGGGCGGAGCCGAAGTTGATATACCCTTGCAGTTCAGTCGCAGTCCGCTAGGTGGCGCCACGCATCTTATATTAGTAGATATATAGCAGATCGTATATAGTCGGCCGATCCTTATGAAAATTGGCAGATCAGATTGTTTTTCCCAAAATAGAATCTGTACCAAATCCCATCTTTTTCTAACTTAAAAAACACCAAAGTTATGCCAATTTCAATTGTTCTATGACAGCTATAGAATAAAGTCGGCCGATCCTTATGAAATTTTGTACATACGATATTTTGGTCAAACATGGCATGTGTGGAAAGTCCCAACTCTCGAACTTATAAACAACAGAAGTTATGGCATTTTCGATCAATCAGTTATATGGCAGCTATAGGATATAGTCGACCGATCCCGGCCGTTCCGACTTATATACTACCTGCAAGGAAAAAAAGGATGTGTGCAAAGTTTCAACTCGATAGCTCCAAAACTGAGAGACTAGTTTGCGTAGAAACCGACAGACAGACAGACAGACGGACAGACGGACATGCTCATGTCGACTCTGGAGGTGATCCTGATCAAGAACATATATACTTTATAGGGTCGGAGATGTCTCCTTCACTGCGTTGCACACTTTTAACCAAAATTATAATACTCTCTGCAAGGGTATAATAAAAAAAATAACAAAATATTTTTTCTGTCGGAAAGAAAGAAAAGGAGAGAGAAAAGAAGGAATACTCAGTCGCAACATTAAATAATTCATTGTTTCGCCGCTTATAATGGCAACATGTTACGTATGCCTTAAGCACATATGTATTTCAAAAATCAGTTTGACGGTTTGATTCAGAATATGCTGTGACCGTGCCAAATGCCGTCTTCAATATGTTGCCAATTGGGATATTATCCCACAATATGCGTGATTTACTATTGTAAAATTCGGAATATTAACAGAAGCCGCCCCAATCATGGATGCAAGACACTGCATTTAAGGAGTGGCTGCCTTTAAATACAAATTACATTAAGGGGTTAGATGGGTTTGGCAGCTTCAAAAAAATCGATTTCTTTTTATGTATTATAAATGTCTACAGAATCTCGAGAATATTCTCCTAAATTTTCATGTCGATTCGAATAAAAGTTTCGGAGATACACCCTTGAAAAGGTGGACGCTCGAGGTCAGGTATAGGCAGAGCGCAAAACTTTAAGCGCATTTTTCTAAAAATTATGTTTTTTAATTTTGCACATTATTTTTTTTTTGTTGATAACATCTGTAAGGCAGTAAAAAAAAATTATAACAAAAATTTCACAATTTGAATTTTTTTGCAAAAAGGTTTTCCAATAATCCAATTTGCACTTCTCTTTTTTTCCTTCGTTCAGTTTCTAGTTTTGGGTCTGTACTAAAAGAAAATATTTTGTCTTTTCATTTCAGATGTCAACGCGAAAGCACCTTTTTTCCGAGGGGTCACCAGAAATGACGTCTCAATGGCTGGCTGCTTAATATTTTTTTCTGAAAATTTTAGAAATTGTTCTTCAAATATGTGTATTTAATAAACTTAAAAGTTGTAATAAAATTATTCATTCTTTATATAAAAAAAAATATTGAAAATATTATTGGAAATATTGAAAATTTTTGACCATAACATTTTGGCTGTTCTAGCGTTTTTCAAATGCTAATTTATCTCTTTTGTGTCCAGAAGAGTTGGCAAGACTGATTTTATAAATTGTGCAAAGGATTCGGTAAAAACCTCTCCTAAACCTCTCCACAAAATCATCCGAAAGTAAAAAAAAACAGTTGTTCGACAACAAGAAAAAAAATTGAACTCACTAACTAAGAAATTAGTTCAGCTGTACAAAAGTACAGGTACCGTAACGTGTTACAGGGTCACAGATAAAAAAAATGGTCTTGGTCTTGGTATAGGATTCTCCAATTTTAGCAAGATTGCTTAAGTAGTTTAGAAAATGGAGCTAAGCTGAAAAACGCAGCTTCTTTTGACTTTACCTGCCAAACTATAATCGACTTTATTAAATTTGTGTCGCGATCTATCGAGTTTTCGACTGTATAATACCCGGTTCTCCTCTTTTCGAAAATATCCGATTTGGCAAAATTTTTTTTCCAGATATGAATTACTATAAAACAAGAATGGAAAGCTAATTTCGGGCGGAGCCAAAGTTGATATACCCTTGCAATTAGGTAGCAATATATATTATTATATATATGGGATCGTATATAGTAGGTCGATCCTAGGGAGAATTTCACCATCGAATCAAGTTTCTAATAAAAATGTTGGAAACAGCCCCAAGAATCTTTAAAAAAGGAAGGTTGTGCCATTTCCGATAGTTCAGGTATACGGTCGGAGATGTCTCCTTTCCTGTGTTGCACACTTTTGAGCAAAATTATAATACCCTCTGCAGGGTATAAAAAGTTTTGAATTAAAACTATTTCAAAATAGTTTCCTGAACCGGTGCTACAGAACAAACTTGAAACTATCTTGACCTGAAACTAACATGAAGCGCATGGCTTCATTTATATGAGTTTCGGTCAAAATCTAATAGCTCTAGCTCGTATAGTTTCCAAGGATCCAACGCGTTCATACGGAAAGCTATAATCAAAAATATATATTTATTTCAGATCATTAGAAACAAAGCTTCCGTCTTCTCGTATAGAAGAAAATGTGCTATACAAAATAAAATTTCATCTAAAGTCATCTAAATGTTTAACATCATTTGGTGCAGATTTGATAATTTATTGCACAGCTAAAAAAAAATTTTCTAGTCGATTTTTGCTGGTCTTCAGACCAAAAGGAATATAAAATTCAAAAAAGTTATATAACTTGTTTAGTCAACTTACTCAAAGACAAATTAACAACCGCAACACATGAATACGATTCTCAAAAAGAAAGGACTTCGGGCGGAGCCGAAGGTTATATAACCTTGCAGTTAGGTAGCACCTTATATTATTTTATATATATATCGGATCGTATACATTTGGCCTATGCTAATAAAAAATGTTGGAAACAGAAACAAGCCTCTTTAAAAAAAGCAAGGTTGTGCCATTTCCGATCGTTCAGTTATATGGCAGATATAGGATTTAGTCGACCGATCCCGGCCATTCCGACTTATATACTGCCTGCAAACAAAAGAAGGATGTGTGCAAAATTTTAACTCGATAGCTTTAAAACTGAGAGACTAGTTTGCGTAGAAACAGACAGACAGACGGCCAGCCCATGCTCATATAAACTCAGGAGGTGATTCTGATCAAGAATACTTTATAGGGTCCCGATTGAGTACTTTATAGGGTCGGAGATGTCTCCTTCACTGCGTTACACACTTTTTACCAAAATTATAATACACTCGGCAAGGGTATAAAAACATGCATTTTACATGTCAATTTTTTTAATATTACACTTTTATGGCAACTTGTATTGTTCAGGTATCTTATCGATGGTAAAAAAATATTCTTGTTTTCAGCACAAAAGTTAAATAGTTAAAATAAGAAAGGAAAGCTAACTTCGAGAGGAACCGAAACTTATAGAGTTGGAACCAAATATTAAGAGGATGAAACAAAGAACAATGAATGTCGGTACTCAATACATTGAAAAGCTTCAAAATGATGATACTGCCCTTCGTTAAGTAAAAACAAGAAAGGAAAGCTAACTTTGAAAGGAAGCCAATGTTGATATACCCTTGCAGTTAAGGTTGTGCCAATTCCGATCGTTCAGTTATATGGCAGCTTTAGAATTTAGTCAGCCGATCCTTATGAAATTCGACAATTCAGATTTTTTTAAAAATAGAATCTGTACCAAGTCCCACCCTTCTAACTTATAAAACAACAAAGTTATGCAAATTCCGATCGTTCTATGACAGAAATAAGATATAGTCGGCCGATCCTTATGAAATTTTGTACATAAGATATTTTGGCCAAATATAACATGTGTGGAAAGTCCCAACCTTCTAACTTAAAAAACACTAAAGTTGTGCCATTTCCGATCAATCAGTTATATGGCAGCTATAGGATATAGTTGACCGATCCCGGCCGGTCCAACTCGATAGCATTAAAACTGAGAGACTAGCTTGCGTAGAAACAGTCAAACGCACATGCTTATATCGACTCAGGAGGTGATCCTGATCAAAAATATATATATTTTAGGGTCGGAGATGTCTCCTTCACCGTGTTGCACACTTTTGACCAAAATTATAATACCCTCTGCAAGGGTATAAATATAAAGATTTAACCTATATAACCAGTTTTAAAAAATTACCCTAAAATTCGCATAGCATGATAAACGATAGAATTACAAACTGGGCAAATGGCATCTATAGAAAGGCAAATCTGATTAGCGCATTCCATACAAAACATATTGTGACCACAGGGAACTAAAGCAGTTGTAACTTCATTTTCATTGCAAACAAAGCATTCGCGGTGAATAGATAATTTATCCACAGAGGGCTGGACTTGATTGGTTTGAGTTTTTTGATGGTTGTTGGAAAATATCTCCTTTGTATTATGAAGATTTGTTTTATTCGATCCGTGGTCGCCAAAGCCTAGTAGTGAGTCTGTTGGACTTATTGAAGCAGTGGGTGAGCAATGAGCGGTGGGTAAAATATTATTTGGTTGATTCCAAATGCTAGGCGAATCGCCTATCCCCTCATCGATGTCAATGGAATCTCCTATGTTTTTCCATATATTTACAATTTCCGGTGGCGTGTTGGGCCTATTATTCATACTCTTCGTTGAAGTAGTAGAGGATGCAGATGAACAAGATCGAGTTAATATATTTGCTGCAGAGGTCGATTGTATTGATGCAGAGGTTGATGCCGGCGGAAAAAAGGACAAAGCTTTGTTTGTCGCATTACGAAAAACATTTTGCTTTTTCGCTACATGTTTATCAGTACTTATTGCCGTTATAGGTGATATTAAATCTAAATCAGTAAACTCTGCTTTTTCATTGCAGTTACTTACGTGATGGCATTGCAAGGGTTCAATATTTTTACTATTTAGATTATCTATTTCGTTTCCAATGATATTATTTTTGTTATCTAAATAATCTGCAGATTGTATAGAATTTGTATATATAGATGACAATATTTCGGAATTTAAATCATCGTTCAGTATCTGTGCAAGAGAATTTATTGGAGGTAAACTTCCAAAATCATTATGATCAATAGATTCACCATCTTGTACGGTATTAGCAGCAAAATTCCCAAATCCTGAACCAGTGCGAAGGGCAATGTGTGCCTCTATCTGCTTTCGTGCAGAATCTACATTGCCTGGCAAGCCAGTAACTTCAAAAATAGGTTCTTTTTCGCGTGATGGTGTAACAATATATGTTTGAGTTTCATGTTGTATATGTTTAATAGTTGCACCCTTAGGCCCAACAACCAGTCCCACAACTCGATACGGTACTCGAACTTGAATAGTAATTTGGCCAGGGATGCATGGAGGACCGGCCTGCATTCGGGAAATTGTACTGACGTTGCTACAGGAACCACTTTCTACTGATCCGCTGTTTTGTCCATCGCTTAAAGGTTTCCTTGATGCGCGAATTAAACTAAAATGGTCAGCAGCAGATAGTATTTCCCGCTTAGCCTTATTTACATCTTCTTTTCGGCCAGTTACCACAAAAACAGGCTCTTCTCCTCGAACTGGTGTCTTAATATAAGTGTTGGTTTTGGCTCTCAAAGCCTTTATTTTGCAACCTGAAAAAAAACATCAAAATTGAAATGTAAATTTCTCTTATAATGCAAATGAAGAATGTCATTTATGTGAAATAAATTCACGTTGATAGTTACATCCCGCCAATTCAAATTGATACTTTTAATTTCTATACCCTTGCAGAGGGTATTATAATTTTGGTCAAAAGTGTGCAACGCAGTGAAGGAGACATCTCCGACACCATAAAGTATATATATTATTGATCAGGATCACCTCCTAAGTCGATATGAGCATGTCCGTCTGTCCGTCTGTCTGTCTGTCTGTTTCTACGCAAACTAGTCTCTCAGTTTTAAAGCTATCGGATTGAAAATTTGCACACATCCTTCTTTCCTTTGCAGGCAGTATATAAGTCGGATCGGCCGGGATCGGTCGACTATATCCTATAGCTGCCATATGTATAACTGATTGATCGAAAATGCAATAACTGTGGTGTTTTTCGTTTGGGCCAAATTATCCGATCTGCCAAATTTCATAAGAATCGGCCGTCTATATCCAATAACTGCCATATAACTGATTGATCGGAAATGCCGTAACTTCGTTGTTTTTCAAGCTAGAAGGATGGGACTTTCTATGGATTTTAATTTGGGCAAATACGTTCTGCCAAATTTCATAAGGATCGGCCGACTATATCCTATAGCTGCCATACAACTGATTGATCGGAAATGCCATAACTTCGTTGTTAGATGGATGGGAGTTTCAATTGATGCCTCTTTGGGCAAAATAATTCGATATGCCAAATTTCATATGGATCGGCCGTCTATATACGATCCGTTACATATCTAATGATATAAGATGCGTGGCGCCACCTAGCGGACTGCGACTCAACTGCAAGGGTATATAAACTTCGGCTCCGCCCGAAGTTAGCTTTCCTTTCTTGTTTTTATTTTATAAGTTTTATAAATATGAGACATATGGAATACTTGTTATCTAAAAAATCAAGTAAGCCTTTCAAATAATAAAAAAAAGTATTTTAATTATTATAATAAATAGTTTCAGTTTTGAAGCTATCGAGTTGAAGTTTGGCAGACATTCTTTTTTGTTTGCTGGCAGTATATAAGTCGGAGCAGTGGTTTTACTTGTACTGAAGTGCGAAAAGAATTAGATAACTTCCCCAAGTCTCAATGCATTGACCCAAACCTTGTCAATCGAGGGTTCTTGGGGTCGCTGATCACGAATCTAAAGTCGTATTTCAAAAATACAAAATGGCAAATCCAATATGGAAGACAATTTTTTGAAAATCGTTTTGGGATCGCTGATTACGATTCTGAAGTCATTTTTTTTGTTTTTTTTTTTTTTATTTAAATTTGTTTCTTTTTAATTTTGCGGAACGGAAACAATTAAAATTTTTTAAGTTTGTCGGCTTATAACTGTCGAAACTACTGACCGAATTGAAAAGTTTTAAGAAAAACTCCGTTTTCGGGAGTTATATTTTTGTGTTCTAAATATTGCCTTTAATAAAAACAAGCACAGTTCGATTTATAGATATTGATACAATTTATTTAATTGTTTTGGCGTTTCTACAAATGATTTATTTACATATGTGACTGAGTAGGGTTAACGACCGAATTAGAATAATGACGCGGGAGCGCGGCTCAACGCTTGATGCTGCGGAGCGACCAAGAGATCCCGCGAGAGAGCGAGGCAAACGCTAGCGCATGACGGCAGATGCAGGTGGCCGATCAATTGCACGAGAGCGGGCGACGAGAATAGAACGGGCGACGCGAACAAAAATATAAAAGAAAGTGACGTCATGAATTTTTGGCGGCTGCTTGAACCGACATACTCCTCCCGTTGGAAGATGAGCTTTCAACAAAATCATGAAGGGGCAGCAGGCACAATTTATTGATTGCCCGCCTTGTAGCTCCGGACGCCGTCTCAGCAGCGGACTCGACACACTCCGTCACCGTCGTCTTCATCCACGCTGTTACTGCAGCTAGGCGATGGCATCTCGGTAGCCATTTCGGTGCCAAAGTCCAAGAGCGGCTTCACATCCACACTGGGTAACATATGACCTATCTCACTAGCCACCACTGTGCAGGTCCCGGCCAGACGCTTCTCCATGCGCTGGTCGAAGTGTCGACGGTGCCTGTAATATTTCTCCTTCTCGCTGAGCACTTTGCGGAGGCGCCTATTGTTTGACTTGGAAACAAACCTGCGATGAGACTCCACCTTTACCGGCTCCGTCTGAGGCTGGACGAGCAACTCTGACTGCTCAGCTGCCATGAGGACCTTACCATCGTCAGGGCCTCCGCCTCCACAAACAATCCAACCAAGCCGAGTTTTTTGAATGAAGGGCAAAATCAGGAGACAGATGAATTTGCCCCACACAAAGCAAAATAATCCAGCTCCAATAAGCAAATCGCTCGCTGCGGCTGGTGAAGCTTCGCTTTAGATTGGGGAAAATTTTCCAAGAGCTGACGTCCAATGCAAAATTGGAATGAGTGGTCAGAGCATTGGGATTGCAAGCGGACTTGCACAGAAAACACATCTGTAGAGAACCCTGCGCCTCCTATACCGGATACAGTCACCGTAGCCCCTATCTTTAGCAGCCAGCCTTGAAGTGACGAGATGCACCTGCGAGCCAGAATCGAGCAGCGCTCGGCAGGGCAGTAGAACTCCTGAGCGGTTTCTAACCAGAATATTGACAGTGGCTATTAGCATCACATCACCAAAACAATCCTTAGCGACGAGAGAATTGACGGTGGTGGACGCTGAACCAGAAACAATTCGCTAGATGTGGAAACCAAATCCATGCTCTCCAAAGTCCGGCATCTTTGCTCAAGAAAACTGGCGATGGACTCCCACGTTGGAATGTAATCCAAGGAATCCGAGGATTGACAGGGTTCACATATGCCAACTAAATTTATTCGAAAGCTCACGAAGCCTCGTAGCCGATGCGGATTCTACGGCCTTCAGATGCATTATCTCATTTACATGAGCTTGAAAAATAAGCCTGCGATTACTAAACCATTTGTTTAGCAGCTCCAATGCGACGTCATAATTTTTGTCCGTGAGCTCCAACGATCGAACAATCTCCAAGGCAGATTTACGAAGGCAACCGTTGAAGCTTCTCGACCCGACTAATGAATGGGTTTGTGTCCACCATGGTCGAGAATAGTGATCGAAATTGAAGCCACTCCGCACAACCTCCTCTAAAAGTGGGAAGTGGCAGTGGCGGCAAAACCTGGAAAGAGGTGCTGAACGACGCATCAAAATTGGTGGCAAAAGTACCGTTGATCAGCGTCGAACTCGCCGGCAACAAACTGGAGCGCCGCATAATATCCTGGTCCAGGATGAATCGTGCCTCCCTCCCCGCATCGTTGAAGTTGACGCGCAGATCGCTCCTGAGTTCTTAAACATCCAGCTCGGACAGCTCCTTGTGTGTGCTCTTGAAATCCGCGATGATGCCTTCCAATTCGCTAAGCCGCACATTTATCATCGCTTCCGGAAATTTCTCCACTGCTTTCAAGGACGACAGCAATCCTTGAAGGTCCTCAAAAAGGAAAACTGCACTTTGGCTCAGAAATTCTTTTTCTTCCAGGAGAGGCACGGATTCATTTTCGCAAACAAAAATATTATTTAAGTTCGTTTATTTATTGTCAGCTCACGACCCACTGTGCAACTTCTATATAATGGGGTTATACATATATGTATGAGCGATTGTAGCACTCTGCAAACAGCGTATGTATGTATGTCAGCAGATGTTAATATTGCGCGCCTAAATCACAAACCAAATTATGTTATTAATGTTTTAATTTGTTTATTTGTTTATGTTTTTATATTTTAAGCTGCGCAGCTCAAATTTTAAATGGCACAATCACGTGCCATTCACGTCGGGGTTCACCAAATGTTTATTTACCGAGCATTTTCAAAATGCAATAAAAACAAGCTCAGTTTGATTTATAGATTTTGATACAATTTATTTAATTGGTTTGGCGTTTCTACAAATGATATATTTACATATGCGACTGAGTAGGGTTGACGACCGAATTAGAGTAATGACGCGGGAGCGCGGCTCAACGCTTGATGCTGCGGAGCGACCGAGAGATCCCACGAGAGAGCGAGATAAACGCTGTTTATCTCGGCCGTTCCGATTTATATACTACCTGCAAACAAAAGAAGGATGTGTGCAAAGTTTCAACTCGATAGCTCTAAACTGACAGACTAGTTTGCGTAGAAACAGACAGACAGACAGACGGACATGCTCATATCGACTCAGGAGGTGATCCTGATCAAGAATATATATACTTCATAGGGTCGGAGATGTCTCCTTCACTGCGTTCCACAATTTTGACAAAAATTAGAATACCCTCGGCAAGGATATAATTAAAACAAGAATTTGTTTAACTATAACGCTATTTTTGTTTAGTAAGAATATCATAAAACATATAAAAATTATGTTTGAATAAAATAGCAACACCAATAATGTAAATGTGATGTACTAAATAATGTAATAAATATGGATTTTAAGCTTTTCTGTTAGATTAAGTCAAGTAATGACAATTGTCAGATATTTCCTCTGTGACATCGCTTCAAGTGATACCACCAGACTCATTAATTCAAACCCCCTTAAGAGTCATCAAACAAGGTAATCAACTGCAGTTTGCAGATGCTGCAGTATTAGTTACGGCAGCATCAAAACCCTTGCAGGTGATCCTACCATCGAAACATTTTTTTCCCTGCTTACCCGATATTTCTAAGATTGCTATCTCGGCATACATCAAAGCCAAAACAAAAGCCAACATAAAGGATATTAAAAAATTTAAATAATCATACACCAGGCACACGTCAGATGTTCAAGACGATTTGTTCCAACAGCTTTTGCCCAGAAAACATTTTCGACTAAGAACATCAGCCAAGTACGGTGAAGAAAAAAATTACCAAACCTGTGGGAGTAAAACCTTCCACCTCATCTTCCTCAGTTTCAAAAAACTAATGTCTTCAATAACACTTACCTATTAGAATACTAGAGGGTTACGTACTAAACTTCCCAAACTGTGTTCTGATAGTTCTTCCTTTGCATCTCACATTATAGTCTTTACAGAAACTTGGTTTAAGCTGGATTTCTTGAGCTCCACCCAACCCCCTTTATACTGGCAACATTAGTCCGCTATTCGTTTCGTTTTTGAGCGTCGTTTGAAAAAATTTATTACACCTTGAATATGTTTTTCGACGCTTGCGTGCCGTGGAAATATCCGCCCGCTTCAACTAATCCGCCTAGGTATACCAGGAAATTTAAAGATTCGATTTAGATTTGAAACGTACATTTACCGACCATATATTTACCACGTTAATAAAGCTTGGTTTTATTAAAAAATGGTCCAAAGAATTTAATGACCCATACATAACAAAAAATTTATATGCATCATTGCAATGATGCAATGCATTGGTCCGTCCGATTCTTAAGTATGGATCGTGTATCTGGAGTCCACAATACGTAGTACACCGAGATCACATAGAATCTGTCAAAAAAAACGCGCTCTTAGGCGACTTAATTGGGATGCAAATCTTCACCTCACCTCTTATCATAGCAGACTTTTATTAATCAACTTACCATTATTAACAAACCGTAGAACGATGCTGGGTGTCATGTTTTTATATAAGACAGAGTGCGCCATCTTTTGTGGGCCGACTTAAAGATTGAATATTTTTCTCAAATATCGACCGATTAGCTTGATAAGACATGGAAACGTGAAAACAAAATTTTAACCATGGTTCGCTGCACGCCGAAACAACGCACTGAAGAAGTGCAGCTTTATATTGAAAATAACAAGTTAATTGTGATAGGTCAGTCGAGCGTATCGATTGGCTACGGAGATCACCCGATTAAAAAGCAAAGTTAATTGAAAAGCTAAGTTTATGCCTGAAATCCTCAAACCCTCGACGAGCTAAAGGACAGCATCCGTGCCGAAATGAGAGCCATACCGACCGATATGAGAATGATAAAAAATGCGGCAAAAAGAGCAGAATTTGCCGTGGCCAATAAAGGTGGCCATTTAATTGATATTGTTTTTTGATCGATATTTTATGATACTCGATATTAAATGACACTAACTCAAAAAAATGTTCGTTTCGTTTTTATTTTAAGTTATTCAAAGTTTAAATCAGCCCAAAAAATATGGAGCACCCTGTAGACAGCCAGAATTTACTAACACGCTTAAATTTTACCGTTCCTAGTATAAGGAATATAAACTTTCGTCCTATACTCCTCAGCTGTTGTAGTTCGACATATGCCCAACACGATCCGTTTAGGGTATTATGTTCGGACTACAATGGTCTCTACCACATCTCGTCACTTTGCTCCACTAACAATCTTAAATCCCTTATACTAAACGCCTTATCTGTGCAAAACTCTTCCTCGTGATATCTTACGCCTAGTCTTCTCTTAAACTATCTCGGATCTATCCCCGCAATTCGAACCGTTACGAGGCAGGGTGGGTTGGACGGGAGGTAGGCTGTACGTATGCAGTGGGAACCGCGCGAAAAATAGAAGAAGCAGTTAAAACCAACAGGGGAACAAGAAAGGAAAGCTAACTTCGGGCGGAGCCGAAGTTTATATACCCTTGCAGTTGAGTCGCAGTCCGCTAGGTGGCGCCACGCATCTTATATTATTAGATATATAGCGGATCGTATATAGTTGGCCGATCCTTATGAAATTTGGCATATCGAATTATTTTGCCCAAAGAGCAATCCATTGAAACTCCCATTCTTCTAACTTGAAAAACAACGAAGTTATGGCATTTCTTATCAATCAGTTATATGGCAGCTATAGGATATAGACGGCTGATCCTTATAAAATTTGACAGATCGTATACGTTTGCCCAAATTAGAATCCATAGAAAGTCCCACCCTTCTAACTTGAAAAACAACGATGTTATGGCATTTCCGATCAATCAGTTATATGGCAGCTATAGGATAAAGTCGACCGATCCTGGCCATACCGACTTATATACTGCCTGCAAAGGGCAGGGGTGTTTGCAAAGTTTTAACTCGATAGCTTTAAAACTGAGAGACTAGTTTGCGTAGAAACAGACAGACAGACGGACATGCTCATATCGACTCAGGATTTGATCCTGATCAAGAATATATATACTTTATAGGGTCGGAGATGTCTCCTTCACTGCGTTGCACACTTTTGACCAAAATTATAATACCCTCTGCAAGGGTATAAAAACTTTTAACATTTCATTACACGCAACACGTAGTACAAACCGCACTATTATTATTCATGTATTTTTTATGTAAAACATGAAAATGTTGAAAATGACTCTTTATTTTTCACTTTTCCACTTCATCCTTTTTGAGTATGACCAGCTGAGTTTAACTTCGGATTTTGCGAATGTGGCGCCATCTATGAAAATTTTTGGTATTCAAAATTGATACTCAGTCTTCCCTGAATACAATGCGAATTAAACCACTTCTTTGTTTTAGTGCACTATGTAGTGCACTATGTATCAGCAGTGCACTACAGTCCACCCCAAATGAAGCCCTAAATGCAATACTCAGCATACCGAATCCGGGACTAGCTGGAATAGAGCTAGCGAAAGTAAGTACAATCAGGCTAAGGGAAACCTAGCAATGGAGCACCCTTAACAAAGCCCACTTCATCATTCTTCTGAATGACCCACTCATTCCCAGTAGTATAAACTACTGCACTCCCAGGAAGTATCCACAAACTCTCTTGGAAGGCTAGAGGGTCTGCCTCATTCCAAAAAGAGAGGATTGGGGAGACTAAATGGCAGGCCCAGAGAACGTACTAAGCTTCTATACCGGCGGAGTAGAGTAGAATAAGAGAAGGAATATACTCCGAACAGCAGCAGAGCCTAGTAGCGTATTTCAAGCAAGAAGTGATAGCTTTTACGGAAGCTAAACATACACAACACCACACAAAGAGGAGTCAACATATCGCCAAGCGGCTATAAAATCGATCAGCTCGGTCACCAGCAACTCCAAAAGTCAGTCTTTGACTCTGCAGGTCATCTCTTCACGAGATGGTAAACCAGTATGACATAAGCCTTATCTAGATACCAGATCATAGGGATATCACAGGCAACTGCATAGCACACAAATTGGCGCGCAGAGGCATTACCACAACGCTCCAGGGAGAACTGGAGGATACCGGTGTAACAATAGCCACATACAAGCTTAGGGAAGAGAGAACAACCAACAACAAGTAAGAAAACCATCTCAGCTGGGACACCCCCATTGTCGGCTGGCCCGCCAACTCTGGCCCAAAACCTCCAAAAAACAAAAAAAAACAAAAAAGGAAAGCTAACTTCGGGCGGAGCCGAAGTTTATATACCCTTGCAGTTGAGTCACAGTCCGCTAGGTGGCGCCACGCATCTTATATTATTGGATATATAGCAGATCGTATATAGTCGGCCGATCCTTATGAAATTTGGCAAATCAGATTATTTTGCCCAAAATAAAATCTGTACCAAGTCCCATCTTTCTAACTTAAAAAACACCAAAGTTATGCCAATTCCGATCGTTGTATGACATCTATAGGATATAGTCGGCCGATCCTTATGAAATTTTGTACATAAGATATGTTAGTCAAATATAACATGTGTGGAAAGTCCCAACCCTCTATCTTAAAAAACTACGAAGTTATGGCATTTCCGATCAATCAGTTATATGGCAGCTATAGGATATAGTCGACCGATCCCGGCCGTTCCGACTTATGTACTACCTGCAAGGAAAAGAAGGACGTGTGCAAAGTTTCAACTCGATAGCTTTAAAACTGAGAGACTAGTTTGCGTAGAAACCGACAGACAGACGGACAGACAGACAGACGGACAGACGTACAGACGGACATGCTTATATCGACTCAGGAGGTGATCCTGATCAAGAATATATATACTTTATAGGGTCGGAGATGTCTCCTTCACTGCGTTGCACACTTTTGACCAAAATTATAATACCCTCTGCAAGGGTATAAAAATCACAACTACTTAGGATCGAAAGAATCCGCATCAGCACGGCTATAAGAGTCATCACGGGGCACTGGCTAGGGGGAACACATGCTAGGCGAATGAACTCGCCCCACAACGACTACTGCTGACGCAGGTGCAGAGACGAAGATGAGGAAGAAACTGTCGAGCATCTTCTATGCCACTTCCCAGCCCTGCAGTCTCTCAGACTTCAACACCTGGGTGACAGGTACCTCAATATGTTCAATGATGTCAAAAATAGATTCTAACAGGATAAAAAGATTCACTAAAGCCTCAGACCATAAGTCCTTCCTCTGCGAATAAAGGTCTAAGTTAAACCGAATACGGTCTTGATTGCTTCGGTAGTGGTTGCTTCCCCAAAAGGTGACCGCCAGCCGTCTAACCTAAACTAACTTAATAACTAGAAAGGAAAGCTAACTTCGGGCGGAGNTATCTCGGATCTATCCCCGCAATTCGAACCGTTACGAGGCAGGGTGGGTTGGACGGGAGGTAGGCTGTACGTATGCAGTGGGAACCGCGCGAAAAATAGAAGAAGCAGTTAAAACCAACAGGGGAACAAGAAAGGAAAGCTAACTTCGGGCGGAGCCGAAGTTTATATACCCTTGCAGTTGAGTCGCAGTCCGCTAGGTGGCGCCACGCATCTTATATTATTAGATATATAGCGGATCGTATATAGTTGGCCGATCCTTATGAAATTTGGCATATCGAATTATTTTGCCCAAAGAGCAATCCATTGAAACTCCCATTCTTCTAACTTGAAAAACAACGAAGTTATGGCATTTCTTATCAATCAGTTATATGGCAGCTATAGGATATAGACGGCTGATCCTTATAAAATTTGACAGATCGTATACGTTTGCCCAAATTAGAATCCATAGAAAGTCCCACCCTTCTAACTTGAAAAACAACGATGTTATGGCATTTCCGATCAATCAGTTATATGGCAGCTATAGGATAAAGTCGACCGATCCTGGCCATACCGACTTATATACTGCCTGCAAAGGGCAGGGGTGTTGGCAAAGTTTTAACTCGATAGCTTTAAAACTGAGAGACTAGTTTGCGTAGAAACAGACAGACAGACGGACATGCTCATATCGACTCAGGATTTGATCCTGATCAAGAATATATATACTTTATAGGGTCGGAGATGTCTCCTTCACTGCGTTGCACACTTTTGACCAAAATTATAATACCCTCTGCAAGGGTATAAAAATCAAGCAATTAAAATCTTCCCAGCACCAAAAACACTAAAGGAACATGGATAATTGTTAGGAATGACACGCTATTATAGGAGATTTATTAAGGATGACGCGAAAATAGACAAGCCCTTAACTGTCCTTCTAAGGAGAGAAGAAGGGCGCGAATCCAAATACATATCAAGCAGAATATCTATTAACCTCGACATAGCTGCGGGTGCTTTCGAAAGTCTTAAAAACACACTTATCTCTAGGGATGTAATATTAGCGTACCCAATCCTCACGAAGACATTTCAGCTTACTTTAGACGCAACAAATTTTGCCATAGATGCCGTCTTGAACAAAACCATAGACCATACTCTCTCGAAATCTCTCACTTTCTAAAGCTTTTCTATGCACATTTTTACTGTTGAGACGATTCACTTTAACATATAACTACGAAGACATACCATAACAAGAAAGGAAAGCTAACTTCGGGCGGAGCCGAAGTTGATATACCCTTGCAGTTCAGTCGCAGTCCGCTAGGTGGCGCCACGCATCTTATATTATTAGATATATAGCGGATCGTATATAGTCGGCCGATCCTTATGAAAATTGGCAGATCATATTGTTTTTCCCAAAATAGAATCTATACCAAATCCCATCTTTCTAACTTAAAAAACACCAAAGTTATGACAATTTCGATCGTTGTATGACAGCTATAGGATATAGTCGGCCGATCCTTATGAAATTTTGTACATAAGATATTTTGATCAAATATTACATGTGTGGACAGTCCCAACCCTCTATCTTAAAAAACACCAAAGTTATGGGATTTCCGATCAATCAATTATATGGCAGCTATAGGATATAGTCGACCGATCCCGGCCGTTCCGACTTATGTACTACCTGCAAGGAAAAGAAGGCTGTGTGCAAAGTTTCAACTCGATAGCTTTAAAACTGAGAGACTAGTTTGCGTAGAAACCGACAGACAGACGGACAGACAGACAGACGGACAGACGGACAGGCTTATATCGACTCAGGAGGTGATCCTGATCAAGAATATATATACTTTATAGGGTCGGAGATGTCTCCTTCACTGCGTTGCACACTTTTGACCAAAATTCAGATAAAAACTACGAAGTTATGGCATTTCCGATCAATCAGTTATATGGCAGCTATAGGATATAGTCGACCGATCCCGGCCGTTCCGACTTATGTACTACCTGCAAGGAAAAGAAGGACGTGTGCAAAGTTTCAACTCGATAGCTTTAAAACTGAGAGACTAGTTTGCGTAGAAACCGACAGACAGACGGACAGACAGACAGACGGACAGACGTACAGACGGACATGCTTATATCGACTCAGGAGGTGATCCTGATCAAGAATATATATACTTTATAGGGTCGGAGATGTCTCCTTCACTGCGTTGCACACTTTTGACCAAAATTATAATACCCTCTGCAAGGGTATAAAAATCACAACTACTTAGGATCGAAAGAATCCGCATCAGCACGGCTATAAGAGTCATCACGGGGCACTGGCTAGGGGGAACACATGCTAGGCGAATGAACTCGCCCCACAACGACTACTGCTGACGCAGGTGCAGAGACGAAGATGAGGAAGAAACTGTCGAGCATCTTCTATGCCACTTCCCAGCCCTGCAGTCTCTCAGACTTCAACACCTGGGTGACAGGTACCTCAATATGTTCAATGATGTCAAAAATAGATTCTAACAGGATAAAAAGATTCACTAAAGCCTCAGACCATAAGTCCTTCCTCTGCGAATAAAGGTCTAAGTTAAACCGAATACGGTCTTGATTGCTTCGGTAGTGGTTGCTTCCCCAAAAGGTGACCGCCAGCCGTCTAACCTAAACTAACTTAATAACTAGAAAGGAAAGCTAACTTCGGGCGGAGACGAAGTTGATATACCCTTTCAGTTAAGGTTGTCCCATTTCCGATCGTTCAGTTATATGGCAGCTATAGGATATATTCGGACGATCCTTATGAAATTTTGTACATAACATATTTTGGCAAATATATCATGTGTCCCAACCCTCTAACTTAAAAAACACCACGGTTATGGCATTTCCGATCATTCAGTTATATGGCAGCTATAGGATATAGTCAAACGATCCCGGTTCCGACTTATATACTGCCTGCAAACAAAATTTGATTTAGGTCAATTTTTTCAAAGGCTTAATATAGAAGTCGGATTACATAAACTCGTTAATTTTCAAATGTCACCAGTTGAACAAATTTTCGAATCAAAAACAGATTTTAAAAACATTAAATGTAGCGCTACTAACAAAGGTGACCCAAATACCATGACGATCCAATAGAAGGAGACCATACAAGGATTGCGTGTACTCAAAAAAGTTACACAGTATGTTAAAAATTCTATTAAAACCAAAAATGAATAGTAACCGAAACACCTAACGCAGCCTTCGATACTTTTCTAAAAGATACTATTGGACCATTATCGTAAACGGAAAATGGAAATGAGTAAGCAGTTAGTATTATATGTGATCTAACAAAATATCTTGTTACAATACCAGTAGAAAATTGTTCGGACTTGTGCCAGCATCAAATATTGTAATTATCGCTAATTAGTTCACTCAGTGTAACTAGACGCAGCGGTCCAGTAATTGCCCGTTATAAGCACTTCCATCTCTTTGATTCTCCCAGATGCACATGCGCTTTGTTGTTCTTATGTAGCATGCACTTTGGGAGCTTTGGTAGAGCTTCTGCGCAAGCTCTTAGTTATGCACTTGCATATTCGTCATCGATGGGTCCGGCCGCTGCGTTTGTTTTGGGGTTAAATTGATAAATAATAATAATTGATAATAAATATTGAAATCGAAATTGGATTTGTTTCATTCGGTCGCTATCATAAAGCTGACAGCGTTACACAGATAAAAGCGCAAAAACAGTAGCCAAGGCCACTGTCTTTTGTACTAAAGTATGGTCCAATGAAGACTTTCATAACGGACTGAAGGAATCTTTCCGGTGAATTTGGTGGCTGAGGCATTATTGTGGTGTTGTTTTTGTCCAAATACTCCGTCACAAGCAAAGATGAGTGAGCAGGGGCCTTATCGTGATGCAAAAGCCATGAATTCCACAATTCTGGACGTTCCCTTCGTATTGCTTCTCGCAAACGTTTATTGACCGTACGACCGTATGGAAAGAACTCCTGATGCACCACGCTATGGTAATCGAAGAAAACAGTGATCAAAACTTTGACATTTGATCGAACTTGGCGTGCTTTTTTCGATCTTGGCTCATCTGGGCTCTTCCATTTAGACGATTGGGCTTTGGTTTCGATATCATAACCATACACCCATGATTCGTCACCAGCTATGACCCTTTTTAAATCTGGGTCATCGTTGACGTCATTCAACAGCTCATAAGACGGTTCTTTTAATCAAAATTCAGCAAAAAATCGCAGAGCCCGCAAAACAAATTGTAACCTTTACGCCTTTCACAACCAAACAAATAAGGGGATTCACTTAAAACTTGGTACAGATGTTAGGGAACAGTGTACCAACATAACAAATCAAAAAAATCGATAATAGAAAATAGGTTGGTTGCGAAATTTGAAAAGCCACCTAACTTTTTGAACACACCTCGTATAGTTCCTAAAAAAAAATTGGGTTTTATTTGTTATGAAATAAACTCAAAGAATCCAGTAGTGAAGCAGCAGGAAAAGTATAAATTGAAACAGTTTGGCATTAAAACTTTTTAAAACAACTTTTCTGAGCAGGCGCTACATAAAGATTTAATTTTTAGAGGCGGAAGGGGCGTAGCATAACTTTGACACAAGCTTGATCACCCCGATTACCTATGTGCCAAATCTGATAGCTATATACCACTTAGTCTCTGATATCCACGTGTTAAAAAATACAACAATTTAGTATGGGAAGGATAATATAAATTTATATAACTCCTCTAAATTTAGATTTAGCTGAAAAATGTTTTCCAGATATAAATTAGCCATAAAATAGTTTCATAAACTAAGCTACAGAAATATGTAATTTTACAGGGCGAGTGGAGGCGCGAAAGAAATTGGAAACTTCATCTTGAAATAAGGCCTTTAAAAATCGACCAATTTACCTAAAATTTTTTTTTACATATAAATTAGTTAGTTTGGTATAGAAACTTTTTCAAAATATTTTTTCAACTGGCGTTACATAAAAAATTAAACAAAAAGCGTGGAAAAACAGAAACAAACTTAAGCTGAGATTCATTCCCTGGGGTCTTCGTGTAAAGTCTTTTAACTCCACCTCTTATAGTCGCAAAGATCCACGCGTTCATACAAAACAGAAGCATATGGCTATATTGACTCGGCTGTTAATGGTGATCAAGAATATATATACTTTATGGTGCCGGGATGATTCCATCTCCCTGATACATAAATTTACAACACTAAAATACCCTTGTACTCTACAAGTACCGGAAATAAAAACACAAAAGATATGCCATTTCCGATTAATCAGTTATATGGTAGCTATTGGATACAGTCGACCGATGCCGGCCCGATTTCTAATGTGTGCAAAGTTTGATGCCGTTAGCTTTAAAACAAAAGGATGTAGCGATAATTTTTTTTTTTTTTATAAATATATTTAATTTTTATTGTAAGTACTAATTATTGCAGATTTTTTTTATTTTAACATCAGGATTTTTTTAAAAATTTAATTACGCATTAATTTTTTATAATTAAAATTAAATACAAAAGATTATTTATTCGAATGCATAATTATTGTTTGCAGTCCCTATTTAAAACTAAGAGACAGGCGGACAGAAAGCCAAACATACTGTCGGTCATGCTTAGAACGACTCAGGAGGAGATCCTGGTCATGAATATATGTATATACTTTATAGAATCTGAGTGCAAGCACGAGTTACGGGCTCTGCTTGTATGAATTATTTTATTAATATTGAAATTACTGTAAGTTGCAGTACTACTATAACGTATTAATTTTATTTTCCTAAACTTAAATTACTTACCCTGTCTACCAACAATTTCAGCAACATGCTCTGAACTGGGAACTGGAACACATTCCGTCATATTTTGAGACTTCTTTGATCGATCATCTACACAAACTGCAATAGCGGTATTGGGCAATAAAATTCCATTATGTGACAATGGTTTTGAAAATGCAGACACATTCAAATTATTTAAATCAAAGTTATTTTGTGTCGTCAAAGGTAAAGATATAGATTGTGAAGCTTGTGTGTAACATGGCTGATTGTCATTTAAGCCGACTAATGAAAGCTCCAAAGCCAATTGCAGTGTCCGAGGATCCTCTGATAGGGGTAGCGTGGTATGAGGTTTTGGTTTCTCAATTATTTTATGATTTTGCGAAGTATTCATTTTTCGAATAATTTCTTGAGAGTTGGCGTCATTTAAAATATTTGATGATACTTGTGTAGACATAATAATGGTATCTTGCTTCTTAAGCTAAAAGAGTCACCTAACTTTTAATAGGATTGTTGAAACAGTTTTCAATACTGTCAAATTTACAAAACGAGGAGGCTGTCAAATATGCCTTTAAGATAAAGAAAGTTTATGAAACTGCTGGCAAGTCACGGCTCTTTATGTTGTTTTGAATAAATTTAGTATTTATATATGTATATGTTGCGTGATTATAATTTTAATTACTTAAGTAAGAAAATTCTTTGGAATAATTTTTAGACTGCATCCAATCTGGGATGTTTATCATTTTCGCTACCTTTGTCGATTTTCTGTAATATATATAAAAAAAAACATTACATTGGTATACACACAGGCATATTTTTGAGAGTGATAGCTATGTACATATTAATACATCTGTGCATAGGTACGTTTCCATTTCGTATACATACACATGTATACCCACATAATCTTAAAATTTTTTTCGACAACTTACATCCTAAATTATTTTACATTTAATATTTTGTTATAAGTTTAACAGTCCATTTTCTCTGTAGTGGTTTTTCACATCGAGATAAAATTAACAAAAAATTATTTTTGTACTTGTGACTACCCCATCTAACAATTTTGTATCATTCACAGCTAAAACTTATATTTGGATAAATAGAATATAAAACACATATGAATGTTCTTGAGTATGTGCATAACTGCATAATGGCATAATATTTTTAAGCTCTTTAAATTCACACCTACCTACGCAGCATACATACGTATGTACACTATCAAACTTTTATGGTACACATTCTACACGACACTCCTTTTTACTATATAAAAATGATCCTGTGCAATACGGGAAATTTAATAATTTTAATATAAAGATGTTTAAGAAATTCTCTGTTAAAACCCGGTATATTTAAAAATTGTTTGTTTTTGTTGATTCAGTCCACAACAAATTCCATCAATTTCCTGTACCGGCTATCAACATTGGCGATGGAAAAAAACAATGTTTACTATCGATTACACGAGTTTTTACATTTTGAACCGAAGCCTTCACAATTGAATGACCCTGTCGATAACGATAAAAAAAGTCATTTCAAAGGAAAGAAAATCAAGTGTAAGAATCTGCATGTCATGTAGTATAGGGAATGCTCTTCATTTCGACATTTGCATGCAAGTTTATTTTTTCCGGGGATGACACGCAAGGAATTCAAATAAGTCTTAATAGAACAACAATAAAACAGAATTCGCAATGAAAGGAATGTTTGAAACTATCAACCATACCTTTTGGAAGGCCAACCTCTTGGAAAATATTATAACTTCCGCTTTGGAAAAGGGGGACATGTCGTGTTTGTAAAGTTTTTAATCCATGGAAGAAACCCCGTCCCTATAAAAAATATATAAATTTGATCAGGACGATGAGTTAATAAAAATAAAGCATGTTCGTTAACTTTTCACTGAGAAACATAGACTTATAGACTTCTTATTTCATCTTCTTTTTTCTTATTTCTCATGAAATTCCAACTTCCTGCAAAGAAATCCTAGGGAAGGTGTTTAATATTCTTTGCAAAGATCTCATCAAAGAACTCCTTGGTCATTTTTTGCAAAAAAATCCCTGGGAAGACATTTTGAAAAAAATCGTTGTCTATTTTTAAAAACCCACCCCACACCAATGTTTTAATGTATTAATTTGTTTTCGCAAATTGTAAACTAAGTTTTAATGTTAGAAACATTTTAAAAATATCATAAACAAACTACATTGCACTATTTTTACTTACTTTCGCCTGGACTGGGATTCGAACCTCCGTGCTTTTGATTAATGGACCAACGTCCAAGCCTCTAAGCTATCAAGGAATCTCGCGTAGATTGCGACTGACAATAATATGACTACAAAGTTGTATGTATCAATCAATCTCAATTATTATCCAATCCCCATTTAAAAAAAAGAATAAATATAAAATTTTATATTGAGGTTGCGATATTAAAAAAAAAATAAAAGTAAACATAAAGAAAACTCATAATAAATATAGTTGTCTGGAGGGAATCGAACCCACGATCTAAGATTAACAGGTAGACATTGGGTCAAAGTTTCACGCGAATAATATTTAGAAACACAAGAATATGTGATCATACTCTCCCTCTCCGCTTCATCTTAACCATAGAACCATTGGGTTAAAGTTTCACGCGAATAATATTTAGAAACACAAGAATATGCGATCATACTCTTCCTCTCAGCTCACTTACTTTGCTGAGAGAACTTTTTTTCTCTCATCGACTGCCTTTGCATTTTCTATTGTTTTTAAAGATGTTGTCTATCACTATTTTCTGTTGGCACCTAGTGTCTGTTGGCACCTAGTGCCAAGATCTACTACCCTATATGCACACTTAGTAATTTGATCCAATCAATATGCATCAGCATGTCGCAATATACAAACACACTAACCGATTTTCTCACCTATAAATAATTAGTAATAAGCATAAAACTATATCCAACCTAGTAACCCAGCACTAGTAGATGGCGCCAGAAGCAGAATTAGCATATCAGCGGGAAGAATGACCGACTGACCGATGCAAGCAAAAACCAGCCAGCTAAGCCGAAATGCGTGTGCAAGCAGTACATGAAGAAACAATCTGAGTCAGCAGACTCAGAGGGGGGTGACCCTGGCATTAACATTAGTTTTAGCACGACCATAACATTGATCTTTTAATTCAGCATCTTATATAAGAGTTGTTCTTCTGAAATAAATATAGTTCCGAAATCAGAGTCAATCGTCTCGTTACTCAATGTCTGAACCACGGCACTTAAAATCAACCTACTTCGAGTGATCCTGTGTAAAACGGTTCACCAGTAGGATCTGCGGCATACAAGTCTACTTCGAGTGTTGCTCCCGTGAAACGGACCACCAGTAGACCCCGCGTTCCCTAACCACTTCGCGTGTTGCTCCCGTGAAACGGACCACGAGTTGATCCCGCGGCATACCAGTTTTCTTCGAGTGTTGCTCCCGTGAAACGGACCACCAGTAGACCCCGCGTCACCTAACTACTCCAAGTGTTGCTCCCGTGAAACGGACCACGAGGAGAACCCGCGGCATACCAGTCTAGTTCGAGTGATGCTCCCGTGAAACGGACCACCAGCAGACCCCGCGTTACCTACCCTACTTCGAGTGTTGCTCCCGTGAAACGGACCGCCAGTAGGACCGGCCGATAAGGAATCAGCCGAACCACCGTACCACCGGTACTTGAGGAAAACCACCCCAGGACTTCAAGCACATCAACTCCAGCCTGATCACAGCAAGCGGCTGGTCAACCCGAGAAGTCCCTTGCCGAATCCAGCTAAATTTAGTCAGACTATTTACGTTCTTTGACTACGACTAAGGGACCTACCGTTACTCCCGCGAGTTCAAGTTTGACGTAGTTGCCGCATCACGCTCTACGGACGAAAATTTGGTGACCCCGACACGACCCTTTTCTAGAGGATCACAACCTGAACACAAGCCACAACGCGATTTAAAGACATTCTCTGACTACGACTCCGGGACCTACCGTTATTCCCGCGAGTTCAAATTTGACGTAGAGGCCGCATAACGCTCTACGGACGAACATTTGGTGACCTCGACGTGATCCTTTTCTATAGGATCACAAACTGAACACAAACCACAACGAAATTTTAATACATTCTTTGACTACGACTTCGGGACCTACCGTTATTCCCGCGAGTTCAAGTTTGACGTAGAGGCCGCATAACGCTCTACGGACGAACAGTGTCCCTCAGTATATTTACAAACAATTAAAAATCATTGTACTTAGATAGCTCAGTCGGCTATATATAGCCGAATAATTAAAAATGTGCGTTCGATCTGTACGAGGGATATACCAAATGAATGGCCACTGGACGCGGCTGCACTCCGAAAAAAAATATCCCTAAAAATCCCAAACTTTTTTCTCAATCTTTTTTTCACCGCTATAGGCGCTAGAGGCCAGAAAGCTCTAACAAAAGTATATGATCAAGTATGTGATCAAATAAAACAAAGTCATATACGTGTGCTGCTCCCAGCATAGGCAATGCAAATTACAATTACAATTTTGCATAGCTTAACAACATCTAAAAATGTTTCAACACTTTTCGGCCTAGTACGAAGGCACTTTGTTTTTGGATTGCTAATTAAAAACAAGAAAGGAAAGCTAACTTCGGGCGGAGCCGAAGTGGATATACCCTTGCAGTTGTGCCATTTTCGATCGTCAAGTTATATGGCGGCTATTGGATATAGTTGGCCGATCCCTATAAAATTTGGCAAATCAGATTATTTTGCCCCAAAATGGAATCTGTACCAAGACCCATCTTTATACCCTTGCAGAGGGTATTATAATTTTGGTCAAAAGTGTGCAACGCAGTGAAGGAGACATCTCCGACTTGATATATTCTTGATCACCTCCTGAGTCGATATGAGCATGTCCGTCTGTCTGTTTCTACGCAAACTAGTCTCTCAGTTTTAGAGCTATCGAGTTGAAACTTTGCACACATCCTTCTTTCCTTTGCAGGCAGTATATAAGTCGGAACGGCCGGGATCGGTCGACTATATCCTATAGCTGCCATATGACTGATTGATCGGAAATGCCATAACTTTGGTGTTTTTTAAGTTAGATGGTTGGGACACACATGTTATGTTTAACCAAAATATCTTATGTACAAAATTTCATAAGGATCGGCCGACTATATTCTATAGCTGTCATAGAACGAACGAAATTGGCATAACTTTGGTGTTTTTTAAGTTAGAAAGATGGGATTTGGTACAGATTCTATTTTGGGAAAAACAATCTGATCTGCCAATTTTCATAAGGATCGGGCGACTATATACGATCCGCTATATATCTAATAATATAAGATGCGTGGCGCCACCAATCGGACTGCGACTGAACTGCAAGGGTATATCAACTTCGGCTCCGCCCAAAGTTAGCTTTCCTTTCTTGTTTTAACTTAAAACAAATCTTTTTCAGGTTGTTTATCTAACTATAAAAAATTCAAAAAAATTTTTTCGAGTTGTCCCTCTTAGGTGAAGAATTTTCTTTTCTTAGGTGTACCACGGTAGATGTGGGTGATGGGACCAACATATGTTTGTTCTGGACTATGGTTGAGGGGAGCCTAAAGGTTGTGGGACAGGAGAAATTATGCGTGTAGATTTCTTTTCTTTTCTTTCGTCCTGTGGTATCAAATGGATACAACGTCGTATGTAAACGTCACAACGATCGGTAATGATTGGATATTTTATGTATGTTACAATGTTATAATAAGATCTTGGCGCAAAGCGATTTTAAATTCAGAATTTAAGTTTAGAATTTAAGTATTAAATACATCAATGTTTGCAAGTGTAAATGTGTCTATTAAATTCATTCAAGACCGTAAGTAAGTAAGCGCAGGCGATATTTCTAAGTGGAATTTCTCATAAATTTTATTTTGGACTGTTATGAAATTATCGTGATCTGGTGCCCCTGCACCTCTATTTGACCTACTGGGTATTATTTGGGAGATAAGTATTTTAATAATTTTTAAATCTTGGAATATTTCTTAAATAGATTTCATTTCTTTAATAAAATTCACTTTCAATATTAGTTATTTATCTATAAAAGCTTATATTAGTAATATGAAATAAACCTGAGTATGATCAATAAATAAGAACATCTTTGGAATCATTGTATAGAACGATATCATTTTTGATCGGTTTTGGCTACCATCATTAAAAAGTATATTAATATAATCATTATTTCGAATTTATAACGGTAATTATTATAATAACGGTGGCGAACCCGCATGCCACCTTCAAAATATCTGATATCAATTTTGGTGACGAAAATATTTGTACCCGGCACGTGTTTATATTGTTTATTAATATTCCACGTGACGAATAAGAATATTTGTATACCCTTGCAGAGGGTATTATAATTTTGGTCAAAAGTGTGCAACGCAGTGAAGGAGACATCTCCGACCCTATAAAGTATATAAATTATATGTTTTAATTCCCGATTTAAAATAAAAAAATAAAAATTAAGATTTTTATTTTATAAATTTTATTATTAAATTCAAGAATGAGTTATAAAGATATCCTATTGGATTGATCGTTGATTATAAACTGACTTTACAAATTTTCTTATAACTATAGCTTTTATCGGTGACAGCGACGCTGGTAGCATAGATGGACTTTGGTTGAATAGTTTTGATTGGTCAGAGTTTTATGCTGACATGTAGGTTCCCAGAATGGGCACTTGTTTATGAATTTTGAGCAAAAGGGGTTTGATGTTTACGTCTACTGTCGTCGATAAAGGGGTGTGAATGGTTTATGTCTATGTTTATGTCTGGATGCCAATGATAATGCTATGGGAAAGGGTTTGTGTCTCGCCTATTTGAATTATTCCCACAGTAGGCTCTGGAATGTTGTTTACATATGATTTGATAGGTATGGCAGGGTATACTGGTTTTATGGAGGATTCGTTATCTAGGGAATTTGCAGATACATTAAGTGTATCTGCGGATACACTATTCGCCCCTCCTTTAGAAATTTCAACATCCTTGTTGAATTCGACAACAATTTCCTTGTGGTTGGCTAAACGCTTATAAATGAATATTATATAAATTGTTATGCTTACAACTATAAGTATTAGGCTTATAAATACAATCCATTTGTAGACAATATCTTGTTTTTGTTGATTGATTAATGATTCTTTAAGTTTTAAAATTGGTGTTGGTTCATGTAGAGTTACATTGGTACTTGACCATATTATTTTATATTCATTTATATTCTTTGAAGTAGTGAATTTGATATTTCTTATTTCAAGTGTACATTGGCTTAATTGTATAATATTATTTCCTTCAATTGTTTTATTAAATAATTCACAATTTTGGTTAATTTGCGTTTTACTTAAATTATATGTTATTACAATATTTGGTTCAATGTATTTTATAATTTCTTTTTCTAGAATAAAAGTGTGTTGACAAATTGATAATTTTGTCTATTTGATGGGATAATCCCTTTTATTTCATGTTTTAATTGTTTAAGTGCCAATGCTATATCTGGAATTGTTTTATATAAATTTTCATATTTTATAAACTCTTGGTATGTTTTTAATATTTTTGTTTGATTTATTTCTATCATGTGGTGTTCGTAATTAAGAGGTATTTTTATAGTTCCTGTATTCAATAGTAAATAGCCATTTTTTGAAGTAATTGGGACAATACTAATTTGTTGAGCCGTTATTAATGGTAACGTTGTCCATGGTACTATTATTATCACTTTCAATATCAGAGTCAGAATTTTCAACATTTCTGGAATAACGAAAAAAATTGCGTTTTTTAAGTTTTTTGAATTTACTTTTGTGTTTTTTTATTACTTTGTGACCCCTATTAATTTCCTGCCAGTGTTTTTCATCTTTTTGTATAATTTTTCCTGTTTTCTTAAATGGATTAACAAGTTTCGGCTTACATTTCATATCTTTTTTAACTTTTGCATAATTTAAATCTACCTCATACTCTTCCCGTTTTTCATTAATTTTATCAATTTTTGATTCTTTTATTTTTTGGACACTTTTATTAGGTTTCATACCGAAAATAAATATTTCAGCAGGGGTTCTACCTGTAGTGTCATGTGGTATTTCATGATTATAAACATATGTAGCTTTTTCGAAATTCATGAGCTTGTCTTCAGCATCATTAAATGTATTTATGATTCGTAATTTTTCATTAATTGTTTTGTGAACTCTTTCTGTATCAGCTATACCATTCTTGCTGCTAGTAATTTCGATCTCAATATTTTCTTTTTCTAACCAATTTTGTAATGATTTGCATACTAATCCGGGATCTTGATCCATTTTTATTATTTTTGGTTTACCTAACATATTAAATATTTTAAGTAATGCTTTTTTACTTTCGATCCAATCTGTGGTATGAGTTTCTATAATTGAAACAAATTTTGAATAGATATCAATACAAGTTAAAAATTTTCTTTGATCAATAAAATAACACTGTGCGACAAAAAAAAAAAACGAAATACACTTGGGAAACGAGAGTGTAGGTTGTTAATCTGGTCGAAGAGAACTCAAAAATATTTTTTTTATATTTTTGGAACCCTCCAATTTTTATTTTTTAAAAAAAAACCGTTTTTCGGGACTTTTTTTTTTTCTTCCCTACTTACGTATTAAAATTTATCAGCGACTTCGGATCAGGCCATTGCGGATTTATTCGCAAAATTTTTCCAAACAACTTATTTACCTCCTAACACTTCAGATCAGCCATACGCTTACAACATTCAACCAACTAATAGTATATTTGTTCCATTTCTTTCTGAAAACAATATATTATTGGATCTTCAAAAGGTAAAACCAGTTTATTCGCCAGGCCCCGACGGAGTACCAGGCTGTGTGCTAAAATACTGTGCTAGGGCTCTGTGCAAACCTCTTCAAAAACTATTTAACTTATCTTTGGAATCTTCGATTTTCCCCTTTAAATGGAAGGAATCTTTCATAATTCCTCTGCACAAAAAGGGGAAAAAATTCGATGCTGCCAACTACAGAGGCATCTCAAAATTGTCAGCGATTCCAAAGTCATTCGAAAAATTAATAACTCCTCATTTGCAACACCTATGCTCATCAATAATTTCTCCATGTCAGCATGGTTTCATTAAGCGTCGCTCTACCACCACTAATTTATTGGAGTTGACATCCTTTGTTTTAGATGGCTTCCAAACGGGACTTCAAACTGATGTTATTTACACAGACTTTAGTAAAGCATTTGATTCAGTTAATCACTCACTCTTGTTGAGTAAACTTAATCTTTTGGGATTCTCAACCGACCTCATTACGTGGATCTCCAGCTATTTAAATGGAAGAACACGGAGAGTCTTATTTAAAAATCAACACTCCCGTTAGTCCGTGCCACATCTGGAGTCCCTCAAGGAAGCAATCTTGGCCCATTACTATTCACTCTTTATAATTGACTTGCCCCCATCCATAACGAACGCGCTGGTACTAATGTACGCAGACGATGTTAAGCTTTGTCTGCAATATAAGTTCCCGTCTGCCCAAAACAGACTCCAGTCGGATCTCGATAATTTTCAAAAATGGTTTTTAGCTAAAGACTTAATAATGGATCAAAATACAAACTTATGTCTTTTTATCGTACTAGTCCTCACCAGGCTTCGTACTATCTCTCTGGGATTGTCTAGAAAAATTAACTCAGGTTAATGATCTTGGTGTCCTTTTAGACATAAAACTTAAATTTTCCGACCATATTTCTTCATTGGTTAATAAGGCTAAAGGTGTTGTCGGTTTTATTAAAAGATGGGAGTAAAGAATTTAACGATTACTAAAAGCTTATTTATATCCTTGGTCCACCCAATACTGGAGTACGATTCATGTGTCTGGTGTCCCCAATACGGTGTTCATCAAGACCGCATAGAATCCGTACAAAAGAACTTCTTATTATTTGTTCTTAGGGGACTTAACTGGGACGCAAATCTTCACCTACCTTCGTATAATAGTAGACTCCTACTAATAAACTTACCCACCTTAAAAAATCGTAGAACAATGCTGGGTGTCGTTTTCCTACACAACCTTATTAATGGTGATGTAGATAGCCAGCACTTACTAACACGCTTACAGTTTAACGTTCCGAATAGAAGGACCAGAAACTTTAGTCCTTTATTCTTAAGCCATTGTAGATCGACATATGCACAGCATGATCCCCTTAGGATTTTATGTTCGAACTACAATGGTCTGTATAATATTATTTCTCTTTCTTCCCTGTCAAATTTGAAAACCTCCATTTTAAATTACCTACAAGAGCATACTAATTCTTCCTCGTTTTCTTTATAATCCTTTTATTTAAACTTATATACTATACTCATTATACTAACTCGAATTTATTCCCGCGATTCAACCGTACGTTATGCGGCAGGCGCCCCTCGGTCGGTTGGGCGGGAGGTGGGCTGTACGTATGCAGTGGGAACCGCGCGCAAAAAATATCTACCTACGCAGATTTTCACAAGAAAGTAATTAATATTCATGAGAAAACTATTCATCAAGGTATTAAAAAAACATATGACGATTTTAAAGCTAAATACTATTTTCCAGATGCACAAAAATTAATCCAAAATATAATTATTAAATGCGATATTTGTAATTTGTGCAAGGCAGAACATAGCATTAACATTTGAAAAAACACCTGAAAGTAAAAATATCCGTGAAAAATATGTAATTGACTATTACACGGTGCGACAATGAAAAAACACTTGGGAAACGAGATAGTGTAGGTTGTTAATCTGGTCGAAGAGAATTCAAAAATATTTTTTTTATATTTTTGGAACCCTCCAATTTTTATTTATTTAAAAAAAACCGTTTTTCGGGACTTGTGCTTAAAAATTCCTGAACGCGTTTTTTTCAACCGATTTCAAAATTTTCGCTGTTTTTCAATAGTTAAATGTTGTAGCTTTTGAAAAAAAACAAGAAAGGAAAGCTAACTTCGGGCGGAGCCGATGTTGATATACCCTTGCAGTTCAGTCGCAGTCCGCTAGGTGGCGCCACGCATCTTATATTATTAGATATGTAGCGGATCGTATATAGTCGGCCGATTTTTATGAAATTTGGCATATTGAATTATTTTTCCCAAAATAGAATCTGTACCAAATCCCATCTTTCTAACTTAAAAAACACCAAAGTTATGCCAATTTCGATCGTTCTATGACAGCTATAGGATATAGTCGGCCGATCTTTATGAAATTTTGTAGACAAAATATTTTGGCCAAATTTAACATGTGTGGAAAGTCTAAACTCTCCAACTTAAAAACACCAATGATATGGCATTTCCGATCAATCAGTTATATGGCAGCTATAGGATATAGTCGACGGATCCCGGCCATTCCGACTTATATACAACCTGCAAGGAAAAAAAGGATGTGTGCAAAGTTTCAAATCGATAGCTTTAAAACTGAGAGACTAGTTTGCGTAGAAACCGACAGACAGACAGACAGACAGACGGACAGACGGACATGCTCATATCGACTCAGGAGGTGATCCTGATCAAGAATCTATATACTTTATAGGGTCAGAGATGTCTCCTTCACTGAGTTGCACACTTTTGACCAAAATTATAATACCCTTTGCAAGGGTATTAAAATATTTTTGGAAAAAACGGGATTGAAGAATATCTTGTCGGCGTTCTAATGCATCTTTTTTTAGTGCTATAATTTGGTCAACCCAAATATTCTATATAAATTACACAAACCAACAATTTCCAACTTTTTTTTCCTCCACGCATAATTTTATCTGCTTTATAACCTTTAGGCTCCTCTGAACCAAAGTCCAAAACAAACGTAGGTTCTATCACCCACAGTTTCCGCGGTACACCTAAGAGAATAAATTATTAAAAATTGTAATGGCGATGACCATCATTGTTTCCAGTACATATCATTTTTGAAATGTATGGGTACCAACTAAAATTACAAAATGTCATCTAGCAGTTACCATATCTTTGGAATACTCATCCAAAGTTAAAATCTTCGATTTTCTACTTTAATTTTTGTTCTTTTATGATTTTTCCTTAAACATTTTCCTATGGAAGATTTTTTTTCATAAAAAAATCAGGAGATCATACCATGTTTTAATTTTGGATTTAAGGAAGAACTCGAAATAATTTTATTAAATTTATTATAGTTAGTTGAAAATTTTTTTCAATTAAAAAATGAGTTTTTAATCTCATATTTTCGAAAAGTCATGGCTACATGGATTTTTTTCAACATAGAAACAGTTCTAGAGAGCCATGACTTTTATTGTTTTATTTGACTGTGTTATTGATTCGATCTGTAGCTGACTATCTATTTTCAAGTGCTGTTAGTGGTCTTTCAATTCCTTCTCTACCTTCGGTTTTATAATTCGCGCACGCTAACCTGTGTGTTATGCTTCATCGAAAAACCAAACTTTCTTCCCATCACGATTTTGGGAATAACCGCATTGCAAGCCCTAGCGTTACCCCCAATGCAAAAAAAACGTCAATACGCAAAGCTAACAGTAGAATTCCTTGTGCCTTATTAACGAATCTAAGTATTCAGTTAAGCCCCTTACTGACTTTTCCTATTTCGCAAAGCATCGTAATCATTTCGATATCGACATTTTGCCATGGAAAATTATTATTATGGTTAGTAAAATTAAAACAGGTCGCTTAGAAATTCTCCAAGATCAGCCATCTGCCCGGTATTTTTTGTATCCATTGTGAACTCCACGACTCTCTCCATAACTCTCTTCATAAAAATTCCCTCTCTTCATAAATTCACCCAACTGGCAGCCGCGCCAGCTTGTGGACTCCTCTCTTGAGAACAGCTACAGAGCTAGTCCTCACAAAACTTTTGACGACCCCTCCAGTGATCCACTGTTGGGGCGGCTGGTGATCCTCTACGACCAGGACTAGCTCGCCCTTTGACGTCCTCATGAATGCTAATTGCCTTTTGACAACAAGCACCAGACGACTACAAGGACGGCATATTTTGGCAATTCGGATTGGATCTCCTTGAGGCATTTTGTTTTCAAAATCATAATTAGAAAATAAGATTGGTTTCGTTTTGTACGACTTAATTTGAATTTGCTTTTAGAAGTTATTTCTTACAAATATGTATTATATATATAAATTTATATTTTATAAGAACTATTATTTGTAGTAGCTAGTCTTAATACTCATTAGTTACCTACTACTATAATATAATATATAAATTTACTATGTATAATAATAGTTTCAGTAGAGCGCAAGTTAAATATAAATTTATAGGAAATGTATTTTAATTCATAAACTAAGTGGACTTTTAATTCTAGGCAAATAATAAAGCTTTAATTGATCTTGTAGCGCTTCCTCTGGTCAGATGATTCTGATTAGCTATCAGCGTTTTAATAGCGACCGAATTAATAAAGAATCCACAATTCAATTTCAATTTCAATAATTTTATTCAAGGGTTCCATTTTAACCCAACTGGCAGCCGCTCAAATCAGTGACAAAAATACAAGTCATCAAAGCTTACCAATATGAACTCAGAACAATGCATGTGTTATTCATTTCGATGGCAAGAGGCAAGGCGGGGAACGCACACAAATGCAAGATTTGCTAGTGTGCAGCAGCTCTACAAAAAAGCTCCCCAAAGCGCATGCGCTACAAATACCAGCAAAGCGCATGCGAACGGGGGAGAAATAAACAAAAACAGAACTGCTGATAAACCCGCCGCTACCGCTCAGATTTAGAATATAACTTGTTAGTTGAGATTATTTTATCTCGTCGCGAGAAACCGAAAGACTGTAGAATGGTGGCTGTAGTAATTAAATTATTGCAAAAAACGAAAAATGCGTTCATCGTTATAAATTCGAGTATATATTCATATCAATTAAAACTTAAGCCTAGCTTATCTAGTGCGGCGAAGCGGGGCGAATTCATGGGAGAGCGCAAGTGAGAGCTTTACTTGCGCTTCCGCTCCGCCCTAAACTAACTTATACTAGACTTCATAACATTCCACTTAAATATCTACATTAACTATACACCGGCCCCGTTGAAGGCCTTCATTAGGCTTCAACTACTGGCAACCTCGCCAGCTTGTGGACTGCTCTCCTGAATACTGACCCTTCCGTCCGCGCCGGCGTGAGTCTCGACGACCCTGGCAGTGATCCACTGCTGGGGCGGCTGGTTGTCCTCGGCGACCAGGACCAGATCGCCCTTTCTGGCGTCATCCTGCTCCCGCTGCCACTTCGACCGCGCCTGTAGGCCCAAGACGTACTCCCGGGACCAACGCTGCCAAAACGTTTACTTGATTGACGAGACAAGCCGCCATCGCCGCAAGCACGTTAGACCCTGTTGGTCCGGGGTCCGCGGTGCTGGTGGGGCGATGAGCGGCCCGCCTGTCAACAGGCGCCCGGGAGTCAACGCCTCGCCGTCGCTTGGGTCCTGACTGAGGGCGCCCAGGGACCTTGAGTTCAGGACGGCCTTGACTCCAACGAGGACGGTCTGCAGCTCCTCTGCGGTCAACTTCGCGATGCCCACCGCTCGTAGGAGTAGGTGCTTTGCAGACTTCACACCTGCCTCCTAATATAGTGAGTGAGTGTTTTGTACTAGAAGTTGACAATTGCTCTATATAGCGGCGGTGGACATAAGCTTCTTCTTGCTGTAGGGCTTTAGTAAGTTGACGTGAGGCATGTCTAAAGCTTTGCTTAGTAGATGGCGATCTGTGGAATTGCCACTCGCGACGTGAACGCCGCTTTTCGAGGACGAGCTGTTCGATTTGTAGATTTGTCTTTTTATTGCTTTGTGTATTTATAGTTTGCGATGTTGAGGCTCGAGCTGCAGAGACGAGTACAGACTCAAGTGAATTAACAAAGCTGTCTACGTTGGCTTCATCGTGGAGATGAGGACTTAGCTCAATGTGTGAGCTGATATATTTTCTGTACTTAACCCAATTGGTTTTCTGTGAGGGTTATTCAAGGGTTCCATTTTAACCCAACTGGCAGCCGCTCAAATCAGTGACAAAAATACAAGTCATCAAAGCTTACCAATATGAACTCAGAACAATGCATGTGTTATTCATTTCGATGGCAAGAGGCAAGGCGGGGAACGCACACAAATGCAAGATTTGCTAGTGTGCAGCAGCTCTACAAAAAAGCTCCCCAAAGCGCATGCGCTACAAATACCAGCAAAGCGCATGCGAACGGGGGAGAAATAAACAAAAACAGAACTGCTGATAAACCCGCCGCTACCGCTCAGATTTAGAATATAACTTGTTAGTTGAGATTATTTTATCTCGTCGCGAGAAACCGAAAGACTGTAGAATGGTGGCTGTAGTAATTAAATTATTGCAAAAAACGAAAAATGCGTTCATCGTTATAAATTCGAGTATATATTCATATCAATTAAAACTTAAGCCTAGCTTATCTAGTGCGGCGAAGCGGGGCGAAATCATGGGAGAGCGCAAGTGAGAGCTTTACTTGCGCTTCCTCTCCGCCCTAAACTAACTTATACTAGACTTCATAACATTCCACTTAAATATCTACATTAACTATACACCGGCCCCGTTGAAGGCCTTCATTAGGCTTCAACTACTGGCAACCTCGCCAGCTTGTGGACTGCTCTCCTGAATATTGACCCTTCCGTCCGCGCCGGCGTGAGTCTCGACGACCCTGGCAGTGATCCACTGCTGGGGCGGCTGGTTGTCCTCGGCGACCAGGACCAGATCGCCCTTTCTGGCGTCATCCTGCTCCCGCTGCCACTTCGACCGCGCCTGTAGGCCCAAGACGTACTCCCGGGACCAACGCTGCCAAAACGTTTACTTGATTGACGAGACAAGCCGCCATCGCCGCAAGCACGTTAGACCCTGTTGGTCCGGGGTCCGCGGTGCTGGTGGGGCGATGAGCGGCCCGCCTGTCAACAGGCGCCCGGGAGTCAACGCCTCGCCGTCGCTTGGGTCCTGACTGAGGGCGCCCAGGGACCTTGAGTTCAGGACGGCCTTGACTCCAACGAGGACGGTCTGCAGCTCCTCTGCGGTCAACTTCGCGATGCCCACCGCTCGTAGGAGTAGGTGCTTTGCAGACTTCACACCTGCCTCCTAATATAGTGAGTGAGTGTTTTGTACTAGAAGTTGNAACTTCTGAATGAAATGTCGGATCGGGTCGATTGAGGTTTCAATCGACGCGTATTTAGCTCTAGAATATATAAAAATATTCTATCTGGGGACTAAAATGTGTCCACCAGCCCCACTTTAGTGATCAAAAATTTTTTTACTTTCACCCTAATTTCTCCCAAACCAAATAACTTTTGGAATATGTTTTGAAAAAAATTATCTAATTGAAACAATACCTTTCGATTGGTATATCATTCATTTAGATCGGTTGCCTACAGAAAATTTTTAATTCTTCGGCTATATATAGAGTTTCCTCGCGCACGCCTAGGCATGCAGGTCGTCACCTCGTGGACTTCCGTCCACAGTGATAATTTTGTTGACAAGAACATTGGAACTTTTTTCGCGTATATAGATAGGCGGAGGTTTTGGCTTCCTTTTCTCAACTTCAGTGGATTCGACCGCCTCAACCTTATCGGCGTCTGCCAAGATTTTAAATCGGTTTGAGTTAATGGGCGTTTCTTTTGCTACTAGGCTAGCATTGCCACGGGTTATTTTGCGTTTGGAATTCAGGGGGCTCAGCTTCCTTTTGATTTGGATGTAGCGATCCATGCCAATCTGCACAGCCGGCTTAATATAGTCATTGTTTTTGTTTTTGTTTTGGTTTTCGGGCAGCGCGGACGTATTACTATTTGCGCTGCTAGCTGATGACGTCGTTAAACGCGCTGTCGATACAGTTGCGGTTGTTGTTGTTGTTACTGTTGACGTTGTCATAGAAGTTGAGGTGCTAGTTACTGCACTCTTTGGCTGCAGAGACATCGATGGTATCGAGGGGGAGCAGGAACGCGCTCTCTCGCTCTCTACGTTTAAGAATTCGGTCAAGTTGGGGGTAATTGACCGCGCTTGATCGGAGCTTGGATAGTTAATTGTCTTTTAATTCCGCATTCATTTAAATAATTTTCAAAATCTCTATTTATGTATTCTCGACCATTGTCACTTTGCAAGCATTTTATTCGTTTGTTCGTTTGGCATTCTACGTAAGTTTTAAATGACTTGANGTGTTGTGTTTTATATTAATTAATTAGTTAATTAATCAATATAAACATTATCGATTTCATCGCAAAAAGCGTCTTTTCGCGTTATTGTAGATTTCTTAGAGCAGTCACTGCACTTCTATGATTTTATTGAATATTTTTTCCCGGAGCACAAAAAAAAACACGTCTGCATGCGACGACTGCAATCGAAATATGTCGAAATCTGTTCAAGATCGCACCATAAACTTCTGCACCGATTTACAGTGACCGAAAATAACTTAGCATTACCACCACCCACACAAAATCCTCCTCCAGAGTTAACGAATGATGGCCCTTCTACTTCACATGCTTTGCATGCGTCGTCTGTAGAAAGGGTTTTGTTCGAACAAAAAATGGTGAGCACATCTTGGCCCGAGCATTACTTGACTCAGGGTCACAAATGAATTTTATTACAGAAGATCTTGCTCAACGCTTACAAAACCGTAGGAAGGAATCGTACATCAACTTGCTTGGAATTGGTCAAACTAATTCACAAGTTAAGAAAAAGATTCACACCGTGGTGAAGTCGAGAGTCAATGGTAGCGAGTTTCCGTTCGACTTTTGGGTTTTGAAAACCATTTCGGGCTATCACCCTGACCAGTCAGTGAACGTAAAAGATTGGACCCTACCAAAGAACTTGCCGTTAGCAGACCCATATTTTTACAAACCTCAGCGGATAGATATGCTAATTGGAGCTTGGCTAATTGGCCAAATAAAACAAGGTCCGAACCATCCCATCCTTCAAAAAACTCTCCTTGGGTGGATAGTATCGGGAAAATATCTGGCAAATTCCTCAACTCCTCCACAGCCGGTCTCTAGTCTGAATTGCCAAAAGGAAATATTAGAGTCAATAGACAAAAACTTGAAAAAATTCTGGTCGTTGAAAGAAGTTCCATCTTCTAAAAAGATGTTGTCGCCAGAACAAGAGCTATGTGAGGAACATTATCGGAAGACTACAAGAATACTGCCTTCAGGTCGATTTGAAGTTAAACTTCCATTTAAGTCGGATCCAAGCGTTTTGGGCAATTCATTTGAGATAGCCAAACTCCGATTTCTGTCGCTCGAGAGAAGATTATCTCGAGATCCGAACTTAAAGAAAATGTATTTGGAATTTATGGAAGAATACGAATCCCTAGGCCATATGTCCCCTGCAAGCAATGACGTTCTTGCTTCTCCACACTACGTCGTACCCCACTAGTGTGTCTTGCGGCCGCAAAGTACAGCGACCAAACTTCGAGTCGTTTTCGATGCGTCCTGCAAGACATCCACTCAGAAGTGTTTAAAGTTGTTCATGGTGGGTCCAACAATTCAGGAAGAGCTTTACTCAACTCTTCTTAGATTTCGGCAAATCGAATTCGCACTGGTAGCCGACATAAAAAATATGTATCGTCAAGTGATGGTAAATGAAGCAGATCGCGATACCAGTTGATAGTGTAGAGAAAAGTCCCGTCTGAGTCCTTGAAATTGTGCAAGCTCAACACCGTTACTTATGGCACTGCACCAGCCTCATTCCTGGCCATAAGGTGTTTGAAGAGGTTGAGTGAATCCGCAAAAAATACATTCCCTCGAGCTGCTAAAGTTATTGGGTCTGACTTTTACGTCGACGACATGTTAACGGGTGCTGGTTGCGTGGAGGAGCTAAAGACAATTAAGTCTGAAGTAACTCAGGTTCTTCAAAACGCTGGGTTTGAATTGAGCAAGTGGTTTTCAAACTCGCCTGAAGTTACTGCATCCGAGAGCACGGTTAAGCCAATAACACCTTCGGACTCAGAGCTGACAAAAACATTAGGAATCGTTTGGGTTCCTAAAAATGATGTATTTAAATTCGAAATTGATATGTCAGTCATGGGTTAAAGGGCGACTAAGCGGAATATTCTTTCGGTGACGTCAAAGCTTTTCGACCCCCTTGGCTTATTAAGCCCGATCCTTATTAAAGAAAAGATCCTGTTACAGGAACTTTGGCCTAACAAGCTAGATTGGGATGAGTCCATTCCACTGCATTTGGAAACCGCATGAAACAAAATTCAGCTTGCCTTGTCACAGTTAGAAGAGATCTCAATACCGAGGTTTGTGATGAGTGACCAATTGAAATGCATGCCTTCTCTGACGCATCGATGAGAGCCTATGGAGCCTGCGTCTATATCCGTTGCAAATCTGCAGAAGGTAGTAAAGTCTCATTGTTGACTGCAAAGTCGAAAGTAGCGCCGCTCAAGACAAAGACGCTCCCCCGTCTTGAGTTATGTGCCGCTCACCTTCTCGCGGACCTCTGTCGCAAAATAAAACCTCTTATCAAAGCACCGATCGAACGAAGTGTATATTGGTCTGATTCGGAAGTTTGTCTTCATTGGATTCGTTCCCATCCATCGCCGTTGTCAACGTTCTTGATACGAAATAGAGTTGCTGAGATTCAAGAGTGGTCAGAGGATAGCACGTGGCGGCATGTACCAACTAAACAGAACCCGGCAGATATTGTGTCAAGAGGTGGAGACGTAAAGGAAACGATAGAATCACTTTGGTTCACAGGTCCATCGTTTTTAACGAAACCGGAAGATAAGTGGCCAACGAGCCCTCGGTTTGATCCGTCACCAGAGATTTTGCATATGGAAGCAAAGAAGAGTGCGGTCGGACTGACTGCAATGGTCTCTACCTCATATTTGTTGGAAGTGGAAGAAGGATTTTCCTCTCACTTAAAACTGCTGCGAGTGTTCGTCCGCTTATAAAGAAGTGTAAAAAATTAGTAGTACTTCTGATAATGTACCTTCACCTGTCGAATATCAAGACGCCTTTAATAAAATTGTCCAGATAGTCCAAGAACACGAGTATCAAGAGGAAATTAAAAATGTTAGAAAAAATCTTGTTGTTAGCCCAAGCCTACAGAAGCTTAGTCCGTTTGTCCATGAAACCTCTCAGGCTGGGCTTACCTTTTCGTTGTTGCGGGTCGGGTGGCGACTAGCTAATGCTCCTACTTCGTACAATGCCAAGTTTCCAGTATTGTTGACGAAGCGCTTTCAATTTGTTCAGAGCTACGTCCGATACTTGCACGAGTCGAATTTTCATGTGGATCCACGTTTGGATAGAAAACGCGCAGAAAGTCTGCAGTGGCGTGGATTTCTGTGGCCTTATTGAGACCACCTTGAAAATTCGTGGTAGGCCACCATACAAGTCCTAAATTGCCCTGTTTGTTTGTTTTTCGTCTAAAGCAGTACATTTAGAAGTAGTTCCCGATTTGTCAACTGATTCCTTTCTATTGGCTTTTCAAAGGTTCGTTGGGCGCCGAGGATGTCCGCAGATCGTGCACTGCGACAACGCGACGAACTTCGTCGGAGCGAGTCGCCACTTCGCGGCACTGCGGCACCAGATCGAGAGCGAAGCGGACGAGCTGCGGCAATACGCATCAAAAAAAGGATGCGTATTTGCGTTCATACCGCCGCGGGCTCCGCACATGGGCGGACTATGGGAGGCAGGTGTGAAGTCTGCAAAGCACCTACTCCTACGAGCGGTGGGCAGCGCGAAGTTGACCGCAGAGGAGCTGCAGACCGTCCTCGTTGGAGTCGAGGCCGTCCTGAACTCGAGGCCCCTGGCGCGAGGCGCGGTCGAAGTGGCAGCGGGAGCAGGAGGACGCCAGGAAGGGCGATCTGGTCCTGGTCGCCGAGGACAACCAGCCGCCCCAGCAGTGGATCACCGCCAGGGTCGTCGAGACTCACGACGGCGCGGACGGAAGGGTCAGGGTCGCCGACGTCAGGACGAGTAGAGGAGCAGTATTTCGGAGAGCAGTCCACAAGCTGGCGAGGTTGCCAGTAGTTGAAGCCTAAGGAAGGCCTTCAACGGGGCCGGTGTATAATTAGATGTAGATAATTAAGTGGAATTTTATGAAGTCTAGTATAAGTTAGTTTCGGGCGGAGCGGGAGCGCAAGTAACCTCACTTGCGCTCTCCCATGAATTCGCCCCGCTTCGCCGCACTAGATAAGCTAGGCTTAAGTTTTTGTTTATATGAATATATAATCGAATTTATAACGTTGAAAAGAGTGCACGCATTTTTCGTTTTCGTTCGTTTTTTTTGCAATTTAGTTTAATTCTACAACCACCTTTGTTTCCTTTCGTTTTCGCGACGAGATAAAATAATCTCAATTAAGAGACTTCCTTAACTCCTAAGTAAATTTTGAAGATGAAACAAACTCCTATGAGCTCGGAACGGCAACAACGGCTGCTCCGAATAGAATCCAAAGACAAAGAATAAAGAATCGTCAAACTTATGAAGAAACTATCTGTCTACTGAATTGGGAACGGGATCAACGTTGGACACCTATATCATCATCATCATACTTCAATACATAGCGATCGTGCGGTATCAATACATGGCGACCGTGAAAAAGAACTATCATGGGAAAAGAACTATCAACTATCAAACAATAAGGCAGAAGTTGACAAATCACATAAGTACTAACACAAAATAGACCTATACAGAAAACAACGGTTAAGAAACACGTAGAAATATTAGTTAAATGCTTTAATTAAGCTCGAATACTAATATATGAACACAGAGACAAGTTAAATCAAGGTCATTGGTCTCGAGTATCAAAGTATTTGATCAGACTAAGATACAATTTAACATCTATTAGAAAAAGTTTCAAGCTTGATGTTTCAAAAACTAATATTCTTAATACTTCAATTATAATTGAAACTGGTGACGAACCAGAATCAAAAGAAGTTATTGACCAACAAGAAATAGAAAAAAAAGATATAAACAGCCTTACTATTCCGGCAGTCCTTATTCAATCTGAATTATCAGACAAGGACTCCGATTTTAACGACAGCATTGTAGAATTAAAACCAACCACAATGGCTGATGAGAGCATTGCCCAAAGGGCGTACATTAAAGAAATATCGATCCCATCCCTGAATTTAACGGGCAAAGGATACACCTTCAAAGATTCATAACAGCTTTGAAATTAGTTAACCTAACGAAAGGCACATTCGAGAGTTTGGCTGTAGAAGTAATTAAATCCAAAATAATTGGATCAACTTTATACAGAGTCCAAAATGAAACCACGATTAAAGCTATAATCATAAAACTGCAAGATACTATAGTCGGAGACATCTGACATAGTTAAAGCCAAAATGGCGAAAACATCCCAAAAGGGCAAAATATGGTATGAATAAGGGAATTAATTATGCCGTAGAGGTAATAATCGAGGAAATTATAGTGAAGCGGTTCTTCACTGGGTCGGGGATGTCGAAGGTCGAACATTGTAATCGATAGGTAGAATTAGTATTGGTAGGAAAATCACTGTGGACGGAAGTCCACGAGGTGACGACCTGCATGCCTTGGCGTGCACGAGGAAACTCTATATATAGCCGAATTTCTAGTATTTCTTAAGTTATCCTACTGATCTCGGTAATGTGAATGCCGCCAAAAAGTGCCCTTTCATTGTCTTGTGAATTGTAGGAGGATCATACCGCAGACACTGCGGTAAGATTAAGATTAAGATTCTGAATTGTGAGGCTAATTTAAGCAATTCCCGAATAAAACGTCCGTTCGCCACGGCCATAGGCCCTTGAAGTACTTTCTTTCCTTTGGACCTACGCTTGTGGGGTGCCGTTTAAAGGCAACTCCACATGACACAACACAACATATAATAATACGGATATTACCAAAATAACGGATATAGTCAAAACAATGGTTAGTACAGAAATTGTTATTTCTAAGAATAACAGTTATTACAGTTTGTTTTAAATTGTAACCAGAATAACAGTTATTACAGAAACAACAACCGCGGTGGAAAAAACCGTGGTGGAAACAACCGCGGTGGAAACAGCCACCAAACGACATTAGGATAGTCCAAGAGAATTCGGAAAACTCCCAAACGCCTTTAGATACACTACAGTAAAAAACAACAAAATTCACACTATAAATATCAGTCAGTTTTCTACCTAACACAGGTGCGGAAATATCCATAGTGCATGAAAATTCTGATAATTTTCAAAACATTCAAGATAATCACATCATAATCATACAGGGTATAAGCCAGGAAGTTACCAAATTAAAAGGCATAACTTCTATCGAAATTCAAACTTCTACTTCTTCTAGTACATAATTCCACATGATTTCCATATAGTAAATTTGCAATTTGCTATTCCTTGGGATGGGATACTGAGAATCGATTTTATCAAAAGATACAATTGTCAATTAGATTTTAGCTGTTAGACTGATATTCTGATTATTTTCAAAACATTCAAGATAATCACATCATAATCATACAGGGTATAAGCCAGGAAGTTACCAAATTAAAAGGCATAACTTCTATCGAAATTCAAACTTCTACTTCTTCTAGTACATAATTCCACATGATTTCCATATAGTAAATTTGCAATTTGCTATTCCTTGGGATGGGATACTGGGAATCGATTTTATCAAAAGATACAATTGTCAATTAGATTTTAGCTGTTAGACTGGCTTGTACTTAGATCAAATAACCTCAAATATCCAATTTACGTTCCAATAACATACAGTTCTGGCAACAACTCCCTAATTCTGCCAGCAAGATCCCAAGTCGTTCGAAAAATTGAAATAAATTCCGAAGAAAACAGTGTATATCAAGAATCAAGAAATTTATAAGGGTATCTAAATAGAAAATACCATAGAAAACGACCAAAATGCATATATAAGACTACTAAATACCACAAATACAGCTCAGGTAGTTAATATTAAAAATATTCATCATGAACCACTTTCAAACTACGAAGTAGAAAACTGTCAAAAAATTGACTTAATGGATGGCTTAAAAATTGTAGTAGCCCAACTTTAAAAAAACTTCCCAACTCAATTGATCAACTTACAACATTATGCACCCAGTATTGTGATGTATTCGGACTAGAAACAGAAGCGATCACTACAAATAATTTCTACAAACAAGAACTGAGATTAAGTGATGATAAACCCGTATATATACAAAATTACTAATAGTGGAACCCTCCGTATCACCTTATAATAGCCCACTTTTGCTAGTACCAAAAAAGTCACCAAAAAATTCAGAAAATAAAAAATGGCGATTAGTAATTGACTATTGTCAAATTAATAAAAAACTCTTGTCTGATAAATTTTCACTTCCTAGAATCGACAACATTTTAGATCAACAACAAAATATTTCTCATGCCTCGACTTAATTTTCGGTTTTCACCAAATTGAACTCGAAAAAAGTTTACGAGATATAATATCCTTTTCAACAAACAATGGTTCATATCGTTTCACGCGATTACATTCGGTTTAAAATTAGCTCCAAACTCTTTTCAGAGAATGATGACTATAGCTTTCTCTGGATTTGAACCTTCGCAAGCATTTCTTTATATGGATGACTTAATAGACATAGGTTGCTCAAAAAAAACATGCTCAAGAACTTAGCTGTGTTAAGTTTTCGAGAAATGTAGGCAACACAAACTAAAATTATATCCTGAAAAATGTTAATTTTTTATGCATGAAGTTCCTTTCCTAGGACATAAATGCACAAATGAAGGAATCTTGCCCGACGACAAAAAATACGACGTCATTCAAAATTACCCAGTACCTCATGATGTGGACAGCGCCAGGAGATTCGTTGCAGTTTGCAATTATTACAGCAGTTTTATAAAGAATTTTGCAAAATACTCTCGTCGCATAACAAGATTGTGTAAAAAAATTCGAATGGACAACAGAATGTCAAAACGCTTTCGAACATCTTAAATCAGCATTAATAAACCCAACTCTGTTGCAATACCCAGATTTTAGCAAAGAATTTTGCATAATTACAGATGCTAGCAAATACGCTTTTGTAGCAGTCCTAACTCAAAATAAAAATGGACTACAGCTTCCAGATGCATACGCTTCAAGATTCTCTACGAAAGGTGAAAGCAACAAGAGCACTACAGAAAAAGAATTAGCAGCTATTCCTTGGGCAATATCATAGGTTAGGTTAGGTTAAGGCGGTGATGCTAGGGGTTCATAGAAGAACTACCCGCTTTCACTTGAGCAGCTAGGTCTCCTTGTGTTACCGCTGGGGCAAGGGTTTCACCCAGGTGTTACCTCGCTGTCTCGCTGATCTTTTCTGAGAGCGTGTCGACCTGCAGACCTGTAGAACACGCTGCCAGGTCAAAAAACTCCCTGCAGTTTAGCCTGCAAGTAGCCAAGGGTATGCCTACTAATTATTTCTCCGGTAGGAGAGAGTAGGTAGTCCCTGCCCTAGCTAGTTCGTCTGCAGCGAAGTTTCCCTCGTGATCCCTGTGACCGGGAACCCAAATGAGGTAGATGTCATGCTGTTCAGCCATCTCGTTAAGAGATCTGCGACAGTCATTGACTGTCCTGGATTTGGACGAGAATCCGTCCAGTGCTTTGAGGGCTGCTTGACTGTCGGAGAAGATGCATTTTGTATCCCGATTGCCCCTTACTACTACTACTTTAGCCTGGAAAACACTGCAGTGGTCAGGGAGTCTGAAGGACTCCTTTAGGCATGTAGTGGTGCAGGTCCAGTCTGGTATGACCAAAACTATTCTTGCTCCATAGATTAGCCTCTCGCAGTCTTATTGCCGCCAGAGTGGCTATCTTTACCCCCATCAGTTCTACCGGCAGTAAGTCAAGGATGAGATCTAGGGCGTCGCTAGGTTTAGTGCGCAACCTGCCTGTTATACAGACTTCCGCCATGCGCTGCGTCTTCCTGAACCTATCCCTGCATAAGGAGTTGTCCAGGGCAGGCCACCAGACCACAACTCCATAGAATAAGATTGGTCTGATGATCGCTGTGTATAACCATCTGACTATCTTGGGGGACATTCCCCAGGCCTACCGCCTTGCGGCAGGTATAGAGTGCTATTGCCGCTTTCTTAGTCTTATCTGAGGTGTTCAGCTTCCAGTTCAGTTTCCTGTCTAGTGTGATGCCTATGTACTTCGCACTACCACTAAGTTTCCCCTAGGAACTTCGGAAGCCTTAGATTTGGTATTTTGTACTCCCTGGTAAACAGCACGAGCTTTGTCTTGGACGGATTGACTCCCAGCCGGTTCCTTTGTACCCAGGAGAACTGGGTACAGAACTTCGAGCTTCCCTGTCATTAGGTCGCATTACGTTTGTGGGAATTTCCCTACAAAGGCAATAGCAACATCGTCCGCGTACGCAATGATCATACAGCCGCCACCCTCTAAGAATCGCAGTAGGCTGTTAACCGCCACGTTCCAGAGTAGTGGTGAGAGTACACCTCCTTCCGGGGCGCCCCCCTTGACGTATCTTCAAATAGTCGAACCACCAAGAGTAGGTGAACTGATCAGTCGTCTATTCCAAGTCCCGTCAGTGTATCAATTATTGAGCCCGGCAAGATGTTGTTGAACGCCCCTTCAATGTCCAGAAAAGCAACAAGTGCGTATTCCTTAAAGTGGATCGCTAGCTCGGCGATAATAGTGTTTCGTGCAGGGCTGTTTCTGTTGATCGGCCCCTTTTGAAAGCATGCTGAGAGCATGAGATGTCCCTTGGATTAATGTTTAGTTGGAGATGGAGACTTAAGAGTCTTTCCGTAGTCATTAGGAGGACGGATGAAAGACTTATAGGTCTGAAGTCCTTAGGGGTGCAGTGGGATGGATTGCCCGCCTTAGGTATGAATACAACCTTCGAGAGGACCTCTTCGGGCGGTTCCCCCAAGTCTAGCTGTTGTGCGTCTATCTCCAAGTCGATGCTTCCTGACTTACTCTTCGCATCCGACTTGTAGATCCTCACTGCTCGAGCACGTACCCGTACTTAATACGGCTACCAGCACCCTCCAGGATCCTCGCAGTCTCCTCATTTAAAGTGAGGACAACCTACCTTCTTAGTCCCACTGCTTCCTCCACCTTGGCGAATCTCCAGTTCGCCGTAGGGAGTGTGGTATTGCACATTTTTAGCATGGCCAGTATGGTTGCAGGGTCCGCCGGCTTCTCTGTCAGCCATACGCGGGCCCTCAGTTTGCTGGGGATCGTGTCCCAGTCCACCGCCTCCAGACTGGCTCCTGGGTAAACCTCTCCAAGCGACGCAGTCATGCGCTTGTAGAGGCCTACAGACCTCGCATCTTGGCACGCTATCACCTTGATGCTACCCTGGTTCCACCCTGCGTCTTCGCAGTCCGGTAGAGGTCCTCCGCTCTTGAGCATCTCCTCCATGAGGCGCCCATGCAGCTCATTAACCACCCTCCGCCAAAGCTCCTTGGGGATCAGGCCATCTTTGGAGCCGTTGTCAACAACCCCAATGATTGTCCTACCCTTTGAAACCTCGGCGAAGGATCTGTTACTCTGCTGCGTCTGCACCATTTTTTTTTCTTCGCTAGGGGCGCTCCACCGTCAGTCGACCTCGGCCTCTTCGCACTTTGTGCGCTATCTTTGGCAGAGTCGCCTACTCCTGTCGGCTTCTTCGGATCCAATCTCACTCCCGCTTTTGCTGGCTGAAAGTCAGGCAGAATTTTTAGGCAGGATTTTCAGGCAGGATGTCAGGTGACGGGCCCCGTTTTGGGGGTTGGTGCCTTGACATCCCCCCCTACACCGGCGCAGCTCGCCTCTGGACGTTGACCCTCAGTGGGGGGCTTCGCCATCCCAGCGTCTCTTTGGTCTCTGTCTGCCTTGAAGATTGACGGATCCATGATCCCATTTCCGGACTTTCTTGGGGAATCCCGTTCTCCACTATTTTTGTTTGTGTTGTTTCTTAAATTCATATTTGGACCCACGAGTAGGTGGGAAGGGGTTCGTCCATCATGACATAGCTCGCTTGTCATGATTGAAACTGAGGGGTCGGCCGGTCCCCCAGAGTCCGCATATTAACGTCCGTGCACTCCTCCGACATGCATCCCTCGGCATATGCTGTTCCACCTTGGATTGGGGTGATTTTAGGAAGGGAGTGTTCTTCTCCCCGCCCGACTACGATTCGCCAGCGTCCTCGGCAGAGACTTGACCTTACCGGGACCTGTTACCAGCCGCCCTCACGTGGAAAGTATAGTCGCACTACCAGCGGTGTACACAGATACGGCACATGAACTCATGCGTTTCTCCCCCTGTAGTACCCGTTGGCTGACTCCGCCAATACTTTTCTAATATTTATTATTTTATATTGCACACCCAAAATAAGGTGTTAATTCAACAATTTTTTTAACTAGAAAAACTGGAAAAACCCTTTTTTTTAATTTTTCATATACCAATCGAAAGGTATTATTTCAATTAGATATTAAATTGTATTGTATTCAATAAGATAATAAAAAATATTGAATATAACAGTTTAATTTGAGACTGCGATATTAAAAAACAATTCAAGTAAACAAAAATCAACCCATAATAAAGATTTTTCTGCTTGGAATCGAACCCACGACCTTACGATTAACAGACAGATACCTTAATCATTAAACCATGGGGTTAAAGTTTTCCGCGCAAAATATTTAGAATGACAACAAAAAACTATTATTGATTAATAACTAATATCAAATATGCGTAATTTCGCACTCTAGCAGCAGCAGAGGGCCGGAGAATTACGCCGCCTTCTTTGTTTTGACGTTCGAAGGGCAAACCTTATTGAATTTTTGTTTTTCGAACGAAATTTGACATTACGGCCGGAAAAGGCGGTGACAGGAATTTCAGTACTGCTGGGTTTTTTTAGCTTGTTCATGTATGTGTGCAATAAACTTGAAAATATAGAGTAAATTCTTTCAACTTTTACTTTATTTGTCTATCGGACGACTATATCCTATAGCTGCCGAATAACTGATTGATCGGAAATGCCATAACTTTGGTGTTCCACGCATGTTATATTTGGTCAAAACTCATAAGGATCGGTCGAATATATCCTATAGCTGTCATATGTTTAAGCTGTGGCATGTTTTTTAAGTTAGAAAGATGGGACTTAGTACAGATTGCATTTTGGGCATTTATCCGATTTTGCAAAATTTTATTAGGATAATTTATTAAAGATGCTTGGGGCTGTTCCAATAATTTTATTAGAAATTTTTTTAAAGGTGAAATTCTCATAAGGATCGGACAACTATATACGATCCGATATATATAATAATAATATAAACTTCTGCTTAACTGCAAGGTTATATAAACAAAAAATCTCCACGCATAATATTACCTGCTCCCTAACCTTTAAGCTCCCCTGAACCAAAGTCCAGAACAAACATAGGTTCTATCACCCACAGTTTCCGCGGTACACCTAAGAGAAGAAATTGATCAAATTTTTACCATATATTGAATTATGTAGGCCGAGTAATGGCGATGAACATCATTGTTTCTAGTACATATCATTTTTGAAATGTATGTGTGCCAACTAAAATTAAAGAATGGTATCTAGCAGTTACCATATCTTTGGAATACGCATCCAAAGTTGAAATTGCCGAATTTCGAAAGGATCGGCCGACTATATGCTATAGCTGCCATATAACTGACTGATCAGAAATGCCATATTTTTGGTGTTTTTTAAGTTAGAAAGATGGGACTTGGTACAGATTCCATTTTGGCAAAATAATCTAATTTGCCAAATTTCATAGGGATCGGCAAACTACATCCAATAGCCGCCATATAACTGAACGATCGAAAATGGCACAACTGCAAGGGTATATCAACTTCGGCTCCGCCCGAAGTTAGCTTTCCTTTATTGTTTTCTGATAATTTATTATATGGTATAACTCTCATAAGGATAGGCGTCTCATCTGTTAATTTGATTAATCAATTTGGTTTCCCACAACTGCGAAACCATTTTGGATTTTCGATAGATTTGTGCAAATTTTTAATCAAAATTTTTAAACTAACCAAATTTCAAAATCTATGTAAACTAAAACAAGAAAGGAAAGCTAACTTCGGGCAGAACCGAAGTTTATATACCCTTGCAGTTGAGTCGCAGTCCGCTAGGTGGCCCCACGCATCTTATATTATTAGATATATAGCGGATCGTATATAGTTGGACAAACCTTATGAAATTTGGCATATCGAATTATTTTGCCCAAAGAGGAATCCATTGAAACTCCTATCCTTCTAATTTGAAAAACAACGAAGTTGTTGAACGGAAATGCCATCCGATCAATCAGTTATATAGCAGCTATAGGATATAGACGGGCGATCCTAATAAAATTTGGCAGATCGTATACGTTTGCCCAATTTAGAATCCATAGAAAGTCCCATCCTTCTAAATTAAAATACAACTAAGTTATGGCATTTCCGATCAATCATTTATTCCGTTCCGACTTATATACTGCCTGCAAAGGAAAAAAGAGTGTGTGCAAAGTTTCAACTCGATAGGTCTAAAACTGAGAGACTAGTTTGCGTAGAAACAGACAGACGGACAGACGGACATGCTCATATCGACTCAGGAGGTGGTCCTGATATATACTTTATAGGGTCGGAGATGTCTCCTTCACTGCGTTGCACACTTTTGTCCAAAATTATAATACCCTCTGCAAGGGTATAAAAACCTCTTGACGAGGTAAAATACCGGTAAAAAAATCAATTTTTGTGATGAAATTCGCATATAAAAAATATTCTTATTAGGCACGTGCCAAATTTTTTTGGTTTTTTTGCAAAAAATCCGATCTGCCAAATTCCATAAGGATCGGCCGACTATATACGATCCGCTATATATCTAATAATATAAGATGCGTGGCGCCACCTAGCGGACTGCGACTGAACTGCAAGGGTATATCAACTTCGGCTCCGCCCGAAGTTAGCTTTCCTTTTTTGTTTTTAATGCAATGTTACCTGTTCTTACATACCACCGTCGTCCGAACCGCCAACATACTGGTAACATTTGTCCGCTATTCGTTTGGTTTATGATCGTCTGTCTGATGGTGACCAGCTGATAGCTCTGGGTAACTTTAATATCCCAGAACTCATGTGGTCAAATGTTGAAAATTCACCGTCTCTATAGCTTAACTCCAACCACGACTTCCCTGCGGGCATGTTAGACATGTCACTTAGGCAAATTAAGCACGTTTGAAATTCTTTAGGTCGGCTGTTGGACTTATGTTTCGTTTCTGATCCCAACAAAAAGCTCCCAAAAGCGCATGCGCTACAAATAACAACAAAGCGCATGCGAAACTGGTAGACAGACAGACAAGAATAAAAACTGATAACAACCGCTGCAGCTAAATGAATATGATTATTTTCAAATGTTTTTGTTGGTGGCTGCTTGGCCCAACAAGTAGATTTTGGAGCTCTGGGCAACGTAATTGCGCATCGCTTATTTCATTAAAATTAATTAAATTGTGTCCGATGGCTTCGATGCGGTAAAGCGTATTTGTGGTTGTGTTTTCGTCTCCTGCTACGTGTGTTATGTATGTGGGAAATTGTCGCAGGCAAATAGTACCAGGGATACTCCTTGATTAACCCTTTGACAGTATCGAGGGCATATTCATTAAATGTGTGTATTACACACACTGTGTACGTTGATTTTGTGTCCCGATGCCAAAGCTAGTAACGTGGAACAACGATGTAACAAATTTTCGAAAGGAGGATTCGAAAAAAATGTTCTCGCTACATTGCCATCGTTGGATGTTCCTTTGCCACCATCTCTATGCTGGTCCACTATTAAGCCCATTTTATCTCGAAAATCCCGTTGAACTTCTCTCTTTGTTTCTAAAACTTTTTGTTTTTGTTGGGGCCCTCTGGCCCCAACAAGCGAAGAAAATATCCAAAGAATCTTGTTTTTGCATGCAGTGGAGATAAGCCAAACTCGAAATATTTTGTTGATACCTTTTTGTGCAAACATTCATTCAAATTGTTCATCTCCGTTGGCTTTGGCCAAATTTAATATAACATTTAGTGGAGTGCGATTCACTTAAAGCGTTACAATTTTTTCCATCAACCATTAATTGTAAGCTATGCTCAATATTTTTCTCCTTTGGACACATAGTTTTGTAGGTATTAGAAAATTTATTTTCTCCTTAAATTATTTCTCCTCTGATTTTGATACTTCGGTCGTCTCTTTTTATACCCTTGCAGAGGGTATTATGATTTTGGTCAAAAGTGTGCAACGCAGTGAAGGAGACAGCTCTGACCCTATAAAGTATATATATTCTTGATTAGGATCATCTCCTGAGTCGATATGAGCATGTCCGTCTGTCTGTTTCTACGGAAACTAGGCTCTCAGTTTTAAAGCTATCGAGTTGAAACTTTGCACACATCCTTCTTTTCCTTGCAGGTAGTATATAAGTCGGAACGGCCGGGATCATTTGACTATATCCTATAGCTGCCATATAACTGATTGATTGGAAATGCCATTACCGTGGTGTTTTTTAAGTTAAAGGGTTGGGACTTCCACTCATGTTAGGTTAGTTAGGTTAGGTTAGGGCGGTGATGCAAGGGGGTCATAGAATACCCCCTCACTTCCACTTGAGCCGCAAGGGCTCCTTGTGCTGCCGGTGGAGCAAGGGTTTCACCGAGATGCTACCCCCCCCCCTTCCTGTCTACCAGGGTGCGTATAAATGCCTAGACTTCCTATGGCGGCCCATGGTCCCAGCCTGCTTTTTTTATGAAGGCGACCAGTCCGCGTGGAGAGATCGCTAAGGTCCGAGAGTTCTTCGGACCCGAAGTGTTTGAGCCTGCTGCGTCCAAGTGCCGGGCAGTGGCATAAGAGGTGCGATACCGATTCTACCTCCTCTTCATCCCTGCAGCTCCTGCAGAAATCATTGTGAGGGACTGCAAGCCTGGCCGCGTGCTCACCTATCAGCCAGTGCCCAGTGATTGCCCCAATCGAAAGAACTTTCTTTCTCCGGTAGGAGAGGGTTGGTAGTCCCTGCCCTAGCTAGTTCATCTGCAGCACAGTTTCCCTCGTGGTCCCTGTGACCGGGAACCCAGATGAGGTAGGTGTCAAGCTGTTCAGCCATCTCGTTGAGAGATCTGCGACAGTCATTGACTGTCCTGGAGTTGGATGCGAATCCGTCAAGTGCCTTGAGCGCTGCTTGACTATCTGAGAAGATACATATTGTACCCCGATTTCCCCTTAGAGCTGGGGATTCAAGTGCTTCCTTAATGGCTACTACTTCAGCCTGGAACACACTGCAGTGGTCAGGGAGTCTGAAGGACTCCTTTAGGCTCAGATGCTCGCAAAAATAACCGCCTCCCACCTGGCCGTTAAGTTTTGATCCATCCGTATAGATATGAATGGAGCCCTCCGGTCCCGGTATCCGTGCTTCCCATTCCTCCCTCGAGGGGATTAAGACTTTGTAGTTAGTAGTGGGTTGGTCGACGGGCACACAGTAATCCGTACCCCCCTCAGGCATGAAATGTTGTAGGTCCAGTCTGGTATGACCGAAACTATTTTTGCTCCATAGGTTTGCCTCCCGCAGTCTTATTGCTGCCAGAGTAGCTGTCTTTACCCCCATCAGTTCAACTGGTAGTAGGTCAAGTATAGTGTCTAGGGCATCACTAGGCGTAGTGCGTAGACTGCCTGTCATACAGACTTCCGCCATGCGCTGCATCTTCCTGAACTTTTCCCTGCATGAGGAGTTGTCTAGGGCGGGCCACCAGACAACAACACCATAGAATAGAATTGGTCTGATGATCGCTGTGTATAACCATCTGACCATCTTCGGGGACATTCCCCATTTCAGGCCTACCGCCTTGCGGCAGGTATAGAGTGCTATTGCCGCTTTCTTAGTCCTTTCAGCGGTGTTCAACTTCCAGTCCAGTTTCCTGTCTAGTGTGATACCTAGGTACTTCGCACTATCACTAAGAGCTAGTGTTTCTCCTAGGAGCTTCGGAAGTCTTAAGTTAGGTATTTTGTACTTCCTGGTGAACAGCACGAGCTCTGTCTTGGATGGGTTGACTCCCAGCCCGTTCTTTTGCGCCCAGGCCGACAGAACTTCGAGCTTCCCTGTCATTAGGTCGCATAGCGTCTGTGGGAATTTCACCACGAAGGCAATAGCAACATCGTCCGCGTACGCAATGATCTTGCATCCGCCACCCTCTAAGGAACGTAGTAGGCTGTTAACCGCCACGTTCCAGAGTAGTGGTGAGAGTACACCTCCTTGTGGGGTGCCCCTCTTGACGTATCTTCGAATAGTCGAACCTCCAAGTGTAGCCTCGACACTCCTGTTAACCAGGATCTGCCGTATAAGGTGAGTTGATCGATTGTCTATTCCAAGTCCCGTCAGTGCGTCGATTATTGAGCACGGTAGGATGTTATTGAAGGCCCCTTCTATGTCTAGATAAGCCACAAGTGCGTATTCCTTGATATTAATCGCTCGTTCGGCGATCATAGTGATGTCGTGCAGGGCTGTTTCTGTTGATCGGCCCCTTTTGTAGGCATGCTGAGAGCATAAGATGTCGTTTGGGTTAATGTTAAGTTGTAGATGGAGACTTAAGAGTCTTTCCATAGTCTTAAGAAGAAAGGAAGACAGACTTATAGGTCTGAAGTCCTTGGGGGTGCAGTAGGATGGTTTCCCCGCCTTGGGTATGAATACAACCTTCGTGCACAGCCATGCCTTTGGTATCATACCAGTAGTGAAGACTGTGCTGAAGATTTTCTTAATCCATTTCCTTAGGTTAATACCGGATCTGGATAACTGAGCTGGTAGAATACCGTCCGGTCCCGGAGATTTGAAGGGTTTAAAACTGTCCATTGCCCATTTCAGGTTTCTGTCACTGAGTAGGTAGTTGAGCGAGCCCTGATGACCCTGGCTACGCATCACCTGGGTTGTTCCTTCCGAAGAGCAACCCGGGAAGTGTGCGTTGACAAGGGTCTCCAGGGTTTCCAGGCTTGAGGNCATAAGGATCGGCCGACTATATCCTATAGCTGCCATAGAACGATCGGAATTGGCATAACTTTGGTGTTTTTTAAATTAGAAAAATGGGACTTGGTACAGATTCTATTTTGGACAAAATAATCTGATTTGCCAAATTAAATAAGGATCGGCCGACTATATTTATAGCTGCCATATAACTGAATGATCGGAATTGGCATAACTTTTTAAATAATTTGATTTGCCAAATTTCATAGGGTACGGCCAACTATATCCAATAGCCGCCATATAACTGAACGATAGGAAATGGCACAACTGCAAGGGTATATAAACTTCGGCACCGCCCGAAGTTAGCTTTCCTTTCTTGTTTTTTATGACAATGGCACTGGCTCAAGAATTGGAATCAAACCAGAAATTAATTTTAGTTAAAAAAACATTTGTGAAAATGCTCAGCGACAGGAAAAAAGCTTTCCATTACCGTTGATGGGGGAAAGTAGAAGTATCGCAGATTGCCATTTCGATTCAAAAATGCAGCAAGAATTTTCCATAGAACAATTGACGAAATTTTGCGAGAATAGACCTATCTTTTTAGGGTTCATAATCACCAACAAAGTAGCTACTACAAAGCCAGAAAAAATCAAACCCATTCAGAAATTCCCAAAGCCTAAGCACGTATTCGAAGTCAGATCATTCCTAAACCCACCTCAGATATTCTGAAAGGAGAATATGGAAGTGTTATTAGACACAGATCCAAAAATATGCAGGTACAGTTCAGATGGCCGCAAGGGCTGGATTTCCAAAAGCTGCGCAACATTCTGGCTTCCGTGGATGTCATCCGCAGATATCCCGACTACAAAACGGCATTTGATCTAACAACAGAAGCCTCAGCGCACGACATTGGCGCGGTGGTATCCCGAACGGGAATACACATAACTATGACGACTTTGAACCTTAATGGACAGAGAAGTTGAACCTTAATGGACAGAGAAGAGAGAACCAACGAAAGAGAGCTTTTAGCTATAATGTGGGCACTGTCCAAATTATGAAATTATTTATATGCTGTTAAAAATATAACTATCTTCATCTACGATATCTACGATTGAAACTACGGACAAGCCTTTGAATTGCTTTCAAAAACAGATAACTCTGGAGAAAGCTTCATACTATTCGGAAACAAGAGAGAGAGAACAAGAAGGATTTATTGCTTGAGAAGCTCGCAGACATTATTATTCCTAAAGGCGTAAACATAGCGATTTGCACACGCTAGAGATGATACAGGATGAATTGGTTCGGCAATTCTCAGCCACCAAATTTTGGCATTGCAAAAACCATGTAACGGATATTTTTGCGGTCATTGAGAGGCGTGAAGTCCTCACTCTCGAGCAGCGCTCGCAGATAGGCCCAAGAAAATTTGAAGCAGCGAGCCACTAGCGAGTGATGTAGTCGTTTCTTTCAAGACATGCTGTAAGGAAAAATATGACAGGCATCCCAAAAAATCATAAGGGAACACCAATCCCATCTCATGTATTTTCTCCACGGACAAAAAAATGTTTCCTTACGTGCACTGGAAGATGCTGGAAATTTGCGAAGATCCAGCCACTTTCCTCTACAACCATAGAGGATCTTAAAACGGCACTATTGCAGCTCATGAATGTTTTCCCTAGAGCCAAGGACATATATTGCCCGTTTTCGGCATTAGCATCTCGAATGCACCGCCCCTCCACACTGTCCCAAACGAACAAGTGGAACGTTTTTACTGCACTATGGTAGAGCTTGCCAGAAGTCGTAAAATTGATAAAGGCATTAGTGACACCGTGGATTTTGTTGGCCAGTGCCAGATAAAACAAATCTATTCATTCGGTCATCGACAAAAAGCCAGCCGGCGTCTTTCAAACACAATCGAATGAACCACGATTCGAGGTACAGAAAAAACGCTCAATATAAGCTCCGAAACAGGAAAAATGAACTTTAGGTAAACCAAGCATAGCCATCTCTCGCGTGATAATTTTTAATTTTTTTTTACTTTTATCCTCAGCCACTTAGCATAAGTTTTTTTATTACTATTATTTTTAATCATGCTTCATTTTTCATGTATTAGTGGTGGGCTACCCCGTTTTGAACAATCCCCCGTTTTATATCCGAATTTCAGGTTTATATCCATACCCCTGCTATTCCTCTTGACCATAACATCGGCACACGTCTCGGATTACTCAAAAGCTAAATACATTCCCATCGTTGATGGTCGAATTCTTAGAGTATGGGCGCGTAGTAAAAGAGACTGATAGAATGACCAGCATTTTCCCCCAATCGCACATGAAAAACTCTTGAGCGTTGATGTCACTCACCTGCCCGACTTGCTCGACATATTGGGCATCCATCATAGTCTTTGGAGCTGCCCAAGAGGGCTAAAGCCGGAAACAAAGATTTTCTATACTGTGGACCGAATACAAGGTTTCTTTAGCTTTCTTTAAAAAGGTCATCTGTAAAGCGAAGCGCTCCTCATGGAAGTCCTTTTGCTCAGGCATCGAAAACACAGCCCAAACTTCAAGGCTTAGGAAAATTCTATCCCAATCAGCCACAACTCTTGGCTATCTGAAAAAAGAAGACGGCTCTCGGACCAATACATGTAAAGGATCTCGAGCCACACTGCTAGAAACTTTCTCCCACAAACTTCATACTGGATATTGACCAGAAAACTGCCCAGTGCAATACCCAGTTTCAAGCCCAATAAATCAGCAGGTCCCGACGAGACAATACCTGCTCAAATCCAACAAGCAGGAAACATTGCCATAAACTGACTTCTAAATATCTTCAACAGATCCCTTGCCCTAGGCAGAATCCCACAACAGTGGCTCAAATCGCGAATCGTCTTCATACCCTAAGCGATGATGTCAGAACTATCAGTCTCTCATCCTTCCTGCTTAAGACGCAAGAAAGAATCATAGGCCTACACCTAAGATCAACTCTTAACCCCACCCAAACCTCGGATGAACAGCATGATTACAAAAAAGGGTAAATCCACCGAGTCTGCCCTTCACACGCTCATTTCCAAAATGGAAAGCATTTTCTCAAAAGAAACGCTCTTGTAGCCTTTCTGGATATAGAAGGAGCCTTCAACAACGTTCGCCCAAACATCATAACCAGAGCGCGTCCGCTCTCGTCTGAGAGCCCGCTTTGGCCAAACTGGTGACGCTGCGTCTGGCAAAGCTCGGCATATATGCGTGGCCGCTATGAAGTCAAATTTTTGGCCTAGAGCAAGAATATGGATCCCGGCCTCTATAAAGGAGCCAAGCCAGATCCTTACAATGTTGCGGAGGTGTAATGGACACCTTCCTACGACGGACTGGCGTGTGGCGAAGATGGAAGAGATGGAAGAAATCCCACAACAGTGGCTCAAATCACAAATCGTCTTCATACCCTAAGCGGGCAAACCATCACATACGACCCCAAAATGATGTCAGACCTATCAGTCTCTTATCCTTCCTGCATAAACGCTAGAAAGAGTCATAGGCCTATACCTAAGATTAACTCTTAACCCCACCCAAATCCCCCCCCACCCAAAGCATGCTTACAATAAGGGTAAATCCACCGAGACTGCTCTCCACGCGCTTATTTCCAAAATAGAGGAAGGAAATAGGCCAAATAGGCGAAGGGAAACCTAGCAATGGAGCCACCTTAACAAGGGCCACTCCACCATTCTACTAAATGACCCTTTCATTCCCAGCAGTACAGACTACTATACTCTCAAGGAGTACCCGCAAACGCCCTTCCCTTATATATTATGATCTGTACATTAAATGTTATGTGGCTTCTCTTTATTGTTCCAACGGTCTGGTGGTGCTGTGCAATTGATGTTATATTCTTTATTTTGGAAGATTTGCACAAGTCGTTGAAACCTGATTTCTTAAATTCCGTTCCCATGTCCGAAAACCTTCATAGGGGTGTTGGTAATAGTTAAAGGAGTCTTAGTATTTTTTGTTGTTTTCGTTTTTCAGCATTTTCGGAGGTACTCAGTTATATCACGAGTTTTAACTTTCCAATAATAGTGTATTTTGACTTTGGGCAAACTTTCGTAATGCCAGTGTGACCTTCTTGTATTGGATTGTCATGTAATGTAGACAAAATATTTTTTTTCTTTTTGAAATTTGTTATTGGGGTCTCCCGGTTAAGTTGCGCTAATCTTAATGTTTTTAATGTGCTCATCTTAATGTTTTTAATGTTTTCAATGTTATACTGCGCATCGTTTAAAAATTATCTATTGAAATTTTTTCAAAGAAATTTTCCCACGGTGCTATTTTGAATTAGCGTATGTTTAGAATACTGGCTTCTTTTTGAAGCCTTAAAAATAGTTGTCCTATATCAATTTTTCCTTTAGCTATATATTGCTATAATTTTCTTGCCATGTTTAAAGAAACATAGTATATCTTTTATATGCAAGGTTACTACATACTTTACATACATACATAATATGTATTACATATTAATGACTTCATATACGTTGGGCTGAGAAGCTTTTTTTGTAATTTGCCTTGGCATTGCTACTTCGTTGGTTCCTGCGCCGGATTTTTTAATACTTGCTCAGGACTTTATTTATCAGAGCCTCGCCGCTTCTGTCATTTCCCGAAAAATGGGGGAAGTGTGAGGAGATTAAATCTGCCACACGTCAAGACTGGTGGCTTGAGGGGGCAGCAGCGGGGTCAAGCAAGCTGGCACGGACAAAGGAGAAAAAGGAGATGGCGTGGAACGAAGCGGTTCTGGACGAACCAGCGTGGCTGTGTTTAGAAAACGCGGAAGGGATGAAATGCGTTTGGAATACAGACAGCGAGGGGACAAACCAGCACGGTTGCTCGCACGGATGAAGGAGAAGAGGAGACGGTGAATTCAACGTATCGGTACGAAGTTCTAGTATATTCATCGTCAAGAAGCTATTGGGAAAACCTGGAAGATTAAAGAATTCCCCCGTCGATTGCGGATCAAAAAGACAAGCCTCAGAAGGACATTAAGCCGCAAGCTCAAGGTTGTCAATTTAAGACTAAAGAGCACACAGTGCTAGTGCCAGTAAACAAGGGAACTCTAAAGTGTACACATCACTGGCATGAGTAATAGGTATCTCCAAAAGAAACCATGAAGCAAGGTCCAGAATAGACCGAGAGTCCTGTAGGCACTCTAGCCAACCGCGTCCCAGGTAGTAACGCCCAAGAAGAATGGTTACGAGGCCGCGCATCAAGACGAAGGAGACAACAGGCCGGATAGAAATATCCTTGGTATTTTATCAATGTTGGAGGTCTCACCCACCTCCACCGACAAACCTCCACAAAAAAATATTTTTTTTTTAGGTTTTTTTAGGTTGTCGAATAAGTCTTGCGGTATTTTGGCGCTGAAAGAGCGTAGTTCTTGTTTTATTCGTCGCATCAGGTCATACTATACCTTTTTGGAAAGCTCATTTCACGCGCTAGCACGTGTTTGATTGATTGTCTTTTCTTTTAAGTCGTTCGTGAGTTATAGCGTCGCAATCATGGAGCAAAATAAAAAGAAAATACGGCATATTTTAAAGTACTACTACGATAAAGGCAAAAATGCATCTCAAGCCGACAAAAAAATTTGTGCAGTTTATGGACCTGATACAGTTTCCATTTCCACCGCAGAACGATGGTTTTAATGTTTTCGTTCTGGTGTAGAGGTGGTCGTATGGGTTCCACACGAATTGACGCAAAAAAACATCTTAGACCGTATCGACGCATGCGAATCGCTTCTAAATCGCAAAAAAATCGACCCGTTTTTGAATGGTGACTCTACATGTAGAGTATGGTGACTCTACATGAAAAGTACGATAACGTAAGGCGCAAACGGTCGTGGTCGAAAAGCGGTGAAGCGGCCCAGACGGTGGCCAAGCCTGGATTGACGGCCAGAAAGGTTCTTCTGTGTGTTTGGTGGGATTGGCAGGGAATAATCCACAATGAGCTGCTTCCCTATGGACCTGTGCTGCCAAAAACTGGACCGCTTGAAGACAGCACTCATTCAGAAGAGGCTATCTTTGATCTACAGAGGCCGAATTGTTTTCCACCAGGACAACGCCAGGCCACACACATCTTTAGTGACGCGCCAAAAGCTCCGGGAGCTCGGATGTAAGGTTCTTTTGCATCCACCGTATAGTCCGCATCTCGCACCAAGTGATTACCACCTGTTTCTGTCTATAGCGAACGCGCTTGGTAGTCTGAAGTTTGCCACAACAGAGTCCTGTGAAAATTGGCTCTCCGAGTTGTTTGCCAATAGGGAAGCGAGGGGCATTAGGAAGTTGGCATCTCGTTGGGAACGCGTCATCGAACAAAACGGATAAATGACTTGAATCGCATTATTGTAACCAATTTTATGAACAATTGAAAACTCAATAAAAATACCTCAAGACTTTTTTGAAAACCTAGTATTAGTTTCAAGAAACACAATATTTTCTACTGCAAAGGTACACAACGGTTCACTATGACGGTCCATCAACAACGCACAGTCGCATTGGATTGAGTCCCGCAATGGGGAAAGCGTTGGTGTTAAATTTTGGCACCTAGTGCCAACCCTAATAACCCAGCTTCAATAGACGGCACCAGAAATCACCGAAATCGGGCAAGAAACTGAAATCAGCAATATCAGCGGTAAGAATGACCGACTGACCTGAGCGAACAAAGCCAACAGAATCCCAATACCAAGTGATTTGAGTCAGCAGTCAGCTAAACATGTGCGAACTTTCATTAACATTAATTCTCTGATCTAACAAAAGATCACCTGGTCCATAATAAACAGTTCCGTTTAAAGAGTGAATCGGTTCGTTACTCAGTATCATCTCGTCATCTCTTAAAACTAACCTACTTAGATTGATGCCGTCAGAAGGACCGCCAGTAGGAACTATCTATTCGTCATCGCCTCTGAGTGTTGTTCCCATCAGAAGGACTGCCAGTAGCAACCATCTATACGTAAGCATCTCCGTGTGTTGCTCCCGACAGAAGGACCGCCGGAGGAACCTTTAACCAAACCACAACTGGTGGATGCAGAAAGTCTTCGTTGGCGTTATTGCTCATTATTGTTTCAAAATTACACACAAGTGACCACTTCTCTCCTCGATAAAAGTCCAGAGCAAGAATAAGGAGACCAGAGCCAGCAACGTATACAAATCCGCAAACGGCATCAGTTTGCAAGTTGAATCCCCATTCTACCAGGACTAGTACCAGCACAACCCATGAACACCCTAAAGTCTCATACATATCGAGATGCTGCACTTGGTTTCTGATATAAGCACAATGTTAAAAGTCGTTTCTAATTAAAAACAGTTTAGTTCGAGCATGTAGCGTTGATTTCCGTGGGCGTTCCAGATGGCTATTGTTAATTTGCTTGTCAAGTTTAGTTACGAGATGGTTTATAATATTTATCATATTGGTCAATTGGGAAATTAATAGTTTTATTATTTGTTTATGTTTATGTAGCTTTGGTAGGTATCTTTGTTGTTATGCCAGATAAGTTTTGCTTGTGAATAAGTTCAGGCCTGGTTTGTTGGTAAAGTAATGTTTTCGGTAGGTGCTTTTAGGGGGGAGACTTTCACTGCAACAGAAACTCTTTTGAGTTTTGTTGAAAGAGTTTACCGATGCATTTTATAAAAACTTAATCTTTTGCGTACATATTTTTTTGTGGCTCAAAAGTGACACCACAGTATATAAGGCTTTCTACTTTGTGTTCTTTCTTGTTATTATTTTCTTGTTTTAATCCAAGTTTGAATGGCGATAGTGGTAGTTTCGCATGCGCTTTGTTATTTGTAGCGTATGCGCTTTGGGAAGCTTTGGTAGAGCTTCTGCGCAAGCTCTTGGGTTTCGTTTGTTGTAATTTGGAATTGATTTGAGCAGCATAGACTAGGGTTAAATTTAACCCAAATAAAACTATTGAAAATCTGATTTAAAACGCGTCTATTTATTCGGCTGCTATTAAAAACTATTAAAAGCATAACATTTGGTGATCCCGATGTGCTTTCATCCCGGTTGATTATTGGGATCAGCATTAAAAGTGCAAAGAAAAAGCCCTTGTTGTTGTTGTTACAAGCTGCATTTTAATTGAATAATGGAGTCTGGAGCTGAGACTATTGGAGCTGCTGCCGCAACCCGGGAAAAGATACTGTGGAGAAAAGCAGAGGTGACCTGCCAGGAGACAGAGGCGCTGCATGATAAGGAGAAGGCTGCGGTGCGGACTGAGGATTGCACCATTATGGCGCTGGAGTCAATGGAGAAGCGTTTGCGTGAGCGGCTCACCGCCCTTCAAGAAGAGTTGGAGGAGCTTAATTTCAGTGGGGTCGGGAGTGATCTGTATTGGAGATTCTCGCAGCTGGCGACTGATGTGCAGGTGGACATACAGGTGAAGGTTTCCAAGCGCTCCATGAGAATCGCTGCCAACTCCACACTTCTCGACGGTGCCAATGCATCGCCAGTTCCATACAAGCCAGCCCCTCCCTTGCCACCGTTGCCGATGCCAACATTCAGCGGAGGCTATGCTGAGTGGCCGGATTTCTGCTCCCTTTTTAAGACCACGATTGACAGCCATCCTCACCTAACGAAAATTTAAAAGCTCATGTGGCTCATTTCATTGCGGGAGTCACCCTTGGATACGGTGAGAGCTCTGGAAATTACTGACGCGAACTACGATGTGGCTCTTGACATATTGCGCAATCTTTTTAGTAATCGGCGTTTAATATTTCAGTCTTACATTAATGAGATCCTGCACCTTTGTGTGGTCGAGCCAGGGTCTGTTGCTACTTTGCGGGAGCTATCAGATCGGTTCAAAGGGCATATTCGGTCTCTTATAAGTTCCGGATCTGCTGCCGAGATCCAAGGATGCTTGCTTATCTAGATTATCCTGCAGAAGTTGGATCCTGCCACAAACGCCAAGTGGGAAGACACTCTCACCGGAAACAACAACAGCCTTCCATCTTGGGAGTCCATGGCACGATTCTTGGAGCAAAGGTGCCGGACTCTTGAATGCGTTGACTTTTCTTTGAATGGCGCTAGTGGTAGTTTCGTGTTACTACATTTAATGTTCAGTAAATTTAGGGCTGTTGGGCCAAGTAGCCACCAAAAAATGCATTAAAAATAATCATAAAATGCTTAGCTGCAGCTGGTCATTTTGCCCATTTTCGCATGCGCTTTGTTATTTATAGCGTATGCGCTTTGGGAAGCTTTGGTAGAGCTTCTGCGCAAGCTCTTGGGTTTCGTTTGTTGTAATTTGGAATTGATTGGAGCAGCATAGACTATGGTTAAATTTAACCCAAATAAAACTATTGAAAATCTGGTTTAAAACGCGTCTATTTATTCGGCTGCTATTAAAAACTATTAATAGCATAACATTTGGTGATCCCGATGTGTTTTCATCCCGGTTGATTATTGGGATCAGCATTAAAAGTGCCAAGAAAAAGCCCTTGTTGTTGTTGTTACAAGCTGCATTTTAATTGAATAATGGAGTCTGGAGCTGAGACTATTGGAGCTGCTGCCGCAACCCGGGAAAAGATACTATGGAGAAAAGCAGAGGTGACCTGCCAGGAGATAGAGGCGCTGCATGATAAGGAGAAGGCTGCGGTGCGGACTGAGGATTGCACCATTATGGCGCTGGAGTCAATGGAGAAGCGTTTGCGTGAGCGGCTCACCGCCCTTCAAGAAGAGTTGGAGGAGCTTAATTTCAGTGGGATCGGGAGTGATCTGTATTGGAGATTCTCGCAGCTGGCGACTGATGTGCAGGTGGACATACAGGTGGAGGTTTCCAAGCGCTCCATGAGAATCGCTGCCAACTCCACACTTCTCGACGGTGCCAATGCATCGCCAGTTCCATACAAGCCAGCCCCTCCCTTGCCACCGTTGCCGATGCCAACATTCAGCGGAGGCTATGCTGAGTGGCCGGATTTCTGCTCCCTTTTTAAGACCACGATTGACAGCCATCCTCACCTAACGAAAATTTAAAAGCTCATGTGGCTCATTTCATTGCGGGAGTCACCCTTGGATACGGTGAGAGCTCTGGAAATTACTGACGCGAACTACGATGTGGCTCTTGACATATTGCGCAATCTTTTTAGTAATCGGCGTTTAATATTTCAGTCTCACATTAATGAGATCCTGCAGCTTTGTGTGGTCGAGCCAGGGTCTGTTGCTACTTTGCGGGAGCTATCAGATCGGTTCAAAGGGCATATTCGGTCTCTTATAAGTTCCGGATCTGCTGCCGAGATCCAAGGATGCTTGCTTATCTAGATTATCCTGCAGAAGTTGGATCCTGCCACAAACGCCAAGTGGGAAGACACTCTCACCGGAAACAACAACAGCCTTCCATCTTGGGAGTCCATGGCACGATTCTTGGAGCAAAGGTGCCGGACTCTTGAATGCGTTGACTTTTCTTTGACGGCGTATCCACCAGCTAACCAAGTGGGCCGAGGTAGATCTTCGAATAACCGATCTTCGTGCATGTCGGTGCAGTTTCTGTTGCGAACCCATTCCGGTCAATCCACCCTGTTATGAACCAGGATCGCAATGCTGAGCTAGTGCTCCTGCCAACAGCCAATGTACTCGTTCGTGGTCGATCTGGAGCCTTCCTACCTTGCCGAGTTTTATTCGATTCCGGTTCACAAGTGCACCTCATCTCGTCGCGGCTGACGAATGAATTTCAGCTTTGCCGCTCCAAATGCTCCACAACGGTGGCCGGTTTCGACGGCGCTGGCTTTTAAAACGGATGGAGCATCCGTTAATGTGTGCTTGAAGTCCCGCCTTAGCACGTATTCAGTGGAAATTGAGGCTGTTCTAGCTTCACATATAACGGACTATCAACCTATCCAGGACATAGATGCTTCGTGCTGGAAGATTCCTGGCAATATGGATCTTGCTGACCCTAACTTCCACAAAACGCAGCGAGTGGACCTGTTGTTTGGAGCCAGCTTATTCTTTGACCTATTGTCGGCTGGTCAAATCCAATTAGGTCACGGGCTCCCCATTGCCCAGAATACTCCATTTGGCTGGGTGATTTCTGGACGCGGTGAACTATCACGGGATGTGTCGTCGCTCTATACTAGGAAAGACAACCCACGGAATAACCACTGGAATGATGTGACTGCTGCCCCTTTCAACACTGTTATTGAAGGCCCACCCTTCAATGGGGGGAGGATGTTGGGCCAAGCAGCCACCAAAAAGTGAATTTAAAATAATCATAAAATGCTTAGCTGTAGCTGTTGTTGTCAGCATGCATTCTTCTTTGTTTTGTCTCCCAGTTTCGCATGCGCTTTATTGGTATTTGTAGCGCATGCACTTTGGGAGCTTTGGTGGAGCTTCTGCGCAAGCTCTTAGGTTTTAGGCACTTGTAATTCGGCATTGTTTTGGTTCGGCCGCGGAATTTATTTTGGGGTTAAATTGACCCACAATAAATTGAATTATAAAATTGAACCTTGTCTATTAATTCGGCCGCTTTCAAAACGCTGATAGCTCAACAATGTCACTTTAAAAGTTCATTTACTTTTGTTTTTTTTTGTAGCACTGTGTAAGTTGTGCAAATCATTTGCAAAATATTTCTAAGGCCAATGAGAAAGTCGTCGAGGTCGGAAAAGTTGAAAGTTATGGAGTTTCCTGCAGTTAAAGAACACAAACATAAAGACGAACGGGGGCCAAGACATTCAAATAAACTAAGTCACAAAACTAAAGTAAATGAAAAGTGGAAATGTTTCAAATAGTCACAGTGATTAATACGGCTGTTGACCTTAAAGATCGAAGTGGACAAACGTCCAATGCAAAACAGAGAAAACAAGATTGCAGCACTGTTAAATGGACCGCACTGTGAAATTTTCTGCAGACAGTTAACGGGGTCAACATGGAGTGTTGATACGCTGTGTGCTCAAGAACTCAAAAAACATCAAATTGTAAATAAGTGAATTGATTTAATGAGGCCCGGGTAACAGAAGCACCAAGTAATTTAATTTTTCAAAGTTTTATACTGTGGACTGGGAAATGGATTCTTTCACGTGCCAGTTGTGAAAATCAGTCGACACCTGATTCGTTAAAGGTCTCTTTGACTTTTTTTAATAAAGCTCCGTTTGGTTTTCGAAACATCCCAGTCGCCTTTAAACGATTCGTCAACCAAATTTTCCAAAACCTTTTAAACAAAGATTTCATGAGATTTTACAAATTTGCTGAAAAATATCGTTGAATGGGTTACATGCAAGTAAAGCAGTGCTCCGATTGTATTTAAGTAGCGCGCCAACCGAATTGCATACTGATGCTTCAAAGGAAGGTTATGCAGCCATCCTGCTGCAAACTTTGGAGGGAAAGTTGCATCCGGTAGTCTTTTGACGTAAGAAAAAGACGGCTGCCGCGCCAAAGCAGCACATTTGCATTCTGGAAGTTAAAGCAGCGTAAGTTTTGCTGGAGAGGTTCGGCTAATATCTTCTTGGAATATGTTTAAAGCTAGTTTCACAAACAATCATCAACATGTATGTATTACGAGAAGTTTTGTCGTGACGTATGAAATCCCCTCTCGATTAAATAAACAATTATAAAATTTTTTTAAAGTCAAACCAGAAAATTCTGACACCTGATTTTGAACCGCTTACCTTTATTCATTTATGGCATATAATGAGTTTCCGAAGTTCAACCAGAAGATTTGATCATTGGAAAATTCTAGTCGCGGTCAATCATTTNAATCCCTTTTTTTTTTCCTTCTTAGCAACTTGTCGTGGCCGCGTTTGTCGCAGATTTTAAGTTAGGAAGTTAATATTTTGCATTATTGGCGTAGGACCGTATTATTAGCGTAGGGCCGTTTTATGTGTAAACAGTCGATTTGTGTATTTGTTGGTTTTTACTGCAATTTTATACCGATTAAGTCTGCACTACCCATATTCCTGTTATATTTGATTGCGGGCTATTTACATTAACTTATTTTTTTCAGAGCTTAGAAAGTGGGAACGTTGTCACTTTTAATTCGTTTAATTTCGGGAAAGTTTGGTGCGTAAGTAATTTGACGCAAGTTGCCTTATTTCCAAAATATCAAAGATAGTTCTTCTCCTAATAAGAAGTATAGAAAGAAGCAAAATAATATTTATCAAAATAGATAATATGGTTTTTAAAATTCGGATCATTATATAACAATCTAAACACTATATTTGCAGCCGCACCAAGATCTTGTGAGCCTGTTTAAACCACGTTGTCTTCTCCGTCGCAATATATTTTAAATTTCTGGCAATAGCAATAGTTTCCCTCCCCATGGTTTGTCATATGGTTTGTCTGGTAAGTACTGTTGCACACAGGTGACAATGAAGTACCTTTTTAGTACGAAAAACCCCCAAGCGAAGACAACCTCGGCCTGATGCTATAGCTCTCAAGTTAGGGAATGACGTACAGCCATATCCTGCGCATGGTTACCATAAAATGGTCACCAGAGAAAACCAAATCAGAAGAACAGCACAACACAGGCTCTTTAAAGCTGTATTGAGGAGGTCCTAGGTGATAACACAGAGGTCTAAGCGTATATTGAAAAAAGCAAAGAGTCGCTCATTAAACTGCTTGGACTCGACACGGAGGATATCAGCGCCGCTCTAGCGAAACATGCAGCTGTACACGAAGGCTCCCTCAAGCCAGTGACAACCACTGGCTTAGGCAATGCTATCATAGACGTGGGCAGGATAAAGGTTGGGTGGACAGTCTGCCATATCAAGAAAAAGGAGGTCCAACCCTTCGGCAGATTCCTAAAGGCGGACCACATTTCAGGGGATTGCAAAAACTGCTTTCGCTATGGCCCAACGGACAAGGTGGAAGAAAGTGGAAAAAAAAGTGAAGGACCTGAGACATCAGACTGGGAGCCGATGTCCCATGTCCAAGCAATTTGGCGAGCCCTACAGGAGGGTGGGTTCTGACAACCCGTGATCGGTAGACCTCTCAGATAAAGCGGCGATATGCAGCTGCGGCTCAAACCTCTCAACTATGCATTCGGTTCATAAAGCGGAGGGAAAGATTGGGGAGATGAAGGAGATGAATCGGCGGCACGTGGAAGTTAGCTGGTACCTAGCACCGAGTCTAACTATCAATGCTTTTATTATGGACGACCTGAAAAACGACACCCGAGGTCGCTTCAAGGTCGTAGTGGCTGAGGAATTTAATGAATGGGCAAAGGACTGAGGCTGCCCGAAAACTAACGCAGGAAAACATTCACATCTATCGACCTTGTGCTGCTAAACAAGGGCAACTAACATGCGTTCAGCTGAGCCGGGGCAGGCTACGTATGCCAGCTCCAATAAAAGCAGTGGTCGCTACTGCTAGCGACCACAAGCTAATAATCCACTAACTCGGTAGTAGAAGTCAGATATTCAACACATGGAACTGACTGAAACTCTGCATTGAAGTGATTCACAATTGGCCGTATTTAGTATAAAGGATCGTGGTCGACAAAATATTTGGAAGGAATCGCACTATTGTGGTTAAATATTTGTATATTTCTTTTTATTTATTCAAAGCGATTTTTCGACATTGTGTTCTGAACTATTTATAACGCGTACTCATTCCAATATTTGGGTATAAAAACAAATGTGGTATAAAAACAATACAGTATTGTACACGCACAAACAAAAGTAAGCCGTAGCGAAAGAGTAGCGTCCTCGAGCAAGGACAATAGCACACTGGCTAATCAAAACCAACAATCGCGGGGGGAAGTCAGTGTAGGCACAACGGCAAGTTAAGACAAGTCAAGTCAAGACCTGTGATTCGGATAATCGGCGATTCGGATAGTCGGAGTTCGGATAATTGGAGTTCTACTGTATTTGCCAAACATGATACTCATGAAACTTGAAAACAAAATTATTACAGTATTTATTTATTGACAATTAATTGCGTGACAGGTAAAAATTAACTGTTAATTATAAAATTTTTAAATAAATTATAATTAAGAGTTAGGCTAAAATATTCTAATAGAAAAAGAATCAATTTACATTTTATTCCATCAGGGGAAAATAAATGTGACAATAGGTTATAATTTTTACAGATAACACGAAAAGGATCTTGGTCCTTTTGAATTGGTAATCAAAGGGGTCGGAAGGACCTGGTTGACCTGATTGGAACAGAAAAAAGTATCTTTTCCAGTAAATAATTTGAGTCAACTTGACCGAGAATGATTTTATGAAGGAGCATNAATCGGCGTTTAATATTTCAGTCTCACATTAATGAGATCCTGCAGCTTTGTGTGGTCGAGCCAGGGTCTGTTGCTACTTTGCGGGAGCTATCAGATCGGTTCAAAGGGCATATTCGGTCTCTTATAAGTTCCGGATCTGCTGCCGAGATCCAAGGATGCTTGCTTATCTAGATTATCCTGCAGAAGTTGGATCCTGCCACAAACGCCAAGTGGGAAGACACTCTCACCGGAAACAACAACAGCCTTCCATCTTGGGAGTCCATGGCACGATTCTTGGAGCAAAGGTGCCGGACTCTTGAATGCGTTGACTTTTCTTTGAATGGCGCTAGTGGTAGTTTCGTGTTACTACATTTAATGTTCAGTACATTTAGGGCTGTTGGGCCAAGTAGCCACCAAAAAATGCATTAAAAATAATCATAAAATGCTTAGCTGCAGCTGGTCATTTTGCCCATTTTCGCATGCGCTTTGTTATTTATAGCGTATGCGCTTTGGGAAGCTTTGGTAGAGCTTCTGCGCAAGCTCTTGGGTTTCGTTTGTTGTAATTTGGAATTGATTGGAGCAGCATAGACTATGGTTAAATTTAACCCAAATAAAACTATTGAAAATCTGATTTAAAACGCGTCTATTTATTCGGCTGCTATTAAAAACTATTAATAGCATAACATTTGGTGATCCCGATGTGCTTTCATCCCGGTTGATTATTGGGATCAGCATTAAAAGTGCCAAGAAAAAGCCCTTGTTGTTGTTGTTACAAGCTGCATTTTAATCGAATAATGGAGTCTGGAGCTGAGACTATTGGAGCTGCTGCCGCAACCCGGGAAAAGATACTGTGGAGAAAAGCAGAGGTGACCTGCCAGGAGATAGAGGCGCTGCATGATAAGGAGAAGGCTGCGGTGCGGACTGAGGATTGCACCATTATGGCGCTGGAGTCAATGGAGAAGCGTTTGCGTGAGCGGCTCACCGCCCTTCAAGAAGAGTTGGAGAAGCTTAATTTCAGTGGGATCGGGAGTGATCTGTATTGGAGATTCTCGCAGCTGGCGACTGATGTGCAGGTGGACATACAGGTGGAGGTTTCCAAGCGCTCCATGAGAATCGCTGCCAACTCCACACTTCTCGACGGTGCCAATGCATCGCCAGTTCCATACAAGCCAGCCCCTCCCTTGCCACCGTAGCCGATGCTAACATTCAGCAGCGGCTATGCCGTGTGGCCGGATTTCTGCGCCCTATTTAGGACAACCATCGACAGTCACCCGCACTTGACCAAGATGGAGAAGCTCAGGTGGCTCATTTCCTGCCTGCGGGACTCAGCCCTGGAGACTGTGAGAGCGCTTGAGATTACCGATGCAAACTATGATGTTGCCTTTGACCTTTTGCGCAACCGTTTCAGCAACCGTCGGTTAATCTTCCAGGCTCACATCAACGAGATCCTGCAGCTCAGGGTGGTTGAGTCGGGATCCGTTGCTACTCTCCGGGAGTTATCCGACCGGACATATTCAATGGACATATGCGGGCCCTCATGGGTTCCGGGACGTCGGGTGCCTCCTCATCCAGATCATCTTCCAAAAGCTGGACCCCGCTACAAAGGCCAAATGGGAAGACTCTCTGGCAGGAAGCACTGATGACTGCCTTCCATCTTGGGAGTCTATGGCACGATTCTTAGAGCAAAGGTGCCGGACTCTCGAAAGCGTTGACTTTTCTTTGGCGTATTCACCAGTTAACCAAGTAGGCCGAGGTAGATCGTCCAATAACCGATCCTCTTGCATGGTTATTAACGCCAGTCCTGTTCTGTGCGCCCTGTGTGGTGTTTCGGCGCACGAGCTTCCTGCTTGTCCAAAGTTCAGTGCGTTGCCAATTGAGGAACGGTATGACGAAGTGCGGCGTCTGGCTCGCTATTTTGTTTGTCTGGAGGATGGCCATCTCGCTCGCGGATGCTCAGCTTCCCGATGCTCGACGTGCAATCACCGTCACCATATTCTGTTGCACCCTCGCACGCAGGTTTCACCCGCACGAGTCTCACGTCCCATCGGTGCAGTTGCTGGTGCGAGCCCATCCCGCTCAATTAACACAGTTGTGAACCAGGATCGCAATGCTGAGCTAGTGCTCCTGCCAACAGCCAATGTACTCGTTCGTGGTCGATCTGGAGACTTCCTGCCTTGCCGAGTTTTATTGGATTCCGGTTCACAAGTGCATCTCATCTCGTCGCGGCTGGCGAATGAACTTCAGCTTGGCCGCTCCAAATGCTCCACAACGGTGGCCGGTTTCGGCGGCGCTGGATTTGAAACAGATGGAGCATCCGTTAATGTGTGCTTGAAGTCCCGCCTTAGCACATATTCAGTAGAAATTGAGGATGTTGTAGCTTCACATATAACGGACTATCAGCCTAGCCAGGACATAGATGCTTCGGGCTGGAAGATTCCTGGCAATATGGATCTTGCTGACCCCAACTTCCACAAAACGCAGCGAATGGACCTGCTGATTGGAGCCGGCTTATTCTTTGACCTGTTGTCGGCTGGCCAAATCCAGTTGGGTCACGGGCTCCCAATTGCTCAGAACCCTCGATTTGGCTGGGTGTTTTCTGGCCACGGTGGACTATCACGGTATGTGTCGGCGCTCTGTGGTAGGGAGGACTACCCACGGAATAACCGTGCAATGATGTGACAGCTGCCCCTTCCAACATTGTTATTGAAGGCCCACCATTTAATGGGAGGAAGATTTTGGGCCAAGCAGCCACCAAAAAATGCATTTAAAATAACCATTAAATGCTTAGCTACAGCTGTTATTATCAGCATGTATTCTTCTCTGTTTTGTCACCCAATTTCGCATGCGCTTTATTGTTATTTGTAGCGTATGCGCTTTGGGGAGCTTTGGTAGATCTTCTGAGCGAGCTCTTAGTTTCGTTTGTTGTGATTTGGAATTGATTGGAGCAGCATAGATTAGTGTTAAGAGGAGCCCCTTAAATAATGGTGTTACTCCAATGAGTTCCGTTTAAAAACTGTTTTTATTTTATACACTTCTCTTACAAGAAACGTACATGAAAATCTTAAATCTACTGATAACTACTTACCAACGTACTGCACGCTGACATACTATGTGACTCTTTCTTAAGTGCTTCAAGTGCACCACATAAATATTTGGTTAGACTGCAGGAGATCGTTCTTCAAACCATGCTGTTAATCACTTATTCTCATGAGTCCGATCTCTTACATTCTATGTTTAAAATTCGTATCGTGTTCATACTTAAACAATTAGGTTTAAATTAAGCCCAAATAAAAGTATTGAAAATCTGCTATAAAAACTATTAATAGCCTAACAAGGACTTTTATTAAATCCATTTTTATATTTTAAGTTTTTTGTTGGGTGTCAAAATACCCAAATAAAGCATATACACGATATTTGCTAAACATCGAAAAAATAGGAAGCCTTTTAAATTTTTAATATCAATTAAATTCAATCAATGAAAACAACGTGTCGATTGGTCACCTAGTTTTCGGGGGGCAGGGGTACACTGGATAATCTATTTATAAAATAAAGTATCTCTGTTTCCAGACTTTTATAAAATATATTCACGCAGTATTACTATACTATACATATACATATAACTTCTAAACTTTGTAGAAGTTTTCTAGAAGTTGTAGTATGATTCCTCTGTGATCCAGTTGTCATTTCGCTAGAATAAGATGTTGGGACTATGTCGGGTCAGAATTTTTAGTGGAAATTCTAATTGTAGAGTGGTCACGTAGCTTTTATTATCATAGAGATACCGAATGAAAATATGAAGAGTGGAACAGAAAAAAAACCTACTATCATTTTTGTAACTCGCATAATACTATACCTGGAAGCTCAAAAAATCTCAATTTGGCTGTTCAGTTACCGAGCGTTTTCGGGATCATTATTTTTTGTGTTCTCAATATTGGCCTTAATAAAAACAAGCCCAGTTCAATTTATAGATATTGATACAATTTATTTAATTGTTTTGGGGTTTCTACAAATGATATATAAGACTGAGTAGGGTTGACGACCGAATTAAAATAATGACGCTGGATCGCGGCTCAACGCTTGATGCTGCGTTGCGACCGAGAGAGCGAGACAAACGCTAGTGCATGACGGCAGATGCAGGTGGCAGATCGAATGCACGAGAGCGGGCGACGAGAATAGAGCGGGAGACGCGAACCTAAATATGAAAGAAATATAAAAGAAGTGACGTCACGAATTCAGTAAATTAATGCCGGCCAAACTTCTTTCCGGCGGCTGCTTGACCCGTCACTCTCCGTTGGAAGATGGGCTTTCAACAGCATCATGAACGAGCAGCAGGCACAATTTGTTGACTGCCGCCTTATAGCTCCGGCCGCAGTCCTCAGCAGTGCCACCCGACACACTCCGTCATCTCCGACGACCATTTCCGTCACCCTCGCCAGGGGTTACTTCATTGGAGGCAAATTTTCGTCCTTCACCAGCAATATGTCATTTACTGCTATGCCTGGACCAGAAACACTGCTGAAGAAAAACGACGCGTTGCCAAGCATCTAGCCGATTTATGTTAAGTTTTGTCAGGTCTGACTCACTGAAACTAGAAGGAAGAAAATGATTAGGAAAGAGGACATCAGCAGGATTTTCAGAGGCAGGGACTAATAGCCTCGAATTAATCACTGCAGCAATATTGTACTCCAGCGTCTGCAAATCTTCGGCCTTGTTGCGAACCTCCGACTTATAGAAGAAAGGACCGCAAAAATCGATGCCGGTTATATCGAAGACTTCATAACCTTCCACTCTCTCCTTCGGAAAATCGCCCATTACATGCTCCAATAAACGAGGTTTCGTCCGAAAGCATCTCACACATTTATTTGTCGCCTTGAGCACAATTTTTCTCCCCCCAATCGGCCAATACTGAGAACGTATCATCGCCAATAACGATCAGGTCCAGCGTGCAGGTTGTGCTCAAGAACCTTAGGATTATGCTTCGCGTTACCGGATGACTCCTGGGCAAAATTTCTGGGTGACGACCATCGTTATCCAAGGATGAATTCTTGAGACGCCCGTCTACTCGAAGCAATCCAAACTGATCCAAAAAGGGGGATAACGAAGCTAGCGAACTGGCGGAGGCAACCATTCCCTTTGTTTGCAACGAATTTATTTCATCACCCAAATGAGCGCGCTGAACTGCCCACAAAAACATGCGAGTCCCCGCCTTGAGATCATGAACGGTAATTCCTTTATGCCGAACCCGTCTGCCAAATTTATAGACGTACGTAAACACTCGCTGAAGAGCTGGAAAGGAGTTAACGTATTTGCATGTCGCCACGACGTCTGCATATGGCGACTTCACCAATAAAATTGAAGGGCGAAGCTCTAAAGCTGGCTTCTCGACTACTACCGTCACCGGGTCTTTAACAGATAGGGCGGCCCCTGACACCATAGCCTGGATCTGATCAACTCAGTAGGAAGGGCTCCACGAGACAAGATATCTGCTGGATTTTCCAACGTAGGCACATATTGCCACTCCATGGAACTCGTCAGATTTTGGATGGTTGACACGCGGTTAGCGACAAAAACGTTAAACCTGGCAGGCTCATCTCGAATCCACGATAACACGGCTGAAGAGTCGCACAAACAAAAATACATCCCTTTGTAAGCGCCTAGACTGTGAAGCTCTGCCATCAACTCAGCTGCAGACAACTCTAACTTCGGAACAGTTAACGTCTTAAGAGGCGATACTCTAGACTTCGCACATAGAAGGCGGCTCTCAGCCCTGGCGACCTGGAAACTATGTTGACACATGCTCTGTAGGCTTCAATGCTGGCGGCACAAAATCCATGATTCTCCACGAGTGCTCCAGACGTAAGCGCCAGCCGAGGAAATTCTACACGCTGGTTGTGACTGAAGTTTCGGCAGATCTCCTGCCACTCGGTGTAAAAACCCTGAGGTAAGCTTTCATCCCAAGAAAAATGGTCTCGGCACAGCTTCTGTAAGAATATTTTTGCTTTAGTAACAACTGGACCAACAGGGTCCAGAGGATTGTATAACCGCGCTATTGATGATGGGACAGAACGTCGAGACAGCTTCGAAGTGGACTGAAAAGCAGAAAACGAAAGCAGCAGCTGATCAGTGGAAGGATCCCAAGCCAACACTAACGTTTTCGAGAAATTGCTGCCGTCATCAAAAGTTAGATAAGACTCCCGATCCTCTTTAGGCACGCCGTCCAACACGCTAGGGATATTGAAGCACCATTTCCGCAGCTGAAATTCGCCCTTGAACAAAAGCGCTGAAATCTGTCCTAAAATGCCAAAAACCTCCTCCTTGGAGGTGCCACCAGAAAGCAGATCATCGACGTAACAATCTCGAAGCAAGATTTCGGATCCCACTGGAAAGTTATCCCCAACGTCCTTAGCCAATTGGTGCATCGCTCACACAGATAAATAGGACGCAGGCTTTGTTCTATATGTAATAGTGTCCAATATATAAGTTAACACCCGGCACTCTCGCCCCCCCTTGCTCAGCATTATTCGCCCCCTACTACTACGCCCTGAACCCGACCCCAGACTCTTAAACCCGAATCCACAGCATAACTTAGTCACAAGTGTGCAACTATGTACGCTGACTAAAATGTTGCGGGAGAGCTGACACAAACTCTAAGTGTTACGCTGACTCTTGACACCGGATAGCTGACTCCGCACCCGCTGACACCACACACGCCGACACCACACACGCTGACACCACATATAGAGTTGGAGTGGGAGATCGGCCGATTCCGAACTGACGATCGGAGGGTCACAACTCTGCGTGGTCAGTCTTCTCCGGACCTCAGGACCTCGAAGCTGAATCTAAATATTCTTAAACCTACTTCCAAATTGTACCCTTTAAATACTATTTTTAATCAACTGTCGAATGAATTGTTAGATTAAGAACTGAAGAATAAATTGTATCTACCCAACGAAACATGAATGGAGTTCTTATTATCAGGTGATCAATAAAAGAACACCTTAACTGGCGCCCGAGCGGGTAAGTAGAGTGAAAGTGTATTATGAGTGCTGAAAAATGTTTTCCCAAGAAAAAGAAAAAGAAAAAATCAATCAAAAATCAATCATAAATCAAGAAAAAAGTGTAAAAATATAGAAATCTTTCTCAAAAAAAAAAAGAAGAAAAGAAAAGAGTGAATGAAGATTTTCTCAGAAAAATAAGTAAAGAAAAGTATGGAAGTGCAAAAGATTTTTCCCGTAGTAAAGAAAAAATGGGGAAAATGGATAGGAGAAAATTAAAATATAAAAAAGGTAGCAAAGTTTTTATATAAGTGCAACAGATTTTTCTCGTGGTTTTAAAAAAAAAAAAAAAAAAAAAAATATTTTTTCCCCAAAAAAAAAAAAAAAAAAAAAAAAAAAAAAAAAAAAAATTAAANAAAAAAGGGAAAAATGAATAGAAAAAAGTTTAAAAGTGTAGAAATCTTTCCCAAAATAAAATAAAAAAAAAGGACAAATGAATAGAAAAAAGTTTAAATGTGTAGAAATCTTTCCCAAAATAAAAGAAAAAAAGGAAAAGCGGATAGGAAAAAGTATAGAAGTGAGGTAACGAGGATTTTTTGTTTTTTCTTTCAAGAAAATAACAATAAAAAAAATGAAAAAATTCAAAATTAAAAGAAAAAGAAGAAAAATATGTGTTGTGATAAAATAATGAAGTAATTACCCACCGCGGCGGTTTGCTACCATAGCATATTTGCGGGTGCTAAAATATTGCTTCATATAAAGTAATAAGAGAGAACCACCGCGAAGACATTCGCGAGTGGCAAGAACTATAACCAAAAAAAATATAAAAAAGGTTGTGTTGTGTTATAAAAGTAAAGAAACGGAATTACCCACTGCGGCGGTTTGCCACTGGCATATCCGCGAGTGTTAAAATATTGCCGTGCATAAAAAAATAAGAGAACCACCGTTATTCGCGTGTGGCAAGAAATATAAACCAAAAAATAAAGATAAAAAATGGTGTGTGGCAACCTACCGGAAACGCTAAGAGGTGTGGAATGCACCCAAAAAAAGCTGCCCAGTGGGTTGTGTGTGCAACCGTACCTAAGTAGGCCTGCGGGCTAAAACGGAACAATAAGGACCACCGCGCCCAGTACCAAGAAAATAAAAAAACACAAGACAAACCCAAAACCAAAATTTACAACACACGAAACAAAAAGAAAAACTAAAACGAAACAAAAAATAAAAACTAAAACGAAACTAAAAGTACGAAACAAAAAGAAAAACTAAAACGAAACAAAAAAAAAAAGGAAACCTAAAGTATGCAACAAAAAAGGAAAACTAAAAGTATACAATATACGCAACAAAACAGCACCCGTAATACACGCTCACTCTACACCCTATTACAATTAAATAATACTATATTCTGCTATTCCTCATATTTAAAAAAATTTCTTTTTCTAATTATCAGAAGAATTTGAAGACGAACACGAGCACTCCAATATCGATACACAAATACTTGTAAAGGGTGAGTAAAGCGCTTCCTTCTTGATCTCCGCTTTCCCCTTCCTATTGAAATGGAAGAAATCAAGGCCACCCTGCAAAAATTCGACGAGAGCCTTAAGACCCTCTTAGATCAGGTTGTAGCAGTTAAGGACGATATTAAGACCATGAAAGACGTAATCCCGCGGTGATCCAACCCGTTCCCCTGGTCCGTCCGCGCACAGAATATGAATTGAAGGAAACGTCTACTTTGCCAGATTGCGTTAAGGAACTCCAGACTTTTGAGGGGGAGCCCGGGAAATATTTGTCCTGGATTAACAGGGCGCAAGCCATTGTCAATGATTATGAAATCATTATAGGCAAGCCCTTGTATAGGACCATCATTCTTTATATTAGACAGAAAATAAGAGGTGACGCCGATTTGGCGCTTTCTTCTTACAATGTAGAAGACGATGATTGGTCGGAAATTAAGCGGGTCCTCTCGCTTCACTACGCCGACAAGCGGGACGTCCGAACCCTTGAGTATCAATTAAGCCAATTGACACAGACAGGTAGAACCCTAGATCAATTCTACAATGATGTCAATAATCACTTTTCCTTGATCCTAAACAAATTAAAACAATCAGAGCACGCGCCTAACGTGGCCAGTGCCCTAATTGAGATGTATAGGGACAAAGCACTGGATGTTTTTGTAAGAGGGCTCAACGGCGATGCCTCTAAATTACTGATCATCCGGGGTCCGAAAAATTTGCCTGAGGCATATTCCTTTTGCCTGAAGCTGCAAAATGTATCGGTCAGGGGTAATGCACGAATGGAACACACAAATAGGTTCACCCCATTTTTCCAACCACGCTACCCAACAAACGCATCACGCTATGCGCCTCCAATAGCCCCACGGTTTCCGCCTTCGTTCCAACCACCAGTGAGGCCACCGGTGGGCGCAACCTTTAACGATGGTTCATCTGGTAACTCACGAGGCTTTAATAGATTCCAGGGACCACGACCAGCCATTAAGATGGAATCAAATCGGTCTGGTCAGTCGTATCAGTCCGGCTTTGGCATACGCCGTGGAAACGACTCCGAGTATAGGTCCCAAAATACTTCATCCGGTCCGAATCCCTTCAAGAAGGCACAAAGATTGTTCCACATGACGGCGGTACCGTCTAGCGTGGCGGCAATGCCTAAAACCGACACGCTAAATTCCGCTTGTCAAGCTACTTACTTAGACGAAGCGGTGAGCGCCAACGACACGAGCCTTGAGTATGATGCCCCATACCATAAGGCCGACAACGAGAACGCTAACGATGAGGCAAATTTTATGACGGACGCCTATCCAGCGTGCCATACATAGAATACGTCGCGAAGAATGGCAACAAGTTAAAGTTACTTATCGACACCGGCACCACCCCATTACCTACTCCCTTTTACATTGAATCTGCTGCTGACAATGTTAGAATTACGCATTGTTTAGAAGGTCGAAATACGTACTAGTACTCAAGACCCCATTCTTCCACTCCATGCTTTGAGAATTTTAAGCTGTATAAAATTCGAATAACGCAGAGATTGGTAAAAAATCAATTCACCTCCGCGAAGCACTGCTATAGGCACTACATTACCTAGAATGATAGTGTCGGACAACGAAAGGGGTCTCCTTTGCCCAACGATACTAAACTACCTCCGAACATTGGAGATAGAACTATAACATACCCCTACTTAAAAGAGCGAAACCAGACTATGGTCAATATAGGGCATAATAAAAATAGGACTGAACCTAAACAGTACGAGTCGGGGGATAAGGTTTTCGTCGCTAATAAGCAAATTAAACTAAAGAGAAACAACGTTTCAGTCTGGTCTGTCTGGAGGTCCAAGAGAATCGCGGAGTGACGATAAAAACTAAATCGGGGAAAATCTTACACAAATCAGACTTGAGGAATTGAAGAGCGCTTTATGAACCTATCTATTTTTTTAACATGCACATAGAGTATTTTTCTATTTTTAACACAAAACATTTTAACACACACACAAAACATTTCTCTATTTTAACATACACACAAAAAACATTAAATGTTGTACACAAATAATTTAAGCATAACGCGGTTAGCGACAAAAACGTTAAACCTGGCAGGCTCATCTCGAATCCACGATAACACGGCTGAAGAGTCGCACAAACAAAAATACATCCCTTTGTAAGCGCCTAGACTGTGAAGCTCTGCCATCAACTCAGCTGCAGACAACTCTAACTTCGGAACAGTTAACGTCTTAAGAGGCGATACTCTAGACTTCGCACATAGAAGGCGGCTCTCAGCCCTGGCGACCTGGAAACTATGTTGACACATGCTCTGTAGGCTTCAATGCTGGCGGCACAAAATCCATGATTCTCCACGAGTGCTCCAGACGTAAGCGCCAGCCGAGGAAATTCTACACGCTGGTTGTGACTGAAGTTTCGGCAGATCTCCTGCCACTCGGTGTAAAAACCCTGAGGTAAGCTTTCATCCCAAGAAAAATGGTCTCGGCACAGCTTCTGTAAGAATATTTTTGCTTTAGTAACAACTGGACCAACAGGGTCCAGAGGATTGTATAACCGCGCTATTGATGATGGGACAGAACGTCGAGACAGCTTCGAAGTGGACTGAAAAGCAGAAAACGAAAGCAGCAGCTGATCAGTGGAAGGATCCCAAGCCAACACTAACGTTTTCGAGAAATTGCTGCCGTCATCAAAAGTTAGATAAGACTCCCGATCCTCTTTAGGCACGCCGTCCAACACTCTGGGGATATTGAAGCACCATTTCCGCAGCTGAAATTCGCCCTTGAACAAAAGCGCTGAAATCTGTCCTAAAATGCCAAAAACCTCCTCCTTGGAGGTGCCACCAGAAAGCAGATCATCGACGTAACAATCTCGAAGCAAGATTTCGGATCCCACTGGAAAGTTATCCCCTACGTCCTTAGCCAATTGGTGCATCGCTCACACAGATAAATAGGACGCAGGCTTTGTTCTATATGTAATAGTGTCCAATATATAAGATAACACCCGGCACTCTCGCCCCCCCTTGCTCAGCATTATTCGCCCCCTACTACTACGCCCTGAACCCGACCCCAGACTCTTAAACCCGAATCCACAGCATAACTTAGTCACAAGTGTGCAACTATGTACGCTGACTAAAATGTTGCGGGAGAGCTGACACAAACTCTAAGTGTTACGCTGACTCTTGACACCGGATAGCTGACTCCGCACCCGCTGACACCACACACGCCGACACCACACACGCTGACACCACATATAGAGTTGGAGTGGGAGATCGGCCGATTCCGAACTGACGATCGGAGGGTCACAACTCTGCGTGGTCAGTCTTCTCCGGACCTCAGGACCTCGAAGCTGAATCTAAATATTCTTAAACCTACTTCCAAATTGTACCCTTTAAATACTATTTTTAATCAACTGTCGAATGAATTGTTAGATTAAGAACTGAAGAATAAATTGTATCTACCCAACGAAACATGAATGGAGTTCTAATTATCAGGTGATCAATAAGAGAACACCTTAACTGGCGCCCGAGCGGGTAAGTAGAGTGAAAGTGTATTATGAGTGCTGAAAAATGTTTTCCCAAGAAAAAGAAAAAGAAGAAATCAATCAAAAATCAATCATAAATCAAGAAAAAAGTGTAAAAATATAGAAATCTTTCTCAAAAAAAAAAGAAGAAAAGAAAAGAGTGAATGAAGATTTTCTCAGGAAAAAAAGGGAAAAATAAGTAAAGAAAAGTATGGAAGTGCAAAAGATTTTTCCCGTAGTAAAAAAAAAAATGGGGAAAATGGATAGGAGAAAATTAAAATATAAAAAAGGTAGCAAAGTTTTTATAGAAGTGCAAAAGATTTTTCTCGTGGTTTTAAAAAAAAAAAAAAAAAAAAAAAA
>JAJJHT010016811.1:573669-590294 GCA_021223865.1 Drosophila pandora
AAAAAAAGGGAAAAATGAATAGAAAAAAGTTTAAAAGTGTAGAAATCTTTCCCAAAATAAAATAAAAAAAAAGGACAAATGAATAGAAAAAAGTTTAAATGTGTAGAAATCTTTCCCAAAATAAAAGAAAAAAAGGAAAAGCGGATAGGAAAAAGTATAGAAGTGAGGTTACGAGGATTTTTTGTTTTTTCTTTCAAGAAAATAACAATAAAAAAAATGAAAAAATTCAAAATTAAAAGAAAAAGAAGAAAAATATGTGTTGTGATAAAATAATGAAGTAATTACCCACCGCGGCGGTTTGCTACCATAGCATATTCGCGGGTGCTAAAATATTGCTTCATATAAAGTAATAAGAGAGAACCACCGCGAAGACATTCGCGAGTGGCAAGAACTATAACCAAAAAAAAAAAAATATAAAAAAGGTTGTGTTGTGTTATAAAAGTAAAGAAACGGAATTACCCACTGCGGCGGTTTGCCACTGGCATATCCGCGAGTGTTAAAATATTGCCGTGCATAAAAAAATAAGTGGTTCTCTTATTCCACAATAAGTGGTGAGCATATTCGCGTGTGGCAAGAAATATAAACCAAAAAATAAAGATAAAAAATGGTGTGTGGCAACCTACCGGAAACGCTAAGAGGTGTGGAATGCACCCAAAAAAAGCTGCCCAGTGGGTTGTGTGTGCAACCGTACCTGAGTAGGCCTGCGGGCTAAAACGGAACAATACGGACCACCGCGCCCAGTACCAAGAAAATAAAAAAACACAAGACAAACCCAAAACCAAAATTTACAACACACGAAACAAAAAGAAAAACTAAAACGAAACAAAAAATAAAAACTAAAACGAAACTAAAAGTACGAAACAAAAAGAAAAACTAAAAGTATGCACAAACAAAAAAAAAAAGGAAACCTAAAGTATGCAACAAAAAAGGAAAACTAAAAGTATACAATATACGCAACAAAACAGCACCCGTAATACACGCTCAGGGTGTAGAGTTTAGATTACAATTAAATAATATTATATTCTGCTATTCCTCATATTTAAAAAAATTTCTTTTTCTAATTATCAGAAGAATTTGACGACGAACACGAGCACTCCAATATCGACACACAAATACTTGTAAAGGGTGAGTAAAGCGCTTCCTTCTTGATCTCCGCTTTCCCCTTCCTATTGAAATGGAAGAAATCAAGGCCACCCTGCAAAAATTCGACGAGAGCCTTAAGACCCTCTTAGATCAGGTTGTAGCAGTTAAGGACGATATTAGGAAAGTCGGGACGAGGGTAGCCACACTCAAGCAAGACCATGAAAGACGTAATCCCGCGGTGATCCAACCCGTTCCCCTGGTCCGTCCGCGCACAGAATATGAATTGAAGGAAACGTCTACTTTGCCAGATTGCGTTAAGGAACTCCAGACTTTTGAGGGGGAGCCCGGGAAATATTTGTCCTGGATTAACAGGGCGCAAGCCATTGTCAATGATTATGAAATCATTATAGGCAAGCCCTTGTATAGGACCATCATTCTTTATATTAGACAGAAAATAAGAGGTGACGCCGATTTGGCGCTTTCTTCTTACAATGTAGAAGACGATGATTGGTCGGAAATTAAGCGGGTCCTCTCGCTTCACTACGCCGACAAGCGGGACGTCCGAACCCTTGAGTATCAATTAAGCCAATTGACACAGGCAGGTAGAACCCTAGATCAATTCTACAATGATGTCAATAATCACTTTTCCTTGATCCTAAACAAATTAAAACAATCAGAGCACGCGCCTAACGTGGCCAGTGCCCTAATTGAGATGTATAGGGACAAAGCACTGGATGTTTTTGTAAGAGGGCTCAACGGCGATGCCTCTAAATTACTGATCATCCGGGGTCCGAAAAATTTGCCTGAGGCATATTCCTTTTGCCTGAAGCTGCAAAATGTATCGGTCAGGGGTAATGCACGAATGGAACACACAAATAGGTTCACCCCATTTTTCCAACCACGCTACCCAACAAACGCATCACGCTATGCGCCTCCAATAGCCCCACGGTTTCCGCCTTCGTTCCAACCACCAGTGAGGGCACCGGTGGGCGCAACCTTTAACGATGGTTCATCTGGTAACTCACGAGGCTTTAATAGATTCCAGGGACCACGACCAGCCATTAAGATGGAATCAAATCGGTCTGGTCAGTCGTATCAGTCCGGCTTTGGCATACGCCGTGGAAACGACTCCGAGTATAGGTCCCAAAATACTTCATCCGGTCCGAATCCCTTCAAGAAGGCACAAAGATTGTTCCACATGACGGCGGTACCGTCTAGCGTGGCGGCAATGCCTAAAACCGACACGCTAAATTCCGCTTGTCAAGCTACTTACTTAGACGAAGCGGTGAGCGCCCACGACACGAGCCTTGAGTATGATGCCCCATACCATAAGGCCGACAACGAGAACGCTAACGATGAGGCAAATTTTATGACGGACGCCTATCCAGCGTGCCATACATAGAATACGTCGCGAAGAATGGCAACAAGTTAAAGTTACTTATCGACACCGGCACCACCCCATTACCTACTCCCTTTTACATTGAATCTGCTGCTGACAATGTTAGAATTACGCATTGTTTAGAAGGTCGAAATACGTACTAGTACTCAAGACCCCATTCTTCCACTCCATGCTTTGAGAATTTTAAGCTGTATAAAATTCGAATAACGCAGAGATTGATAAAAAATCAATTCACCTCCGCGAAGCACTGCTATAGGCACTACATTACCTAGAATGATAGTGTCGGACAACGAAAGGGGTCTCCTTTGCCCAACGATACTAAACTACCTCCGAACATTGGAGATAGAACTATAACATACCCCTACTTAAAAGAGCGAAACCAGACTATGGTCAATATAGGGCATAATAAAAATAGGACTGAACCTAAACAGTACGAGTCGGGGGATAAGGTTTTCGTCGCTAATAAGCAAATTAAACTAAAGAGAAACAACGTTTCAGTCTGGTCTGTCTGGAGGTCCAAGAGAATCGCGGAGTGACGATAAAAACTAAATCGGGGAAAATCTTACACAAATCAGACTTGAGGAATTGAAGAGCGCTTTATGAACCTATCTATTTTTTTAACATGCACATAGAGTATTTTTCTATTTTTAACACAAAACATTTTAACACACACACAAAACATTTCTCTATTTTAACATACACACAAAAAACATTAAATGTAGTACACAAATAATTTAAGCATGAATACACAAATATTGTACACACAAATACACAAATAATTTAAGCATGAATACACAAATATTATAAGCGCGGATGGTATATACACAAGCTTTTATTTCCTTCTCGATCAATGCCCTACAAGACTCACGCGCATATACAAATACGACGCACCCGTCGTACCCCTGCAACAAGGAGGAGTATGGCGCATCAACGGAATGTTCAAACTGGTACACGTCATCGACACAGCAAGGATGATGCAGCTAGTAGACGAAACTAGCCGGGATGCGGCAACCCTGACGGATCAACGTATCAACACAATAACGAGGCGTTACCTGGAGCAGGCAGCGGAAGGGATGAACAGAGTGATGAGGCCATCATCACGCAGAGCTCGAGCGGTAAACTGGCTGGGTTCAGCCTGGAAATGGATAGCAGGATCACCGGATGCAGAGGACTGGAATGCGGTACTCAACTCGTAGACGATGATCACCGAAAACGTTGACCAGAAAATTCGGATCAACGCTCGACTCTTCCACGCAAGCCATAAATCAATTCAACAACTGAATGATGTGGTAGCGAGAGTCAATGCGATTGACGGTGATCTCTATGCAGTTACAGCGACACTACACAAGGCAATATTCCTGGCTGACCAAGTGGGGGAAACCACGAGGGTTATAACCGAAGACCTGGAAAACCCAAAGAGGACGCCGACAACAGCCCACCATTCTGTTAATTGATCTGCGGGACGCAGACTTTTAGAGGGGGAGGAGTTAACACCCGGCACTCTCGCCCCCCTTTGCTCAGCATTATTCGCCCCCTACTACTACGCCCTGAACTCGACCCCAGACTCTTAAACCCGAATCCACAGCATAAGCAATTCCCAATACTCAAGTGCTGTGGGTTCAAGTACATCCGGGTATGTCGCAAGAGTGCAACTAAGTCACAAGTGTGCAACTATGTACGCTGACTAAAATGTTGCGGGAGAGCTGACACAAACTCTAAGTGTTACGCTGACTCTTGACACCGGATAGCTGACTCCACACCCGCTGACACCACACACGCCGACACCACACACGCTAACACCACATATAGAGTTGGAGTGGGAGATCGGCCGATTCCGAACTGACGATCGGAGGGTCACAACTCTGCGTGGTCAGGCTTCTCCGGACCTCAGAACCTCGAAGCTGAATCTAAATATTCTTAAACCTACTTCCAAATTGTACCCTTTAAATACTATTTTTAATCAACTGTCGAATGAATTGTTAGATTAAGAACTGAAGAATAAATTGTATCTACCCAACGAAACATGAATGGAGTTCTAATTATCAGGTGATCAATAAAAGAACACCTTAACTTATATGTTTGTAGCTCCTCCAGAGGGAAATCTCGCCACAAAATGCACTGCAAGTAGCTGTCAGGCGACGCCATCCTCACACAACGGTACATCTTATAAATGGCGCCAATCAGCGCTACCGGATGCGAACGAAACCTCCGCAGGATGTGAAAAAGCTTAGGTTGGATGACCGGCCCACCCATTAATATTGAATAACCGGAGGTGGTAACAGCGGAACCGTCGAACACCACTCTAAGTTTCGTCGTGGTGCTGTCCTTCTTTAGCACGCAGTGATGTGGCAGAAAAAATTTGCAATCTCGATGCAATTCCGGCGGAACCAGGGACATATGACCTAAGTTAAGATACTCCTTTATAAAGGCCGAATACTGAGCGCGCAGTTCGGGCTGATGAGACAGTTTCCTCTCTAACGACTGGAAACGACGTAGAGCCTGTGAGTACGAATCACCCAATAAACCGGAGTTATGTTTGATTGGTAACCTGACTGTATAGGCGCCACCTTCTAACCGCACGAAGTTTTTAACAAAGTGACTCTCCTTTGGGCAGATCAATCTCGACCGCTCAGCAGCCATGAGAACCTTGCTATTGTCAGGACCTCCAGGAGACAAATAAATTTGCCCGACACAAAACAGCTCGTAAAATAATCCAGCTCCAATTAGCAAATCAACTCACTGCGGCTGGTGAAGCTTCGCTTTACATTGGCGAAAATTTTCCAAAAGCTGACCTCCAAGGCTACGGTCGCAGTTACTTGCACTGAGTAGTCAGAGCATTGGGATTGCAAGCTGACTTGCACAGAAAAGCAATCGGTAGAAAACCCTGCGTCTCCTATACCGGATACAGAAAACGGAGACCTCATCTTTCGCAGCTGCAGCTGGTTCGCCAGCCTTAAGGTGACTAGATGCACCTGCGAACCGAGCGGACGCTGACCGAGAAACAGCGTCGTAGCAGCAACCTATAATTCCTGCGACCACAAGCACGGCAGCTTGACGAATTGCAATGCCGAGATAGGTGCCCAGATCCAAGTCACTTCCGGTAAAATCCAATCGCCTAACTTCGCTTAAACGATTCTCAGGCGACAAGCTTAAAAACCTTGGGCAGGAGCTTATTATGTGAGAATGGCCATCACAGATCATGCATGCGGAAGAGTTGGTAATCACAAATGCAGAGTTACCTGGATGAAAATGTCTACGCCGTCCTACCGCAAGGTTTGGTGCATACGATGTCGTCGGCAAATCCATGCTCTCCAAAGTTCGGCATCTCTGCTCAAGAAAACTGGCGATGGACTTCCACGGTGGAATGGAATCCAAGGAATACGAGTCAGCTTGCATTTCCTTCCACTTAGACTGCGTGGCATCAACCTCCTGCAACAACACTTGGATTATGATGCAGCTAGCAATCTGCTTCGTTGAGCCTATGCTTGCCAGGGCTCGCATATGCGAATTAAATTTATCCGAAAGCTCGCGAAGCCTTGTCGACGATGCGGATTCTACGGTCTTCAGATTCATTATCTCATTAACATGAGCTTGAAAAATAAGCCTGCGATTACTAAACTTTTTGTTTAGCAGCTCCAATGCGACGTCATAATTTTTGTCCGTGAGCTCCAACGATCAAACAGTCTCCAAGGCAGATTCACGAAGGCAGGACCGCAACCGTTCAAGCTTCTCGACCCGACTGATAAATGGGTTTGTGTCCACCATGATCGAGAACAGTAACCGAAATTCAAGCCACTCCGCATAACCCCCACTAAAAGTGGGAAGTGGCAGTGGCGGCAAAGCCTGAAAAGTTCTGCCAAACGATTCCCTCCAATTCGCTGAGCCGCACATTTAAAATCGCCTCCGGAAATGTCTCCACTGATTTCAAGGAGGTCAACAATCCTTGAAGATTCTCAAAAAGGACAACTACACTTTGACAGAGGAATACTTTCCTTCCAGGAGAGGCACAATCGAAAAACGGATTCATTTTCGCAACAAAAAAAAATTATGTTAGTTCGTTTATTTATTGTCAAAAAGGACAACTGTGCAACATCTATATAGCGGTATAACAGTAAAATATGTATGAGCGATTTTAGCACTCAAAAATGCTAATATTTCGCGCACAAATCACAAACCGACAAATTTTTTTTAATTTTTTGTTTATGTTTATATATTTTCAGCCGCGCAGCTCAAATTTTCAATTTGTTAAACTATTTTCCTAAGCACGTCGGGGTTGAACCAACTGAACCAATTACCAAGTTCAGTTACCGAGCGTTTTCGGGAGCTTTATTTTTTGTGTTCTCAATATTGGCCTTAATAAAAACAAGCACAGTTCGATTTATAGATATTGATACAATTTATTTAATTGTTTTGGAGTTTCTACAAATGATATATGTATACGAATATTTCTGCGAACGAAATACTAACATCCACGTTTGCTGAAATAATAGACAAAAATCTGCTTCTCTTCCTCTTAACGGTATGCTGATCCTCCAAACTAATTAAGTTACGTGCCTCGTCGAAAGGAAATAAGGGTGTGCAAAAATCAAATGCTGCGTGCGAAGGGAAGAATGATGTGTAGAAAGTTTAAAGACGATAGCTTCAAAACTGAGAGACTAACTCGGTTAGTTATACTTTATATACTTTGTAAGGTCGAAGATGTCTCCTACCCTGGGTTGCATAATTTTGATAAAAAAAAATAATACCCATCTCAGTATCAACTTCGGTGCTGATGTATGTATGTATATTCAAAATTCATTTGGGATTACAAGAAATTAAGTAAACTAAAATCATATTTTAAGGATATAGGAACTTAAGGTTTCACGAATTAGTTTCCATTTTTGTTTAATATTTTTTAAAACTTTTTAATTAATAAAATATTTAGTTGTTTTAAGTTATGCTTCTACCAGTTACTAAGAAAATCAAACCCCTGTGGTATTTTTACTTCCCTAGTTAAAAGCTTAACATTTTCATCTTGACAGGTATTTTTCAACACGCTTTCATCATCAGACCAGTCATCTATACTTAAATGTTGGGAAGGAAGTGTAAAAAGATGTGATTTAGATAATGAATGAAGAGATCCATTACAGTTTTCCATTTTATAATTTTCTTTTTGAAGATTATATGCATCGTTTATTTTGTTTCGGCTATCATTAATTTTAATTGTTACTGAACTGTTTTTGGACGGTTCAATAGAGATGCCGGCACCACAAATTATGGCTGGCATGTTTATCTGCGACTCAGTTCTATAGCTAAATGGAAAAGAATGTTCATCACGACAATTTTCATTAATTTCATCATGTAGTTCTTTAAGGCCAACATTCTGCTTAACATATGTTCGTAAATCTTGTCCGTTATAATAATATGTGGAATCATTATTTTGCCAGAAAATATGATTTTTTTTTGGTATCTTCTTAGGAATAGTTTGTAAGGGTGAACACAGTTCAGTTTTAAAGTATTTAATATAAATTTCTCGATTTATTAAATGTTTGTTCAATATTTTTTCTTGTTCAACCCAACTTAAATTAATCCAATAATTTTTACTATAAGCGGATTTCACACTGTTTATATCATCAGAAATCTTTTCTGATATAGAATTAATTTTGGAAAAGTAATTATAAATTTCTTGATGGGTCATTATTAACCTGAAAGAACATTTTATTTTTTAATTAATTTCAAATGTGGGCTGTATTGCAATCGTATTTTCCCACCAAGATATAATGTCCTTTGATATAATCTCTTTAAGTTTGTACTGAATCAATAATACCACACATTAATTGTTTACATAAATTTTATGACTGTGTTGTGCAAATAAATTGATTCGGTTCACAAGTACACCCAATGCATATTAATGTTGCTTAGTTATCGACGAAAGGAAGCAATGAAATGTGGAAAGTAAAAGAGGGCCAATCTCGTACATAAAGTGGGTCCGTCAAATTAGCGTCGCCTAGTTAGCGTCGAAGTGGAACGGTGGAATCGGAACCCAGCAACGAATTTTTTTATTTTCAATTATTTTACTGTTTAGCCACTAAATTGAATGAAATAAAGTTTAGAATTGTTAAGAATTGAAGCATTTATAGTTTTTTCTTACTTTGGGCGGGATTAACAACCTTAAAATACCATTAAAATACATTTGAAAAATTGGCCCCACACTGTTTTGGGTCCTATCTCAAAAATAAGAGGAGGCCTCAAAAAGCTCGATATTGCAAATATCGAGGGTAATCAAAATATTGAGGGTAATACCTGAAAGTTTCATAAAAATCGCTTCCTACGTTTTGGAGAAAATCGGATAAAAGTGGGCCAATCTCGTTAACAGCGCATACAAAAATTACCACCAAAAATTGTTTATAATATTGTGAAGCTCTAAGAGGATGCCCCCATATCCACGGTAGTTGAGACGATGTATCACCTTTTCTTGTATATCTGAAGCAAAAATCATTCAATTCGCTCCCTACAATTTTGAGAAAATCGACTTATAGTTCCCCATTGATTTTAATTGATAAGACAGTCTTTCGTCAGTCTTTCGTCTGACTTTGCCGTATCCCGACGTGTTTTTTGCATTTTCTCTCATCTTATTACCTACATATATCTTCATATATCTTTGATACGAGACTCCTCTTTTCGCGTATCATTGTCGGAGATAATTGACTTACATAGTTCATTATCCACACACTTCTTAAAAATAATATTATTCTTCAATATTACTTCTGCCGTGCTCTGCGAATATTCATATATACATATATATTCCTGAGTCTATTCTCCGATCGAGTAATCCCGTTATATCATTGTTACTCTGAAGCGGTTATTCGTCACATTCGTATCTCTTTTGTTACGTATTCTCTTCGACGTGCCTGATCCGAACGTGCCTCTCTACCACTGAACTCTTTGAACTCTACCATTAAACTCTTCTCGCTCTCACTACAAAGGACAAATCTCAGTAAATAATGAGTCTAATTTGCACTGCTAAGAAATGCGAGTTTGGAGGATCCATCACTGGAGATTCGTATCTGTCCTGCTGGCTTTGCAACAACTGCTCACATATTAAATGTGCTGGTGGTGGGCATAATGGACGGATAAGCGATCTCATCACTAAGAATATTGGTCTGACATGGTCTTGTATTGCCTGCAGAGAAATTGAGTCTGAGATGCGGACCTTCATGAAGCAGACGAGAAACGGTTTTCTTGATGTCCGTAAGCAGTTTACTGCACTTGATGAGCAATTCCTTACACTTGAGACCCAATTTCTTGGTCTCAAGTTACTAAGTGAATCTCCAAGGAGAAAAATTCCGATTAATAACCCGATGGCGGTAAATCTATTGGGCACTCCTGCTTCTCATGTGATTCATTCGGATAAATTCTTAACTCCTAATACTTCATCGCCTCCTGTTGTTCCTGTGGAAGTGATCCATTCACCAAGTCTGCCAATGGAATCGTCAATGAGTCTTGTTCCACCTATTGTTCTGGATCCTCCATCGTTGGAAAACCTCCAGGTTCCTGTGGCTCCGTCACCTAGGCCTTTCACTGGTGTGGCGCCTGAGTTAAAATCCTCTGGGCTTTCGCTGAGAGCTGTTGCACCTTGTAAAGCCATATTTGTATCCCGCCTCATGCCGGATGCCACTGTGGATGATGTCAGGAGTCACTTCTTAAAACATCTTAAGGTAGCTCCTAATGATTTAGCGGTCTTTAAGTTTAATTTTAAACATAAGCGTAGCATATCCTCTTTCAAAATTGTAATTCCTGAATCCTACTTTGAAAAAGCACTTGATCCGTCAGCCTGGCCCGAGCACAGTATTATTCACGAATTTTTAGCTAAAGACCCTCTGAATCACAACTTTGCCGATTCAGCTCCAAAAAACTGAGTAATAATGTTTTTTCTTGCTGCTACCAAAACGTTCGAAGTATTCTGGGAAAACTGAGCCAATTTTTTACTAAGAGTGCTTCTTTTGAATTTAATGCTATTGCACTTACTGAAACCTGGCTTAATTCCTCTGTCTCTGATTATGAAATTTTTGTTCCAAACTACACTGTGTTTCGATTGGATAGGCCTTCTTTTGGTGGTGGTGTCCTCATTGCTGTTAGTATTAAATACTCGGCTGAACTAATAACTTTCCCGAATCAGTTTGGAATCGAGTTTATCGCAGTAAAAATAACTGTTGGTCCGTCTCATATTTTCATGACCTGTTCTTATATACCTCCATCGGTTGATGATACGGTATATTTTCATCACCTTAATGCTATCAAGTACGTTTTATCATTAGTCAATGACTCTGATTTTGTCCTAATCATGGGTGATTTCAACCTTCCCCAAATCTCCTGGATCCCGTGTGAAGATGACAATTCCTTGCATTCTAGTTGCCATAACGACTTCATTGATGAACTAATTGAAATTGCTCTTTCCCAAATAAACCCCATCCTTAACACACTTAGCAGGTCCCTAGACCTTATTTTCTGTAATAGAATATCCTCTGTCACTGTAAATCGGTCTTCACCACTATCGCTTCCTGAAGATGTACACCATCCCACACTATTGGTTTCGGTGTTAATTGAGTTCCCTAATATGCATAACTATGAGGCTCAGTATCGTTCTAAATGTTTCCGAAAAACGGATTACAACGCTCTTCGCAATCATTTAGCTGGAATTGACTGGGAATATCTTTCATCTTTTAACTGTATTGATGCTGCTACTGATTCTTTTTATGAGGTAATCCACAACGCGTTGGACAAATTTGTTCCAGTACTTTCATCGTCTTCATCAACGAAACCGCCATGGTTTAACAAACACCTTTCTCGTCTTAAGAACAGGAAATCTAGAGCTTACAAAATGTTTCTTAAGTCTGGATCTTTGTTTCATCAGACAAACTTTTTTTACATTCGTAACCAGTTTATTCTTCTTAATAATCAACTTTATAAGCGCTATATTTTAAATTGTAAGGCTAACTTCCGAAATGATCCGAGCTCCTTTTATTCGTTTGTCAATATGAAACGTAAATCCAGTCTTTTTCCTCCTTCCCTATCTTATAAAAATATTTCTGATTCTTCAGATCATGGTATTGCAAATCTCTTTGCATCATTCTTTCAATCAACTTATTCGTCCGATTCTTATAATTTAAATTCTACATACCCGTATAATATTCCGTATATAAACAATATCTACTTGTCTAAATTTAATCATCTTGATGTTTCTAATGCTCTTTCAACCTTGGATATCTCTTTTTCTGCTGGTCCTGATAATGTCCCGAGCTGTATTCTTAGGTACTGCTCCGATATTCTATGCTATCCTCTTACTACCCTATTCAATTTATCTTTGGACCTTTCATGCCTTCCCAAGAGATGGAATGAATCTTTTATTATTCCACTTCATAAGAAAGGTTCTAAAATACTTATTGATAACTACCGTGGTATTGCTAAACTTTCTGCTATTCCCAAGCTGCTGGAGAAAATGGTTACATTGCAACTGCAACATCATTGTAAAAGCATAATTTCCTCCACCCAGCATGGTTTTGTCAAAAATCGTTCTACAACAACCAATTTGCTAGAATTCACTTCGATCGTCCATAAGGGTTTTCTTAAACGAATGCAAACCGATGTTATTTACACCGATTTTAGCAAAGCTTTCGATTCTGTTAATCACCGTCTCCTTCTCCAGAAACTTTATCTTATGGGTTTCCCTTCTAATATCATAAAGTGGATGACTTCATATCTATCTAATCGTACGCAGCGGGTTTTGTTCAAGAACATCACATCTCATGTTATAAAAGTAACATCTGGTGTTCCGCAAGGCAGTCACTTAGGACCTCTTCTATTTATCCTCTTTGTTAACGACTTGCCTAGTGTCGTGAGCTATGCTACTACACTTATGTATGCTGATGATGTAAAGCTCTGTTTTTCTTACTCTGACCACTTTCTTCATAGACATCTACAGTTTGACCTTGACGAAGTATTCTTGTGGTGCTCTAATAATCTCCTCTCACTAAACTGCTCAAAATGCAAGGTTATGACGTTTAACCGTAGCACGCCTCATGTCATCTCGTACTCACTTGGGAATCACTTTTTAGATCGTGTTTCCTTAATGAATGATCTTGGAGTTCTTTTCGATCACAAGCTGTCGTTTAATGAACATATTTCTCTAACAGTTAATAAAGCCAGAGGAGTACTTGCATTTATCAAGCGCTGGTTAAAAGAGTTTGATGATCCCTTTACCACTAAAACGTTGTATATCTCTTTGGTTCGTCCGATCCTTGAATACTGTTCATGCGTTTGGAGTCCGCAGTATATGGTTCATCAAAGAAGTATTGAATCAGTGCAAAAGCAGTTTCTTTTATTTGCCTTAAAATATTTAAACTGGGACTCAGATGGTCTTCTTCCACCATATAGTTGTCGGCTAAAGTTATTAGACCTGCCACCATTTCAGTTACGTCGTACTTGTGCTGGGGCCATGCTCTTTCATAAACTCATTCTTGGTCAAGTTGACTCTAATCTTTTACTTGAAAAAATCACATTTTCTGTTCCAAATAGGTCAACCAGGTCCTTCCGACCCCTTTGGTTACCAATTTGTAGATCAAATTTTGCGGACCATTATCCTTTTCGTGTTATTTGTAAAAATTATAATCTTTTGTCCCATTTATTTTCCCCTGAATTATCCCTTGATGTAATAAAATCTAAATTGTTTGTTTTTCTTTTGAATAATTTTCCTAATTCCTAATTATAATTAATTAATTTTAAAATTGTATATATAAATAACAGATAATTGTTACTTCAATAAAATAAAAAATAAAATAAAATAAAGTGAGGCGCCAACTCGTGAACCGGAACCAGTCCATGAACAAGTTCGTTCCACAAGTTCCAAATCTACAGACCGCCTTTGTTAGGCATGAATATGATTATTGAGTCCTTTACAGAGGATGCCCCATTATGCACGGTATGCCGTTGCAAAGCTAATTTTTCATATAATTTAATAAGACTATTTGCATTAAAATCGCTCCCTACGATTTGACGCAATTTATCTTTAAAAATTTCTGAATTTTCTTTACCAATACTGGACCTTGTTCCCAACACAAATCACGCCAATGTTCAATTTGAATGGCCCCACATGCTTTCTTTATGGAGGATGCCTCATTTTGCACGATATACCATTGTAAAGCTAGTTTTTTTCTGAATCGAATGAGATTATTTCTATCAAAATCGCTCCCTATGATTCGATGTAATCATCCCCTGAAAATTTCTGAACTTATTTGACCAATACTGGCCCCATAACCGCATCACATGCTTTGACGCTGCCCAAAACGGCTCGAATTTGATCGAATTTGAATTTTCCTATTATCTCCCCTTATAGAGGATGCCCCATTTTGCACGGTATATCACGAGAAAGCACAATGTTGTTAAAGCTCAACAGCCACATGTGTTATGTGTTGGCCTATTTCCAACACTGAATGGGCGCCATTCCCCATTTTCATTTTACAGTTGGGAAGATGCCGATCTATATAAAAAACTGCGTAAGTATTAATAATGTATTAATCGTTCGTAGATACAATTATACGTTTTCTTATTGAAGTGAAACTTCTTATACGACGCAGGAAAATGTTGCGTTAAACGTTTAACGCTCCAGTGGAGGGGGAATAGCGTTGAACGCTTAACGCAACTCGGAAGGAGAAGAGGAAAAGAGAAAGATAGAGTGCGAGAGAGAGAGAGAGTGAATGAGAGTAAGGTATCGCCAGGCGCATGCGCTGCTATGGCGATACACGTAGCGCGTAACAGCTGCCTAGACTAATATTAGTGCCTATGCGTGAGTGCATCAAGCGTCCTATGTGTCGAAAATTCTTTTTCTTATTCTTATCTCTGTTCTATATAATATTGACGCACTACTTGTAGTATTAGTACAGTGAATAGTGATTCAAACAAACAATAAAATGAGTGACAGTGAAAATACGCATAACACAGCGGATTCCAGGTTATGTGGTGGTACGTTTCTCTTGAATATTTCAATTGTCCATAACAGATGCACCTTGTGGATCATATCATCTTGAAATTAATATCAATTGGATTGGCAAAAATTTTAATTGTTTGATTTTGAATTGATTTTACAGCGGAAAAAGATGTAAGACATTTCATATCGTATTTTAGTTATCATAATCCAATTGTAAATATTATAGATATGAATCCGTCAGAACCCAGAGATGATCATTGATTTGGACTTTGCTTTATAATAAATTTATAAAATGTGAATTGAAGAAAGTGTTGGTCACTCCACCTTATTTTTATCCTTTCCCTCCCGCTATTTTTCTTGTATACGAAATAATATGCATTTTTTGGAATATCGCAAAGAAGTTTCACTTCTTTCGCGCGTAGGGACTCCACGCACACAATTTTTTTTTTTCAGAACGTTGCATTGTACGAATATGTACCACGTCGTGGTCGACGGGTCCCGGGACTGGCACGAGCCCCGGGAGCGCCGCCAGGCCAGCTTCGATGTCGGCCACGGCGGGCCCGGAACCCTTCACCGCCAGAAGGAGCAGCAGCAGGACAAGCAGCAGCAGGACCAGCAGCAGCTGAACCAGCAGCAGGAGGACCAGCAGCAGCTGAACCAGCAGTAGCTGAACCAGCCGCATCTGAACCAGCAGCAGCTGAACCAGCAGCAGCTGAATCAGCAGCAGCTGAACTCGCAGCAGAAGATGGTGCCGAACTTGCCGGTGCAGAAAACGCTTGATTGGCCGATCAATAAAATATATGTTACTAAGAAAATAAATTAACAATAGGTTAGGTTAGGTTAGGTTAGGGCGGTGATGCAAGGGGGTCATAGAATGCCCCCTCACTTCCACTTGAGCCGCAAGGGCTCCTTGTGCTGCCGCTGGAGCAAGGGCTTCACCGAGATGCTACNGATTCTTTTTATGATGTAATCCACAACGCGTTGGACAAATTTGTTCCAGTTCTTTCATCGTCTTCATAAACGAAACCGCCATGGTTTAACAAACACCTTTCTCGTCCTAAGAACAGGAAATCTAGATCTTACAAAATGTTTCTTAAGTCTGGATCTGTGTTTCATCAGACAAACTTTCTTTACATTCGTAACCAGTTTATTCTTCTTAATAATCAACTTTATAAGCGTTACATTGTAAATTGTAAGGCTAACTTTCGAAATGATCCGAGCTCCTTTTATTCGTTTGTCAATATGAAACGTAAATCCACTTTTTTTCCTCCTTCCCTATCTTATAAAAATATTTCTGATTCTTCAGATCATGGTATTGCAAATCTCTTTGCATCATTCTTCCAATCAACTTATTCGTCCGATTCTTATAATTTAAATTCTACATACCCTTATAATATTCCGTATATAAACAATATCTACTTGTCTAAATTTAATCATCTTGATGTTTCTAATGCTCTTTCAACCTTGGATATCTCTTTTTCTGCTGGTCCTGATAACGTCCCGAGCTGTATTCTTAGGTACTACTCCGATATCCTATGCTGTCCTCTTACTACCCTATTCAATTTATCTTTGGACCTTTCATGCCTTCCCAAGAGATGGAATGAATCGTTTATTATTCCACTTCATAAGAAAGGTTCTAAAATACTTATTGATAACTACCGTGGTATTGCTAAACTTTCTGCTATTCCCAAGCTGCTGGAGAAAATGGTTACATTGCAACTGCAACATCATTGCAAAAGCATAATTTCCTCCACCCAGCATGGTTTTGTCAAAAATCGTTCTACAACAACCAATTTGCTAGAATTCACGTCGATCGTCCATAAGGGTTTTCTCAAACGAATGCAAACCGATGTTATTTACACCGATTTTAGCAAAGCTTTCGATTCTGTTAATCACCGTCTCCTTCTCCAGAAACTTTATATTATGGGTTTCCCTCCTAATATCATAAAGTGGATCACTTCATATCTATCTAATCGTACGCAGCGGGTTTTGTTCAAGAACATCACATCTCAAATTAAAAAAGTAACATCTGGTGTTCCGCAAGGCAGTCACTTAGGACCTCTTCTGTTTATCCTCTTTGTTAACGACTTGCCTAGTGTCGTGAGCTATGCTACTACACTTATGTATGCTGATGATGTGAAGCTCTGTTTTTCTTACTCTGACCACTTTCTTCATAGACAT
>JAJJHT010016811.1:597210-634441 GCA_021223865.1 Drosophila pandora
CCTCGTGGGCGGCCTGACCGAGAGATTCGTGCCGCAACTGTGACCCGCTCTTCTCTTCTTCTTCTGGCCAAGCGTTGCTCGCACTACGCCTCTCTGCCACCAGGGGTCTAGCTCGCACGCTGGTACCCCTGACCTAGCTAAACGAAAACACCTACGTCAGGCTCGCACAACCATGACCTAGCCTTAAAACTCACCTAGCTTCTACGATCGCGCCCTGCCTTGACTGAGCAGCACGTACACCGCCAAATGACCGCTTGTGGCCTTCTTTCTGTATGACTGCTGGTCCTGCACCAGCACGATGATTCCTCAGCGGGTAAAACTACGCTACAGTTGTTCGAAAATTTCCGGATGCTTCTCCTTGCTCGCACGAACTCGCTTGTTTCGTGGTTAAATTCAAAAAGAACGCCGCTCCCACGCGGTTTCCTAACCTTAGCTTTGAGCGCGTTACCAGATCGATCAGACCCTTCACGAAACGCTGAATAGGGTCCTATTACGCGATCGGGCTGCCAGAAAGGCTAAAACCCCGCACCCCCGAGATGCCAACCCGGTCGACCTATCGCCGACGTTACAAAATGCCCCCTTCTCAAGAGCTAGAACAGGGTCTCAAACGATCCTGTTTAGCTAAACCACGGAGGCGAGAACTACTGCTTCAAGTCTTTGGCATGATAGGTACCTATCGCTTGCCCTTGCATGTCCTCCAGCTCGTAAGTAGCTCTTCCTGTTCTCCTCCGAACTCTAGCTTTAACGTACCTAGGCCCAAGCTTGGCATTGTATCCTACAGCGAAGTTACTCTGCTTGAAGTTCCTCCTGAAGATCTATTGGCCCTCTCGATATGAAACCTCTCTAGAACGCACATTGTAAAGCCCTTCATTCTTCTCCGTCTGCCTCGCTAAGGCCTTCTGCGCTTGAGCGCGTGCCACCTCCAACGAGTCCTCCTTGGACAGCCTGATTTCTCTGTCCTCCATGATACCTAGCTCTCTCATGAGCTTGTACGTCCCTCCTGATCCTACAAACTGTTGCCCAAACACCAAGTAATATGGGGACTCACCCGTGCCGGAATGGATCGAGGTCCTCAAAGCACAGCAGATCTCGCTGAGATGCTCGTCCCAATTTCTCTGATCTGCATTTACGCACGACCTTATGGCTGCAATGACAGACCTATTCACCCTTTCCGACGCATTGGCCTGCGGCGAATGGACCGCTGTGAAAACCTGCGTCACCCTATTCTCCCGCATTAGCGTCTTAAATACTTCCCCTTTGAATTGAGTTCCGTTATCTGAGAACACAGTCTCCGGAACTCCATACGTGTGGAACAACTCCTGCCTCATGTACTTCACCACTACATCCGCCGAGAGCTTCTTCACTGCCTTGAGGAACACGAATTTGGTGTAATGGTCTAAAACGATGAATATCCCAACATTTCCACTCTTGGATCTCGGATACGGCCCCAGGAAATCCACATATATTCGTTGAAAGAATCTCTGTGTTTCCGCTGGCCTTCCCATCGCTGGTCTCATCACCTGATTAGGTACCTTATTCATCTTACAGACCTCGCACTTGCCTAAGTACTCCTTCACCTCATTGGCTAAGCCTGGCCAGTAGTACATTTGGCGAACTCTTTCTAGCGTTTTACGGACACCTCCGTGCGCTGCTGTGGGACTGTCATGGGCCACTCTTAATATCTCGGGAATCATTCCCTGTGGCACCCATAACTTCCATGCGAAATTCTCCGCTAGTTCTAAACCCTGGACTTGCTTCGTCCGTCGGAAGACCTTGCCATCCATGACCTTCAAATCTGGTACCGTCTCGCCATTGGCTTCGACCGTCTCCCGAAGGGTCTTGTACTCCTCCGCCTTGAAATGTGGGGATTCATAATCCATTCCTACTTCCGCAACTACCTCCTCATCTGACGCTCCTTCATATGCCCTAGACAGCGCATCCGGAACCACGTGAAGTTTGCCCTTTCGATGCTCAATATGGAACTTGTAGGCCTGCAATTTCGCCGCCCATCGCCCCAACCGAGATCTCAAATCCGGCTGTGCCATGAGCCATCCTAGCGACGCGTGATCTGTGATGACCGTGAACTTATACCCTTCTACGTAAGGTCTGAACCGTTTAATACAAATAATTGCGGCCAGGCATTCCTGTTCCGTGACGGGACGCCAGGACGCCACCAATCCCGTAACTGCTCGCATCGCAGTGAATGTAGAACGGCTTCGTAAAATCCGGACTGTGCAGAACCGGAGCCTGACACATCGCTTCCTTAAGCTTTGTGAAGAATGTAGAACGGCTTCGTAAAATCCGGACTGTGCAGAACCGGAGCCTGACACATCGCTTCCTTAAGCTTTGTGAAAGCCTGTAGGCCAGCCTGCGACATCGTAAAACGACACTTAGGCCTCATCAGATCCGTCAATGGTGCTGCTATGTCTGCATAATTGCTAATGAATTTGCTGTACCATCCAGTCATGCCCAGAAAACTCCGTAACGCCTTTAGCGTCCGCGGAACCGGGTAATTTACCATCGCCTCTATCTTCTCGGGGTCTGTCCTTATGACGCCTTCTCCGATCACATGGCCCAAATACTTAACCGAACGCATGCAAAAGTGGCTCTTCTCGATGTTCAGAGTTAGCCCTGCTTTCTGAATGTGCCCAGCCACCGTCGTCAGAACCGCCAGATGCGACTCAAAGGTGTCGGAGACGACTAGCAGGTCATCCAAGTATACGAACACCTCATTACGCAACGAGGCCGGAATCACCTTGTCCATGAGTCGAGTCATGGTCTGCGATGCATTCATTAGCCCGAAAGGCATAACTTTAAACTGGTACAATGGCTTCCCTGGAATCGTAAACGCGGTCTTGTCGCGTGAAGCCGGATCCAGCGGGATTTGCCAGTACGCATCCTTCAGATCCAGACTAGAGATGAACATCGCTCTGGGAAGTCTACTCAGGATTGCATCAATCTGTGGAAGTGGATAAGCGTCGCCCTGGGTGAAACTATTCACCTTCCTGCAGTCCAGACATAGCCGAACCTTTCCTGGCTTCTGTACCAATACAACCGGCGATGACCAGGCACTTTGCGACTCCTCGATCACTCCCAATCTCATCATCCTATCGACCTCTCCGTAGAGCAGTTTCTCTACCGCTGGAGAGACCGGATAGTGCCTCTGCTTGACCGCTTTCGTGTCCCCGACATCGATACTGTGGCTCATCAAATGCGTCTTGCCCAATCCTATCTTGGCGAATGATGGAAATAGCTCTACCACTGCCTTCAGACTAACTTTCTGTGCTTCAGACAACTCCTGACTAACGGAGATTTCGCCGACTCGGAACTCCGATGGCAACAGCTCGAAACTCCTCCAGAAATCGATACCTAAATACAAATCCTGGCTCAGAGTGGGAACCAGGTAGAACATATGCGTCTTGCATCGATCTTTCGTCAAATGGCCTACCACCTGCTGTCGTTGCCCATTGGCCGTGCTTACGATCGTTCCTTTGCGCTTGAAGTCGACCCCGTTTCTTATGACTTTCCTCGCAAAACTCCCTCCGATACAGCTAACTGCCGCACCAGTATCCAATAGTCCTAGCAATTCCTCACCTAACAATCTGACCTCGGCAAAAGGACGTTTGTCTGAGGTCTTATACTTTATTGTTTCTATCGTTTTCATCATCTGCCAATAGCGCCTTATCCTATTAGTATTCCTTGACCTATTCTTACTCTCTACCTTAGCTTTACTATACTCTTCACTGAGCTCTCTTCCTACTTGTCCTTGTTCACACCTGACGGAACGCGCTGAGATGGACGATCCGGCGCATTCGCTCTTCCAGTAGCTCTTCCTCTTTGCTGTAGACGTTTGGTGCCCCGCACCCAAAACAGAACACTTTCCGCTTGCCCGCGCAGTCGTGGTACCTGTGGCCCTCCTTCCTGCAATTCCAGCAGATAAGAGCCACTGCCTCCACTTCACCCGCTTCATCACCCGAAAACTCTTGGGCCTCTTCCCATTCCAAGTCGCTTCCTACTTCCGCTACCGATTTGTTGTAACTTCTGTGTGAGCTTCTGTCTTCCCGTCTCTGAGTTTCCCCATACGGCTTCTTCCCCCATCCTGGCTTGGATGTGCCGCCGTCTCGTCGCACCTCCTCTAAGAATCGTTCACGGCGCCGACAAATCTCCCGTAAGTGGCTTATCGAACGTATCGACACATTCAGCAGCTCGTGGCGGATCTCGGACCTGAGATTCCTCCTTACCATCTCCACCAGCGTGGCATCGCTCAATGGAATACTCAGACCATCCATCAGCTGTTCTACCGCCTCATAAAACGTGTCAAAATCTTCTCTGTCGCGCTGCTTCCGATTTCTTATTGCCTCTCTTATGTCCTCATCCGACCTATCGTCCCTAAAGTGTTTCCTGAGCGCGTCGCTTAGGTCATTCCACCTCATTCCTCTATTCAACTTGTGAAAACGCCAGTAAAATTCTCCCGCTTTCCCATCAAATAACAAACTCGCATTTCCGCATTGTGCTGAAAAGTTACTATCCAGCGTCTGGTGCGTCAAAGCTTCTACCCGATAGATGAAATTATCGATGGTTATGCCGTCGGGATGTCCGCTAAAACGAATCTTCCAACTATTCAGGATCTGTCCCACTTTCTCTGGTCTATACCCAAAGTTGTGATCAGCCTCACGCCATTTCCTAAGTAGTCGCCCTGATCCCGGGTCTCTCTTTCATCACCGTAAACCCCACTAGGCTGCTCGTAGCCTCCAGTTCTCTCTTCTCCTTCCCTCTCTAATTGCGCCCTTTGGTGGAACAGTCTGTCCATTTGCGCTGACAGTTGTTCCAGCAGCGTCGCCTGCATGGCGCTGATTGATTGGGACACAATCGAACTCAACTCCGCTGTGCTTCCTGCCGTGACTCGTGCTCGCGCCAGTCGTATCGCTGGCCGCCTGTGCTTTCTCTAAACACACTACCTTGCAAGTCGGACATGATAACTTCGATTTGGCGTGTGTTGTTATACACGCTTTGTGGAACTCGTGTCCGCACTTGGTTCTGGCTGGGTTCTGTCTGGGACACCTTCACAGGTGTCGCTGCCCCCTTCTCTGCCTCTGCCGGGTTCATCCTTTCTTTCTTTCTTGCCTAACCTAAAAAATGCTCGCTTCATAAATACCGAAACTCTAAAGCTGAACTTCGCCTTCGTCTTTAGCCTGCCTACCGCCATTGCACGCTGCCTAACGTTCTTCTTCTTTTCGCCATTGCTTCTCACCTAATTCCGTTCTGGAATTTCGCTCGTAGAAAACTCCCCTTTCCAGCTCTTTGTCGCCCGTCCTGCTAACTTCCAGGCCTGCGATCTATAAGCTGAAACCCTTTGGACGTGGTCATTTCGTGCCTGTTACGAATGAACTCCGAGCGTCCTTCTGCTCTCCTAGGGGATGACGGGATTTAGCTGCCAATTTACGGGCTTGGTCAGATATCAGTACGCTAACTGATACTGCTTTTCCAAACGACCGTGGCACTGTCTCTCCCGTCCCTTCGTTATTGTAGCAGCCTGCCATTCGAAACTCGTGGTCAGCTGGGTCCTATCCCCTGCTAAAGTCCTGCGAGAATCCGTCCTGCTAAACTCTACTCGAAACTATCGCTGTGGTTGCGAGGCACTGTGGTCTACTCTCTCCTCTGAGTGTAGAATTCCGAGCGGTACCCGCGCCACTGCTGAGGGTTTTGGTCTGGTTACTGCCATGCTACTGTAACCAGCCGAAAAAACTTGTCCGCGAAACATGGCTGCGTCTAACCATGCTAAAAAAGGCCACTTAGTTGGGCGCCAGATAAATTTATGATTAAGATAATTATAACTGTAACGAACAGTGAGGTGGCATCGCTGAAAGTAACGGACGAGAGGAAGGGGTTGCACGCGGTGTCCGGCCAGATCTCGCCGGCTAGTGGGAGGGTTCTGAAGCATCCCCCTCTCTCCCCTCGATGCTGCCTCGGGAATCATAAATTAAATCGATAATGATGCGTGCGCGACCTCACGAACAGCGTGGGTCAAACCTGAGCTCCTCAGAACAGAATATATTAGGATCCTTCGGAGATCCCCAAGAAGGTACATGGCATAGGCTAGCGACAGGGCGGTGGCGACTCAAACGAGGCAAAATATGTTTTCTCACTCCATTATAAACTTCATATTTATTCCTTAAAGATAGTCCTTAAACGTCTAAACAACATCCTTATCCTAACCTCCTAAATATCCTAATACTTCAATATATGGTGTCTCCGACTATGCTTAACAATATCTTATTGCTAAAGATTTACGAACTTATAAGTGTATTCTATTTGGCAGAATTCGTGGACGCGCGCTCAAATTTATGACATAGGATTTCAATTGCTAAAAGAGCTCCACTACAAAGTCCGCGTACGGATGTGGGCCATGTTCGGTTTTCACTCTCTTCTTATCTCTGTTCAATGCCACGGGGTGGTCGACTGTCTAACTGGTAAAGCCTCTTGGGCCGGAGATCGGAACACGTGGGAAAAGTACTGATCGGAGAATTCCGCATCACTTTAGCTGGCTTGGCATAGATTTAGGATTACTCACTCAATACATCCGCGACGAGTCGTTGAAGCGCTTCCACTACTCGAGGCTGGAAAAGAAAATATACATGTCGGGAGGACTCTCGCCTATCCCGTTAAAAAAAAATGCCAACACAAAACACTCAGCCAGCAACAGTGCTCTAGCTTGAAATCTCCGGACACTATTTCCTCTCCTCCGCTCTCGACACCGTTAGACCATCAGCCGGACGAGTCTCTCCGCTCCCTTGATCAACAGAGCGCTTCTTGAAAGCGCCGCAAACGCCCTGTCCCTGCTTCCTATCCTATGGCTGAAGGCTAGTCCACGCCTGCTCCTCCGAATACCAGAACGCTCCTTGAAAGCGCAGCCAGCGCTCCGCTCCCGCTTCTGCTTCTACAGGATGGCGCCTAATTTCCGGCGACTCCTCCGAACGACGGGGTGCTCCTTAAAAGCGCCGCCAGCACTCCGTCCTCCTTCACTACTCCAGGATGGCGACTCCTGTGAGGTTAGGGCCGAACCCTATCCGGGTCTCCGGCGGAGCGCCCCTTAAAGCGTCGCGAACGCTCCGACTGCTTCAGCTCAGGTCGAGCTCACTGTATTTCCAGCTCCTACTTAGTTTTGATGGACTCCCCTCAGCCCCGCCTCGTGGGCGGCCTGACCGAGAGATTCGTGCCGCAACTGTGACCCGCTCTTCTCTTCTTCTTCTGGCCAAGCGTTGCTCGCACTACGCCTCTCTGCCACCAGGGGTCTAGCTCTCACGCTGGTACCCCTGACCTAGCTAAACGAAAACACCTACGTCAGGCTCGCACAACCATGACCTAGCCTTAAAACTCACCTAGCTTCTACGATCGCGCCCTGCCTTGACTGAGCAGCACGTACACCGCCAAATGACCGCTTGTGGCCTTCTTTCTGTATGACTGCTGGTCCTGCACCAGCACGATGATTCCTCAGCGGGTAAAACTACGCTACAGTTGTTCGAAAATTTCCGGATGCTTCTCCTTGCTCGCACGAACTCGCTTGTTTCGTGGTTAAATTCAAAAAGAACGCCGCTCCCACGCGGTTTCCTAACCTTAGCTTTGAGTGCGTTACCAGATCGATCAGACCCTTCACGAAACGCTGAATAGGGTCCTATTACGCGATCGGCCTGCCAGAAAGGCTGAAACCCCGCACCCCCGAGATGCCAACCCGGTCGACCTATCGCCGACGTTACAATTCACTAGCGCCCAGTCTAGACTTCAATACGATTTGGATAAACTTCAAAATTGGTGTTTAGCAAATAACCTAAAGCTTAATGGATCGAAATGTAAACTTATGTCTTTTTACCGATCTAGTCCTCACCAGGCTATGTACTTTCTCTATGGGAACGCCTTAGAACGATTAACTCAGGTTAACGATCTAGGTGTCCTATTAGATTTGAAACTTAAATTTACCAACCATGTATCTACCATGGTTAATAAAGCTATGGGTGTGCTAAGTTTTTTTAAAAGATGGTCACAAGCATTTGATGACCCGTATATAACAAAAAAGTTATATACATCATTGATCCGTCTGATTCTTCAGTATGGATCGTGTGTCTGGAGTCCTCAATATTGAGAACACCAAGATCACATTGAATCTGTACAAAAAAAATTTCCTTACTTTTGCTCTTAGGGGACTTAATTGGGATGCAAATCTTTACCTCCCCTCTTATCATAGTAGACTTTTACTAATCAACTTACCATCATTAACAAATCGTAGAACGATGCTGGGTATCATTTTTCTTTATAATCCTAATTATGGAAATATAGACAGCCAGCATTTACTAACACGCTTAAATTTTAACATTTCTAGTAGAAGGACCAGAAACTTTCGTCCTCTACTCCTCAGCCATTGTAGTTCGACATTACCCAACACGATCCGTTCAGGGTATTATGTTCGGACTACAATGGTCTCTACCACATCTTGTCACTTTGCTCTACTAACAATCTTAAATCGCTTATATTAACCGCCTTATCTGTGCAACACTCTTCCTCGTGATATCTTTCTCCTAATCCTCGCTTATCTATCTCGGATCTATTCCCGCGATTCGAGCCGTACGTTACGTGGCAGCGTCCCTCGGTCGGTTGGGCACCATCCTTTTGCTTGTAGTCCGCATTCGGCGACGTGATGACCTGCATAATTGTGCTCATGGCCTTGCGTTTCTTGCACATGGAATGAATTGGGCAGCCGTAACTGGCGTGGCATAGTCCTCAAATATATCTGAAAATTAGGGAATTAAGTAGCTTCTTTTGTTTCAAAAGATTCCTATTATTTACCAAACTTCAGGCGGATATACTCGTGGGATCGTTCTCCCACAGGTCCTGATCGGATTCGGTGAATGACATGATGGGGAATATCGCATCCTGAATAACTGCCACCATGTGCGGCTTGATTAGCTTCCAGGTATAGGCGTGGCTTACACTAAAAAGTGTAATAACATAAATAATATAGTACGATTAGGGATAAAGTGGCAGGTACTTACGCATTGGATTCTCGCTATTTATAATTATGTGCATGAGACCCAAAAAACCGGCATTCCCAGATGTCGTTAGGTGGCAAGCCCACTTCTGAGATAGGTTGCACTCGGCTAATCACCGGATCGACTGAACAATAACGATTACAGAAACAAACACAAGATCAGAAAAAACACTCACACCCCCAGCCCGATGACGACCCGCCGCTTTTCGCAACGGACACGAATTGGACAATGGAATGTGAGGACCCTAATGGAGCCTTCCAGAATTGCGCAGTTTGAATAAGGAGATTGGCATAGTTAGGATTGGAACCCTGGAGTGGAACCCGCAAGGAAGAAGAAGAGTGGGACGCCCCAAAGCTAACCTGGCGCCCATCTACAATACGCGAACTCGCAGACAATAATACATCACCTGGGGACTTTGGCAAAGAAGAACAGCGCAGAATAGGGTCCGGTGGAATACACTTGTGGATGCCCTAAGCTCCCAAGCGGAGTAATAGGAATTTAAAAAAAAAAAACTTACGCATTCTTCAGATAGTTGAGCACATTCGTGAGGACACTCGGCAAGACGTAGATACGATTCCAGTACTGGTCGAGGATCTTGAGAAACAACCCCAGGACACCTTGGCTGAACGTTGGCTACCACTCAGCGAATTTAAGGTAATTTTCACTAACTACGTTGCTGAGACTTCCATACCTAAAAAAGAAAAACAGAAAAATGTATTTTTTCGGCAAACAATTTGAGATTCTTTTAGAAACTTATTTCTTGGACATGCGAACCATGAAGTGGAGAGCCCACATCTTGGTCTTCCAGTAGGGGAATTCGGTGTGCTCATCATCGTCCAACTGGGAGCTATCGGGCACATCCCGATCAGCGGATTTCCTCCCGCCGCGAAATCGACGTCGTGCAGCGAATAGAGCACGCGGCTCGCACGGCAGGGTTACTGCCGAATGTGAATGCCAATATTAGAAACATCATTAACAAGCAAATTATTGCTGCAATGACGGCCGCAGGAGTGCCTCCTCCAGTTATGGGAACAACGAACGGAAACCAATCTCAAGAGGAAGCCTTTTAGATGTCAATTAGATGTCGAGCCACACCTGCTTCTAACATCCAAAAACTGATAAAGTTCCTCAGCATGTGCATATCGCCAGGATCTTCGACAGCAGCAGCTGAGGAATGGCCCCTACCGGCACTAGTGGAAGTGATTTAGACTAGATTAGTCTTCAAGCACAAATTATCGGCCTTTGTAAATACCTTTTTAATATACTGTGTTGATTTTTAAGGATTTTTATACTTAAATTAAAGAGCAGGGATGCCCAGTCTCATTGCTCTTGTTCCTCCTTTGTTGTTGGATTGCTCTGACTATATAACTGAACGATCGAAAATGGCACAACTGCAAGGGTATATCAACTTCGGCTCCGCCCGAAGTTAACTTTCCTTTCTTGTTTCTTATGGTATTCTATAAAACAGTTTTTATTTGCTGTGCAGCATAAACGCAAACTTCATTTCGTGCATATGCATTGCGTTTGTGAAGTTTTACAGTGCTTAGTTAAAAAATACGATATATCGATGTTTTGAAATATCAATATGGAAAGTATCGATGTATTCAAATATCGAAGTTTTTATAGCTCTAGGTGACCCTAATCAAGAATATATTTACTTTATAGGGTCCAAGATGTCTCCTTCACTTCGTTGCCAAAACTATAATACACTCTGCAAGGGTATAATAAGCTTCTTTAAAAATACCAAGGCTATGTCATTTCCGATTATATGTTTATATATATATTCAGATTTTTAATTATATGGCAGCTGTTGGCCGATCCTTTTGAAATTCGGATCGAATAAATTGGCCCCATAAAAAATTTCTATTAGGTTCCACAGTTCTATTAAGAAAAAAAGTTCTATTAAGTTCTATCACTAACCGAACAACCGAACTGAACCGAACAACCGCGACTGAACAACCAAAAAAGTTCAATGAGATTATGAGCGTAAGAATGAGAGTAAGATTCTCTCTGGGGCCTCCGGGGGCCTGTCGCAAGAAATTTTTGCGTCCATTTTCGTTGTATGAAATGAGAAGTCTATATGTTGTATGGTTAGTGGTTCTATTAAGTAAAAAAAATTTTCTGAAAAACATCTTTTCATATTCGTACAATGCAACGTTCTGAAAAATAAGAAAACGTATACGAACGATTATCTACGAACGATTAATACATTATTAATACTTACGCAGTTTTTTATATAGATCGGCATCTTCCCAACTGTAAAGTGAAAAGGGGAAAGGCGCCCATTCAGTGTTGGAAATAGGCCAACACATAACACATGTGGCTGTTGAGCTTTAACAACATTGTGCTGTTAAGCGCATGTTAGGCATGTACAAATTTCAAGACTTAATTCCATCGAATCGTAGGGAGCGATTTGAATGGATCTACCGTTATTCGATTAAGCAAAAAATTAGCTTTCTCGAGATATACCGTGCAAAATGGGGCATCCTCTATAAGGGGAGATAATGGGAAAATTCAAATTCGATCACATTCGAGTTGTTTTGGGCAGCGTCAAAGCATGTGATGCGGTTGTGGGGCCAGTATTGGTCAAATAGGTTCAGAAATTTTCAGGGGATGATTACATCGAATCATAGGAAGCGATTTTGATAGAAATAATCTCATTCGATTCAGAAAAAAACTAGCTTTACAATGGTATATCGTGCAAAATGAGGCATCCTCTATAAAGAAAGCATGTGGGGCCATTCAAATTGAACATTGGCGCGATTTGTGTTGGGAACAAGGTCCAGTATTGGTAAAGAAAATTCAGAAATTTTTAAAGATAAATTGCGTCAAATCCTAGGGAGCGATTTTAATGCAAATAGTCTTATTAAATTATATGAAAAATTAGCTTTGCAACGGCATACCGTGCATAATGGGGCATCCTCTGTAAAGGACTCAATAATCATATTCATGCCTAACAAAGGCGGTCTGTAGATTTGGAACTTGTGGAACGAACTTGTTCAAGGACTGGTTCCGGTTCACGAGTTGGCGCCTCACTTATCAATTAAAATCAATGGGGAACTATAAATCGATTTTCTCAAAATTGTAGGGAGCGAATTGAATGATTTTTGCTCCAGATATACAAGAAAAGGTGATACATCGTCGCAACTACAGTGGATATGGGGGCATCCTCTTAGAGCTTCACAATATTATAAACAATTTTTGGTGGTCATTTTTGTATGGGCTGTTAACGAGATTGGCCCACTTTTATCCGATTTTCTCCAAAACGTAGGAAGCGATTTTTATGAAACTTTCAGGTAATACCCTCAATATTTTGACCTATTAGCTGCAATATCGGGCTTTTTGGGGCCTCCTCTTATTTTTGAGATAGGACCCAAAACAGTGTGGGGCCAATTTTTCAAATGTATTTTAATGGTAAGGTTGTTAATCCCGCCCAAAGTAAGAAAAAACTATTCAATTTAGTGGCTAAACAGTAAAATAATTGAAAATAAAAAAATTCGTTGCTGGGTTCCGATTTCACCGTTCCACTTCGACGCTAACTAGGCGACGCTAATTTGACGGACATATAGTCACACTGGTAAGAATTTTCATCGGGCGATTCTTGGTAACACTGTTGAAAAAATATGTATACAATTACAATATGATATTATTTAAACATTCAGCAATATGACCAGTACTAATAACAACTTAGATTACGAGTATATTGTCTTAAAGGTATTGTCTTTTTTTATAATAAGATTTGAAAAAATGTTCTTCGTAAACCGTAAAAAAGCATGCTGAATAATCTCAAAAACATATGTATATTTACATTTAAATTTCAGATAAATGGATATGATATTAGTCATTTATCAAGATGTGAAGCGGTTCAGATGTTCCTTCAGGCCAAAGAAACCATTGTGGTTGAAATATGCCGTCAAACAAATAATGCCTTAGAAAACAAAAAAAACAACGATACTTTATCAGGAGTTGATAATGTTCAAAATGTTTTACAAGCTAAGGAATGTGAAACTGTGGATAACAATTTCGTAAATACAACTACAACTGAATCTTCAACTATAACCTGTTTCTCAAAAAATTTTAATTTTAATCATGAAGATGAAAAGAGAAATAAGCAAGTTATTTTAACTCTCCGTGACTCCGAAAGTTCAGTTTTCCCTCCGGCTTTTGTTGCGTCCAAGGAAACCCAAACTTGTGATTACGAGACTTCATCGAAAGACCCTGATTTCGAGCGATCTATTGCTGATCATTTAATAGAACAAGAGCACAATTTATTTGAACAATGTCTGGAACCAGAAATTGATATCGAGGTAGGATAAAAACATATTAAAATTAATAAAATCACATAATACACATCTTAAAATTTTATTCGGTTACAAACAAAATTTTGTTTTTTTTTAGTGCTTCTTAATTATTATTTAAAAATAATTCCCGTTAAAGTAAAACAAAAATTGCACTACTTTCTCCTGAATTAACCAGTTTAAAAGATTGCAAAAACCAAACATACCACTTTTATAAAAAAACGTACACTGATGACTTAGCTTCTCGAAAATGGGGAAAAATTTTATGTTTAGGTGGGCGTCCAAAGAATAACTTAGAAATCAACAAAAATGAGAAAGCATAAAGAGTATAGTCACTAACCATATATAGACTACCCATTTCATACAACGAAAAAAAACGCTAATATATATTGCGACAGGACCCAGAGAGCATCTTACTCTGATTCTTACGATCACAATCTCATTAAACGTTTTTGGTACATTTTTATACAATTCCTAATCTGGTTAAATGCATTCCTAAATCAATGACTTTTTTGAACTGTTGTGAATCAAAGATTAGAATAGCTATCTGTTTTAACTTATTTATTACATTACAATACTATTACACAGTGTTACAAAAAGCGCACGCAAGGTTGAATTGACTTTTTTTGGGAAAAGCGTTATAACTTCACCAATTTTCATTATTTTTTTATGAAATTTGTCTCGTTTTATTCAGAATTAATGAGACAACATTGATATGTGACAAAAATGACCGAATTTTTGTAAGTTGTACCGAAAAACTGGCATGAAAATCCGAAAAACACGAAAAAAAGTCCAAAACTTCAGTTTCAGGTGTAAAAATGTTGTCCTTTTTGTTTAACAAAATCGAAGATATATTTTTTTTCAAAAGCTACAACATTTAACTATTGAAAAACACCAAAAATTTTGAAATCGGTTGAAAAAAACGCGTTCAAGAATTTTTAAGCGCAAAAAATTCCCGAAAAATTAAAAACCCATTTTTAAATTAAAAAACCATAAATCAAGATTTTGAGGGTGTTAGAAATATTTCAAACATGGTTTTGTGATATACTCAACCCAATAAACAATTCCTACTATGTCACTTCAAAAGTTCAGAATCACTGTTACACTGTGTTATTAATGACAACGGTTATTTGGTTTAGATCATTATTCTAAATTTAATTTTTGGCTAAGTTACTAATTTTATTTTCTAGTTCTTCTTTAGCATCCTAATCTAAAGTTCCAAATAAATATTTATATGCTGATCCTACAATATTAAAAAGACCTCTCTTACTACGTTTAACAATGTTTATTCCGTTTATTTTTCTACTTCGTTTATCGACGAGATACTGGATTTGAAGTATGTCTATAGGGCATTATTAAATGTCATTTATTTGTCAAATTAATACTCAAGATATTCGTAATTAGTTGGTAATTTAATATTTTTTGTTTAGAATATTGAGTATTCATTCCTTGCTGTAATGGGTTAATTTATATACTTTGTCCGGCGACGTGGAGAAGTGTGATGAAAATTATTATTTATGTATTTTCTGTTTATTCTTTATCCCTGGAAATTTATTTACATATTGAAACATTTTTTTCTGTTCCTATTTACTTCTCCATAATGTTTTTATCTAATTATGTAACTTGACATGTTTCTTGAAAGCGCTTGTTTCTTTGGATTTTACTAATGGTGATTGTTTGTAACGAGTATCTATGTTTCTCATAATCATGTCGTTTTTCATTCAGTTTGCTTATTTTACTTTCTTTATTTTTTTGCATATTAAAATTTGGAGTTCCTGCATATAGTCGGTTTTATCTTTCAGTCGGATCTTTATCTGCTTTATCTGTTTTCCCATATCATTGAATATCCTCATTACCTTTTATTTGAATCAATGTAGCGAACTTCAAAAAGATATCAAAATAGTTGATTGCCTATCACAGCGAACGGCAGTATGATAGGTGGCGACACGCATGAACTAGCTAGTAGCTAAGGCGTCTAGAAACTATATACAGCCGAAGAACTTAAAATTGTTTGCGTTCAAAATGAATGAGTTATATACCAAAGAAAGAAATGATTTTCATTAGATAGATTTTATCCAAACATTTGCCACAAGTACTTTGGCTTGGGAGAAATTACCGTAAATGTAAATGTTTTCAAATGTAAATTCACTAAATTAGAGATAGGGGGGACATTGGTGTCACCAGAAAAAATAATTTTGTGTTCACGGATGCTGCGCAGCGTCGATGTGTACCTCAACAGACATTACTTTCAATAGTTATTCAGGAAAAACGATTTTTAAAAAATTTTCCAAATGAAGATGTTTCTCAAATTTTTCTCCGAAAAAGGTGCCATCCGCATTTGCCTTATTATACCCTTTAGGGTATTTAGGGTATTATAATTTTGGTCAAAAGTGTGCAACGCAGTGAAGGAGACATCTCCGACCCTATAAGGTATTTATCTTCTTGATCAGGATCACCTCCTGAGTCGATATAAGCATGTCCGTCTGTTACTACGCAAACTAGTCTCTCAGTTTTAGAGCTATTGAGTTGAAACTTTGCACACATCCTTATTTTGTGCGCAGGCAGTATATAAGTCGGAACGGCCAGGATCGATCGACTATATCCTATGCTGCCATATAACTGATTGATCGGAAATGCCATAACTTTGGTGTTTTTTAAGTTAGAATGATGGGACTTGGTACAGATTCCATTTTGGGCAAAATAATCAGATTTCATAGGGATCGGCATTTGTGCATTTAACCAATTTTGTTAGATGATTGGGATTGATAATTTCGACAAAAGCCTTCTGGAATACAAAAAAATCCTCATCTTTATGGAAGTATATTGCACTTTTCTTTGTGAACAAATATTTTTTAATCACGCTTTTAGCAAAACCACAAAATCTAATTTTGTGGCTCTCGACAAATGTGCTAGTCCTTTAATTATAGTGACTCTTAAATTTCGATATCGATATTTTCTACTAAATTTGCCAAATTTTCCCTCACAATGTTAACAGAAGATACTGTGTCTATTATATTATCTTTCAGTTTTAAATCTATTGACTTGAAACTTTGCACACATAATTTTTTTTGTTTGCAGGCAGTATATGTCGGAACGGCCCGGATCGGCGACAATATCCTGTAGCTGTCATATAACTGAATGATCGGAATTGGCAAAACTTTTTTGTTTTTTAAGGTTGGTTGGGACTAAAGTTGCGACTTTCTACGGAATCCATTTTGTGCAACCTTATTCTGCTAAATTTCATAAGTATCTGCCGACTATATCATATCATATATCAGCTGATTTATATCATATACAGATTCCATTTTGGACAAAGTAATCCGATCTGCCAAATTGCATAGGGATCGGCCGACCATATTTTATAGCTGCGATGTAACTGAACGATCGGAAATTTCTCACCCTTGTTATTTTTGCTGTTCCCAACATTTTTTTTTTAATTTATTAGATTTGGTGAAATTCTCAAAAGGGTCGGCCAAATATACACGGTCCGATATATATAATAATAAAAGCTGCTACCTAACTGCGAGGGTATATCAATCTCGGCTCCGCCCGTAGTTAGCTTTACTTTCATGTTTTAACTTCATAATAGTTTAAATATCGTCTCTAACTAAAGACCTGCAAATCTAGCGGGAAGTTTTCTATCAATGGTTTCGCATATGGTTTTTTCTAAAAGTCGGGTAATATTAATTTTATCGACGGGGTTAGATGCCAATTCCAGTTTGTCAAAAATGCTTCTGGATTATTTTTCCAACTCTAAAATAAACTTACTTATAAACTTACTTAACTGAATTCCTAATTTCAGTTTCTCCAAGATCTTTCACCAGATTTTCGTACGGTCGATGGTTTTTGAGCCATGATGAGAGCTGACTTCATTGCTGGCCAATTCTGTGCTCCTGCGTGTGCACTTAGGATTCGCCTGATTCCTTCGAAGATAAACAAATGCTTGTCTGAGATCCTGTGTGAGGAGAAGGTAGAGAAGGTCCTCGATTTCCCTGATGAAGCTTCGGAGTTTTCCTGGGGTGCTATCGTAATTTTAAACCACCTTTGATTGTTGAAGGAGTTGGTTCACGTGGAGTTCCGATGAAGTAATGAAAATTAAGTACTGTATATATAAGTGAATATACTTGAGGTTGTTACAACACGTTCCGTAAATACACGTAGGGTTTATTTCACGATTAGGTTTTTAGGAATTATCGCAATACACTTGAGGTTTTTACAATGCTATTCGTGAATACAAGTAGGTTTTATTCCACTATTCTTTTTTTGTTAGCACACGATATTAAACGGGTAGTTCCTTTGAGGATCACTTTTATAGGTGCGCTTTTTTCTAACGGTTTGTTTGATCAGGATCTATTTGATCCTTGATCCCGAAGTAAGAGGCTTAATGTCATAAGGATCGGCCGACTATATCCTAGAGCTAAATTTTTATTAGAAAATTGATGTGATGGTGAAATTCTCATAAGAATCGGCCATCTATATACGATTCGATATATATATAATAATATAAGCTGCTACCTAACTTCGAGGAAAACTTGCAACTTGTGATTTAAAACCTGTTTCATCAGTTGAAATATTTCGGTAAAAGCAAAAATAAGCGGGCTCTTTCTTTAAAGTTCATTTTTGTTCCGTTACTACAAATATACTGACACTTGAAACGCAATAACTTTTCTTTGAATTGATCCAATGTCAAAAAAATTGCAGATTCTAACGCGCATAATGAATTATAAAATATTATTAATTGACACAGGCCTTGAGCCAAAAACCGTTAAGCATAAATATACCTATAAATGTATTTTAGTAGATATTTGAAAGTTATATGCTTCAAGTAAAATTTAACAAATTCAAGAAAAGAAGCTAACTTAATATACCCTTTTGAGTCGGGTTTCAGTTGTATATGTTTGTATTACAATCCAGCACTACTGAAATTCAAGTCACCGCATTTTCACGCCGTAGTTTCAAATTTCGTTTGAAAAACAAATACAATTCCATAAGGTTTGCTTTTCGACCGTAAAAAAAAGTGGGCGAAGTAATTCTGCCGGCCCTTTGCTGCTGCTCCAGTTCAAAATTACGCATATTCGATATTTGTTATAAATCATTAATATATTTTGTCATTCTAAATATTTAGCGCGGAAAACTTAACCCCATGGTTCAATGGTTAAGATATCTGCCAGTTAATCATAAGGTCGTGGGTTCGATTCCCAGGAGAAAAATCTTTATTATACCCTTATATCCGTACCCATATACCGTTATATTTGAGCAAAATATCTTGTGTATAAAATTTCATTAGGATCGGCCGACTATATCCTATAGCTGTCATAGAACGAGCGAAATTGGCATAACTTTGGTGTTTTTTAAGTTAGAAAGATGGGACTTGGTACAGATTCTATTTTGGACAAAATAATCTGATTTGCCAAATTTCATAAGGATCGGCCGACTATATGCTATCCGCTATATACATATCTAATAATATAAGATGCGTGGCGCCATTTAGCGGACTGCGACTCAACTGCAAGGGTATATCAATAGCTTTTAATGAATGTTATTAATAGCTTTTATCAATAAACAAAAAATCCTTCGTTCAAGTTCTAGATAATTGTATCTCGAAGGCCTGAGCAAAATTTTATCAAGATCGGTTGAGTGTTTCCGAGAAATCTTGACAACCGACTTCGAAAACACAGTTTAGAGAAAAACGCGCTTAAAGTTTGCGCTCTGCCTATACCTGACCTCGAGCGTCCATTTTTTCAGGACTGTATCTCCGAAACTTTTATTCGAATCGACTTGAAAACTTGGGAGAATATTTTTAAGATTCTGTAAAATTTTATAAAAAAATAAAAAAAATCTAAAAAGTCCTATTTAATTGAACGATCGGAAATGACACAACCTTGCTATTTTTAAAGATTTTTATGAATGTTTTCAACATTCTCATATGGATCGGCCAACTATATACGATCCGATATATATATATAATAATATAAGCTGCTACCTAACTGCAAGGGTATATCAACTTCGGCTCCGCCCGAAATTTACTTTCCTTTCTTGTTAATGATGCTGTTTGCAACATTTTTATTAGAAAATTGATTCGATTGTTAAATTCTCATAAGGATCGGGCAACTATATACGATGCGATATGTATAATAATATTATATACTCTTGCTTAACTGCAAGAGTATATCAACTTCGGGTCCGCTCGAAGCTAGCTTACCTTTCTTGTTACATTATGTGACGTGAAAAATACGCAAAATTTGCAATAAATCGTCTATAATAGTAACAAAGTGCAACGAAACATCTAGCGCTATCTGCGTCGGTAGGGACTATGTATTTCCTATTGGCTTCCTATTCCTATTCCTATTTGGTGTCATTGCACCTTTGGCAATACACCTTTATCAGTGCATTTGTGACCGAGGAAAGTAAATTCCTTCATAAAGAATGAGCATTTATCAGGATGCAGCTTAATGTTATTTTTCCTGCAAAGGTCAAAGATATTTATTAATTTTTGATAAATATTAAAAAAAATAATTAAATCGTCTAAATAGAGAAATGCTTGGGAAGGTTCAGGGCCAGTAAATGCCATTGTCATCATTCTTCGAAAAGAATTCGGCTCTATTTTTAAACCCTAGGGCAATCGCGTGGATCGATAGGAGCCGTTGCTCGTAGAAAATGATTTGGAGAATTCCGAATATTAGATCTATCAATGATAAATATTTTTCTGTTCCTAGTTGATCAAGAATATCATCTATTCTGGGAAGTGGGAATTTGTCAGCCAACAATTTTAATACTCTTACAGAGGGTATTATAATTTTGGTCAAAAGTGTGGAACGCAGTGAAGGAGACATCTCCGAACCTATAAAGTATATATATTCTTGATCAGGATCACCTCCTGAGTCGATATGAGCATGTCCGTCTGTCCGTCTGTCTGTCTGTTTCTACGCAAACTAGTCTCTCAGTTTTAAAGCTATCGAGTTGAAACTTTGCACATACCCTTCTTTCTGTTGCAGGCAGTACATAAGTCGGAACGGCCGGAATCGGCCGACTCTATCCTATAGCTGTCATATAACTGATTGATCGGAAATGCCATAACTTCGTTGATTTTCAAGTTAGAAGGATGGGACTTTCTACGCCTACGGGTACTACGAGGGAAAGAGTAGGCCAAGAATCTAAAACCCTCGAAATAAAGGGTATCGAAGGAATGTTGTCCACACTTATAAGTCTAATAGTCACAATGCAAAATAATATGCAGGAGCTCATGCGAAACCAAAATCGACTAATGGAGCTTTTAGTCAAACAAAAATCCAATTAGATGGCTTATTTGAGAATCTGTCTGTGGAATGCTAACGGCGTTTCAAAGCGAAACAATGAACTTAAGACATTTCTTGATGATAATAATATCGATATTATGCTCCTCTCCGAAACCCATCTAACGAACAAAAACAACTTCCATCCAAGGGGATATATATTTCATGCAACAAATCATCCAGATGGGAAGGTTCATGGAGGAACTGGGATCCTCATAAAGCAGCGCATAAAACACCATTACCTCCAACGAGTTGCTACAAATTCCTTGCAGTATTGAACAACTTCAATACGAATTCAGACCGTGGGAGGTCATCTAAACCTAGCTGCAATATACTGCCCACCACGCTTCTGCATATCTGATATGGAGTTTATGCAATTCTTTGATACACTAGGCGACTAGGCTTTATAGCAGGCGGCGACTACAATGCCAAGCACCCTCACTGGGGTTCTCGCCTAACCAACCCAAAGGGTAGACAACTATACAACGCTTTGATACAGCCAGGAAATAAACTAGACTTTCTATCACCGGGAAAGCCTACATACTGGCCAGCGGACCACGGAAGAAGCCAGACCTAATTGACTTTGCGATCACTAGAAAAATTCCACGAAGCATCATTCGAGCCGAACCTTTGGATGACCTATCGTCTGACTATTCAGTTGTCCTTCTTCACCTATTTCAACATGCCGAATTACAAAATAATCAAATTTATCTCACATCAAAAAGGAAAAACTGGCTTAGGTACAAAAAGTACATAAGCTCTCGCATAAACATAAGACCGTCAATTAACTGTAGCAAGGACATTCAAGATGCAGTCAACCACCTGGAAGACATGATGACCTCAGCAGCAAAGCTCTCGACTCCTGCGACCACAGAAAAACCTCCATACTCCACCACAAATTCCTATATAGAAAATATAGTCCGGGAAAAGCGGCAGCTCCGCCGTGAATGGCAGGCACACAGATCCCCTTCTTCAAAGGTAAGGCTAAAAACAGAGACACGAAGGCTCACAAAGGTCCTACGGAGCAGAGAAGAACTTGCTCAAAAATCATACATAGAACAGCTTTCCCCAAAAAGTACCAGGTGTCCTCTATGGAAAGCCCATCCTAACTTAAAGCCGCCCATAGAAGCAGATATGCCCCTTCGAAAACTAGATGGATCTTTGGCGCGCAGCGATGAACAAAAAGCAAGCGTCTTCGCTAGTCACCTTTGTAAAGTTTTTACTCCAAATCAAGCAGCCTCTCCTTTCATTCTTCCAGAGCTACCAATACCAGATCCAATTCCAGCTAAAGAATTTCAAACAACTGAAATCATTAAGTTCATCTCAAGCCAAAAGAGCACCTCAAGTCAAATAAGTCTCCAGGGTATGACCTCATTGCGCCGAAAATGATTATGGAGCTCCCTGCGCGCGCTATCAATTATATAAAAATTCTATTTAACTCTATTACAAAGCTTGGCCACTTCCCCCAACAATGGAAAAAATCCGTTATAATAATGATGATTACTCCCACAAAACTGTCATGAGCTGCTCAAAACATACCTGCTTAATCGAGTGTTCACTGTAAAACAAAAAAACTTTACAAAAGAAGAGTTCGAAATTAAGGCGGGCCCCAAGGAAGCGTCCTCGGCCCACCCTATATCTTCTATATACAGCAGATATCCGAACAGACCAGCGTTTAACTATGTCAACATTCGCCGATGATACAGCCATACTAAAAAGATATAAATGCCCGCTGGAGGCATCCAGAAGCCTATCCTCTCACCTTCACTAATAGAAAAGTGGATGGCGAACTGGCGTATAAAGATAAACGGTGAAAAATCTAAACACATTACCTTTACTCTCAACAGACAAAACTGCCCCGCTCCAACTCTAAACAATACCATAGTCCCCTCTGTGAATGAGGTCACATATCTCGGCGTCCACCTGGACAGGCGTCTTACGTGGAAAAAACATATTGAAGCGAAACGGGACCAATTAAGACATTAATCCAGAGGACTGCACTGGCTTATCAATCCTCGTTCCCCACTTCGACTGGAATATAAAGTACTACTCTACAATTCAGTCGTAAAGCCTATCTGGAAGTATGGCTCCGAACTTTGGGGCAATGCAAGCAGTAGCAATATAGACCAGATAGAAGGGCACAGTCCAAAGTGCTCAGAACCATCACTGGAGCTCCATGGTATATTCGCAATGTAGATATCCATAGAGACCTAGGTATACCTCTCGTCAAAGTCGAAATTTCTGAACTCCAGGAAAAATACAAAAGGAAACTCTCCACGCACCAAAATCCTCTAGCCAGATCGCTAAACCAATTTAGTCAACAATCCCGATTAAGAAGAAATGACCTTCCAGCCCGTTGACATCGGAGCCCCCATAGTATAGATGTTTACAAAGATAAACTAATTATGTATTAGATTCAGATTTTTAAAATTGTTGTTAGTTTCCTAACAAGAGAAGATCCAACAAACAAAAGATAAAAGTATGAAAAAAAAAAAAATATATATATATAAACTTCGGCTCCGCCCGAAGTTAGCTTTCCTTTCTTGTTTTTTTTTTCATGTTTATACCCTTGCAGAGGGTATTATAATTTTGGTCAAAAGTGTGCAACGCAGTGAAGGAGACATCTCCGACCCTATAAAGTATATATATTCTTGATCAGGATCACCTCCTGAGTCGATATGAGCATGTCCGTCTGTCTGTCCGTCTGTTTCTACGAAAACTAGTCTCTCAGTTTTAAAGCTATTTGAAACTAAAGCGAGTTGAAACTTTGCACACACCCTTCTTTCTGTTGCAGGCAGTACATAAGTCGGAACGGCCGGAATCGGTCGACTATATCCTATAGCTGCCATATAACTGATTGATCGGAAATGCCATAACTTCGTTGTTTTTCAATTTAGAAGAATGGGATTTTCAATGGTTTCCATTTTGGGCAATCTTATTTGTTCTGCCAAATTTCATTAGGATCGACTATATTCTATAGCCGACATATTTATGACTGAACGATCGGAATTGGCATAACCTTAACTTCACGGGTATGTTAACTTCGGCTTCGCCCGAGGTTAGCTTTCCTTTCTTGTTTTTATATAAATTTCATAAGAATCGGCTTACTATATAATATAGCTGCCATATAATTGATCGATCGGAAATGGCACAGCCTTGCTGATTAGCTATCAGAGTTTTAATAGCGACCGAATTAATAAGCAATCCACAATTCAATTCCAATTTCAATGTTTTTATTCGAGGGTTCAATTCTAACCCAATTCGCAGCCGCTCAAATCAATGTCGAAAATACAAGTCATCACAGCTTAGCAATATGAACTCAGAACAATGCATATGTTATTAATTTCTATGGCAAGAGGCGAGGCGGGGAACGCACACAAATGCAAGATTTGCTAGTGTGCAGCAGCTCTACAAAAAAGCTCCCCAAAGCGCATGCGCTACAAATACCAGCAAAGCGCATTCGAACTGGGGAGAAATAAACAAAACACAGAACTGCTGATAAACCCGCCGCTGTTGCTTAGATTTAGAATATAACTTATTTTACAAAGCTTCGCCTTTCTCTGCTTGGCTCAACACTTGCCATTTCTAAAAATTGCTTGGGGCTGTTTTAAACGATTTATTAGAAAATTGATTTGATAGTGAAATTTTCATAAGAATCAGCCAACTATATACGATCCGATATATATATAACAAGAAAGGAAAGCTAACTTCGGGCGGAGCCGAAGTTTATATACCCTTGCAGTTGAGTCGCAGTCCGCTAGGTGGCGCCACGCATCTTATATAATTAGATATGTAACGGATCGTATATAGTCGGCCGATCCTTATAAAATTTGGCAAATCGAATTATTTTGCCGAAAGAGGAATCCATTGAAACTCCCATCCTTCTAACTTGAAAAACAACGAAGTTGTTGAGCGGAAATGCCATCCGATCAATCAGTTATATGGCAGCTATAGGATATAGACGGCCGATCCTAATGAAATTTGGCAGATCGTATACGTTTGCCCAAATTAGAATCCATAGAAAGTCCCATCCTTCTAAATTAAAATACAACGAAGTTATGGCATTTCCGATCAATCAGTTATATGGGAGCTATAGGATATAGTCGACCGTGTGCAAAGTTTCAACTCGATAGCTCTAAAACTGAGAGACTAGTTTGCGTAGAAACAGACAGACAGACAGACGGACCGACGGACAGACGGACATGCTCATATCGACTCAAGAGGTGATCCTGATCAACAATATATATACTTTATAGGGTCGGAGATGTTTCCTTCACTGCGTTGCACACTTTTGACCAAAATTATAATACCCTCTGCAAGGGTATAATAATCCACAAAAAGAATCAAAGTTTTTAATTTTTTTTGTAAATTACAGCCAAAAAACATCGGAAGGTTATTTTTGCGCAACCTTGTAATTGACCAAAATAACTTACGATACAAAATTTCATAAGGATCGGCCGTCTAATTCCTATAGCTGCCATATCGAACATGCCACAGCTTTGGTGTTTTTCAATTTAGAGGGTTAGGACTTTGCACACATGTTATATTTGTCCAAGATATCTTATCTGCAAAATTCAATAAGGATCAGCCGACTATATCCTATAGCTGTCATAGAACGATCGGAATTGGCATAACTGTGGTGTTTTTTAAGTTAGAAAGATGGGACTTGGTACAGATTTGGACAAAATAATCCGATTTGCCAAATTTCATACGGATCGGCCAACTATATCCTATAGCCGCCATATAACTGATTGATCGCAAACGTATACGATCTGCCAAATTTTATAAGGATCGGCCGACTGTATCCCATAGCTGCCATATAATTGACCGATCGGAAATGGCACAACCTTGCTATTTCTAAAAATGGCTTGGGGCTGTTTTAAACGTTTTTATTAAGAATCAGCCAACTATATACGATCCGATATATATATAAAAATCTACATACATCCGCTATATTAAAATTATTTATGTCTGAGATGTATGAGAATAAGCAAAATGTAAATTAAACTGTAAAGCGTTAAGAAAGAGAAACAATATAGAACCAACGAAACTAAGCAATGAGTTATTTGTTGTTCACTTGCATAATTGCTGAGAGCGAGGATTGAGAACGAGATAGAGTGTCATCTCAGCCGAGTGTGGCGCGTCGGTTGTCTCTGAGATAGAGAGAGCAATCAAAAAGGATTGGACAATTGGAGGATGAAATACGGCATGGCGGGTGCCAAGGGAGGCGGGCAAAATGGAAACAGAGTTTCAGTTTGCTGGGAGATCATAAACGGTAAAGTGCTTGTAGTTGACCGCGACTCACTGCGCATCAGTATTAAAAATGCAAGAAGAAGAGCAGCAAATGTCTCAGCCTCTGACATGAGAAGTGGGATCGCCTCAGGCCCAGCGTGATAGTGAACGGCGATTAATGACGTTTCTTTTGACAAAATGGAAGTCGATGGACATCGAGGAGATAGCTATTTCTTTCGTTCGACCGAAAGAGATTCAAGGCACACACATCAATAAAGTGTCATTACTGTGGAACTTCCGGACACAAAATGCTAGAATGCCGGAAGAGAAAGGCAGAAAAATCAAAGCCAAGTCAACCGTTTGGAAAACCACTGGCGGGACGAGACAGGACCGGAGTGACTTGCTTTAAATGTGGAATCGTCGGTCATACGAGGGTTGCTATATATATTTCTGGCCTTATAATGAAAATGCGAATATTTATGATTAAAACTAGCTTTTTTGTTTTTCAAAGTATTCTCCAGCAAGAAGCACTTTGTCCACTCCGATTGAGACACCTCCAAAACAAGTTTTTTTTAACGCTTTATCAGCATCTTCTGGCATCGAAAATCGTTGACCACGCATTTTTCTCTTGATGTGCGGAAATAAAAAGAAGTCATTGGGTGCCAAGTCAGGGCTGTATGGTGGATGACCAATCAATTCGACATTTTGGCCGGTCAAAAGGACGGTGGTTTGAGCTGATGTGTGAGAGCTCGCATTGACATGGTGCAGAATGATCCATCTTCTCTTGTTCGTTTTTCGAATTTCTCCGAAGATTTCAGGCAAATAAATTGTGCTGTACCACTCAGAATTCATCGTCCTACGTTGCTCAAGCGGAACAGTCGCCACATGTCCTGTTTTCCCGAAAAAACAGGCCACCATTTGCTTCGAAGTGCTTCTTCCAGGAACAACTTTCGTTGGATTTGGTTCGTCTTCGAAGACCCACACGGTTGATTTCTGTGACGATCCTATAAACTTCTTTTGAAACACCGCGAGTGAATTTTTTCAAAACATTTTTTTGCACCAATCCACACTAGCCTTTTTTTGAGCGAGTGTCAAATTGTGCGCGATCAAACGAGAACAAATTTTTTAATTTGTTTTACGGCCAAGTGCTCATGCAATATCGAATGTATGCTGGTAGAAGAAATGCCCAAGGATGCCTCTATCTCACGTTATGTCACATGACGATCTTGCATTATCAGTTCATGCACGGCGTCAATGATCTCTGGAACAACGACTGTTTTTGGACGACCTTCGTGTTCAAGCGAGCGTCGGCCACGATTGAATTCATTATACCAGTTTGTCACAGTGTTATAAGATGGTGCTCCATAGCCATAAAAAGATTTAAGTTCATCGATGCCCCCTTGTCGTATTTTCTGCCAAATTGATTTTTTCAAGTCGCTGTAAACAACACAAATTATGGCAAAACGTTCTGAGCACGTTTCTGCTAAAACATGTCAAACTTCCCAATGAAAACGTCAGATGGCGCCAGGCAACACTTAGTATGGCCTAGGCCAGAAATATATAAGGTTGTTTGATAATGACATACCTAATAGTAACATAATTAGCATTGTCCGATTTAAATGCTATATGTACCGTTGTCTTCGATGATTTTCTGCCATTTTGATTGTAACTTGTGCCTCTCCTAAAGAAGTCTATAAGCAAAAAACTCGGCAATTCTATTTCCACAATTTTCCCTTGAACTCAACTTTTGTCCATCGAAAAAATTTTGCATGGCCAAAAACTGATGGTAATCGCTTGGGGCGATGTCCGGACTATAAGGTGGATGCATTAACACTTCCCAACCAAGCTCCCGTAGCTTGTGACGCGTCACCAAAGATGTATAGGGCCGCTTCTGTTCAAGTGCAATCATCAATCGCTCCAAATGTTCACAGTAGAGGTCAGAATTGATGGTTTGGCCATCATAATGGATAATTCATAATGGATAATTTCTCCTTATGAGCCGTCAGTCCTGGCTTTGCCACTGTTTGAGACGACTCACCGTGCTTCGACCAAGATCTTTTACGCTTTATGTTGTCATATGTGATCCATTTTTCATCACAAGTGACTAACCGATCCAGAAATGAGTAGAGTTTATTACGGTGTAACAAAGATTCGCAGATTGTTACACGGTCGAAGAGGTTTTTTTGGTATAACTCATGAGGCACCCATACATGGAGCTTTTTTGTTAAATTTTTCGTCTTTAAATGCCTAAGGACGGTTTCCGTGCTTAGTTGCAGCTCCTCTGCGATGGTTCTAATAGTCACATGATGATCTCGATCCACTATTTCCATGATTTTATCCGTATCAACGGTCACTGGTCGTCCGGAAGGCATGGGTGTTTCGGTATTAAAATTGCCACTTCGGAATCGCCTAAAGCACTGTTCGGCGGTTTGAATCGATAGTTTGTTATCTCATAAGACAGCAATAATCTGTCTGCGAGATTTCGCAGCAGTTTTTCCCTGTGCGAAATAAAATTTCAAAATTGCCCGAATTTCTGCGTTTTTGAACTCCATTTCAATCGATTGTAATTTTTTACCGTGTATGTCATTACCAAACAACCTTATATTATATTTTTTAATATTTCATACTTTTTATACATATTTAGGAATACGATTAAGTGGCAGCAGTAAAATGTTTTACGTAATTACGTGTTTATATATTTTCGAAAAAATAAAAATTGTTTTACTAAGAAAAAACAGAGTATCTTTTAGTGGGTTTCACTTAAAACCAAAATTTCACTGTTGTAATTCGACTGAAATATACCTTGATATATAGATTTTAATTCGGAAAAACTTCTGAATAATTATGAAAAACATTTTACAGCTACCACTTAATCGTATTTCATAACAATTATAAAATATAAGCTAAAATATTAAAATATACAACATATTTTTTTCATCATTAGTCTAGTATAATGTACACCACATTTTTCTTAGGGGAGCATGCCTGAAAAGTTACAAAAATTAAACATTTTTGCTGGCTTCAAAACGAAGTCGAACGCACACATGAAACCGTGTATGTGAATGTGTGAGCACGCATACATATAAAGATCAGTTTAACCGCGGATCTGGGTCTCGCGGAACTTCGGGACTATGAATGATGTCATATATAAACCACTTATATGTATTTTTTTTATAAGTTGTACGGATGAACCTGGTCTTGTATATAACTATAAACTTAAACGGTCAGCTAATAATGGACCAAACCACCAAAGCTACTAAAAAGCTTATAGCTCTCTAGGAGTACGAAGGTTGGAAATCTTTATCTTTATCAATGGTGATGTAGATAGCCACCATATGCTAACACGCTTCAATTCGACTATTCCTTAGACATTGTAGTCCACTTTTGTGCATCAGACAAATCTAGGGCACTTTCAGCGCTCATTTGTTTTTGTTATTGCTCACGCTTATTGAGCTGAGTGAGGTTGCTCATTCCATAAAGCTAGTGTGCTCACGTCCAATTGGTCCTTTACTTCTTTTAGCCACTGTTCGTAATAAAATCACTGTTCAACCCAAAAAACAAATAAGTTACTTTTTTTCATTGTAATTTGGCTGCAGACAATTGTATTGCATTTTGAATTTTGAAAACAAAAATTAAGATATGCACTTCAATGAATATCAAATAAAAACAAGAAAGGAAAGCTAACTTCGGGCGGAGCCGAAGTTGATATACCCTTGAAGTTAAGATTGTTCCATTTTCGATTGTTCAGATATATGGCGTCTATAGGATACAGTCGGCCGATCCTTATGAAATTTGGCACATCGGATTATATTGCCCAAAATGGAATCCGTAGTACCATCATTCTAGCTTAAAAAACACCAAAGTGATGCTAATTCCGATCGTTCAGTTATATGGTTATATTCGGATATAGTCGGCCAATCCTTATGAAAATGATTCTTTGCAAATCCAATTATTTTGCCCAAAATAGAATCTGTACCAAGTCCAATCTTTCTAACTTAAAAAACACCAAAGTTATGCCAATTCCGATCGTATTATGTCAGCTATAGGATATAGTCGACCGATCCTGGCCGTTCCGACTTATATACTATCTGCAATGAAAAGAAGGATGTGCACAAGTTTCAACTCGATAGCTTTAAAACTGAGAGACTAGTTTGCGTAGAAACCGACAGACAGACGGACAGACAGACGGACATGCTCATATCGACTCAGGAGGTGATCCTGATCAAGAATATATATACTTTATAGGGTCGGAAATGTCTCCTTCACTGCGTTGCACACTTTTGACCAAAATTGTAATACTCTCTGCAAGGGTATAAAAACCTCTTAACGAGGTAAAATAACAGTGGCCACGCCCAAAAAAATGTTTGATATCAATCTTGGGGACAAAGAATGTATTATAAATTGTGTGTCTATATTGTTTACTGTTATTGTCCCACGAATAAGAATATTTTTTTATGTGTCGTTTCGCATTCGTGTAGGACTCTTCAACCTATTTTCGATTATGAGCCAACACTTGATAAGCGCCCTGTAGCGGTAAAAAAAAGGATTTTTTTCGGAGTGCGGTAGCGGCACCAACTAAAATTAAAGAATGGTATCTATCTGTTACCATATCTTTGGAATACTCATCCAAAGTTAAAATCTCAGATTTTCTACATTAGTTTTTGGTCTTCCATGATTTTTCCCCAAACCTTTTCCTATGGAAGATTTTTATTTTTTCATTGAAATCAGTAGATCATACGATGTTTTAATTTTGGATTTAAAGGAAAACTCGAAATAATTTTATTGAATTTATTATAGGTGGTTAAACAAGATTTTCGGCAATTAAATTGGAGTTATACTCTTGCTGAGGGTATTATAATTTTGGTCAAAAGTGCAAGGATCGGAATCCTATATCCTATAGCTGTGATAGAACGATCGGAATTGGCATAACTTTGGATTTTTTTAAGTTAGAAATATGGGACTAGGTACATATTCTATTTTGGGCAAAATAATCTGATTTGCCAAATTTGGGCCAACTATATCCATCCAGGGATATCCAACAGCCGCCATATAATTGAAAGATCGAAAATAGCACAACTGCAAGGGTATATCAACTTCGGCTCCGCCCAAAGTTAGCTTTCCTTTCTTGTGAATCTCATATTTTCAAAAAGTCATGACTAAAACTGTTTCTATGTTCAAAACGTATCTATTGCAGGTTCAGCTGGTTTAGTAAAGTTTTACAGAAATTGTAGATAGCCATGACTGTTAGGTGTACCACGGAAACTATGGGTGATAGAACCTATATTTGCTCTGGACTCTGGTTCAGGGGAGCTTAAAGGGCTAAATAAATTTGGCGGCAAAAAAAAAATCGTTTTTTTTTTTTTTTTTTTTTTTTTATAAAATTCTTCAAAATCTCCCAAATATTCTCCCAAATTTTCATGTCGATTCGAATAAAACTTGCGGAGATACAGTCCTGAAAAAGTGGACGCTCGAGGTCAGGTATAGGCAGAGCGCAAACTTTAAGCGCGTTTTTCTCAAAACTGCAAAAAGGTGTCCCGAAAATCCATTTTCACTTGATTTTTTTTTCCTTTGTTCAGTTTCTAGTTTAAGGTCTGTACAAAAGGAAAATATGTGGTTTTTTCATTTCTGATGATTCTGTCAGGAATTGGGCTGTCAACGCGAAATCACATTTTTTGTCAGGAGTCATGGGAAATGACGTCTCAATGGCTATCTGTTAAATATTTTTTTCTCTAAATTTTATAAATTGTTCTTCAAGTATGTATATTGAGGAAACCTAAAAGTTTCAATAAAATATCTCATTCTTAATATAAAAAACATATTTTTTAATTATGCAATTTTTTGGCCCCGCAAACACACCTAACCTCTTAAAGGATATGGAGCAGTTTAAATTATGCGTGAAGATTTTTTGCGTTGGCCTGTGTTATCTGATTAGAAAAAAATACATAACAATATTAACTAGAAACTATGTATAAAATAGTTAAATTGTTGAGAAAATAGGGGAAAGGGGAAATTATAATAATTGTAATACCATATGCAAGGGTAAAGTTAGTCTTAAAACACGCAGTTGGCCGGGAAGTGGCACGTTAAACAATTTTAGACATAGCATTTTCATTATTCCTAAGATACAAGATTGATGATGTCACTGTTACTATGTCGGCCGTCAACATGATATAAAACTATAAAAACATGATAATAACAATTAAAAATGAAAAATATGTTTTCCATAATTTTTCAACATTTTTACAATTTTATGTAAACTTCCTAGTTAAGCTTGTTATATATTTCTTTTTTTCCGCCTGTTTCTACGCCTGACTCTCTATTAAGCCATCGACTTAAGACTTTGCTCACATCCTTCATTCCTTTGCACGCAGTATATAAGATGGAACGGCCGGGATCGCTTCTCTATATTCTATACCTGTCATACATTTTTTTTTGTATAAAATTAGTTTAATACTTAACTTCTCATAAGGATCGGTTAACTATATCCGACCCGATATATATCTATTTTGTGTATCATTTTTGGTATATAAACTTCAGCTGCACCCCAAGCTAGCTTTCCTTTTGTGTTAAATATAATTTTTGATGGAGCTGAGCTTTGCAACATAAGATACATAATATATACAACATATACATAAGATTTAAATGACATTCAAAAAATATATATAAATAAATTTTTTTTAATTTTACAGGAAGTAACACTCAATAAGTCAATGGATATTGTATCCTGTGGACAAATGGGACTACATGTTTGTTCCGCAGGTTTTCCATCGTCAAGTACTTATCACAATAAGGACGATTTTTTTTGCACGGAAGAAGATATTTTTGAAGATGTATTTATCTGTGGTATTAAATCAGATAGCATTGCCGAACAAGATGGACGACTTCGAAAGGGTGACCAGATACTACGCATTAATGGTATAGATGTAAGAAGAAAGGAAGATGTAGAAACACGAATCGCGGAAAAAAGCTCAATGGTGACGCTTCTAGTTAGCCGAATATTATACGCAGTAAGCATTATTTGATTGTTAATAAAAATGAAAAGGTTGCTTGCAAAGATTTGCTACATTTTGCTTATATTGATTTGAATTTTTTAATCAAATTATTATTAAGAAATTCCCTGTAATCGAATTTTTGTGAAAGTATCGTAGTAACAAAATTCAAACTTTACTGTAGAAAGTGACTAGCAAAATATATGTTAAATATAAACATTTATCATTAATTTAAGCGAAATGTTTTTTTATGTTTTAGTTATGTACGGGTCATTAAATTCTTTTGACCATCTTTTAATAAAACCAAGCACACCCATAGCTTTATTAGCCATGGTAGATATATGGTCGGTAAATTTAAGTCTCAAATATAATAGGACACCTAGATCGTTAACCTGAGTTAATCGTGTAAGGCGTTCCCATAGAGAGAGTACATAGCCTGAGGACTAGATCGGTAAAAAGACATGAGTTTACATTTCGATCCATTAAGCTTTGATTATTTGCTAAACACCAATTTTGAAGTTTATCCAAATCGGATTGAAGTATAGACTGGGCGCCAGCGAATTTATACTGAAGGCATAGCTTAACATCATCAGCGATTTAGTGAATTAGTGAAGTGAATTAGTTAAGGCAAGGGTCGTTAATAACAGTGTAAATAGTAAGGATCCAAGATGGCTTTCTTGAGGCACCCCAGATGAGGTGCGGACTAAACGCGGGGTAACATCTTTAAAGAAGACACGTTGACACTTCCAGATAAGTAGCTAGAAATCCAGATAAGGAGATCAGTTGGGAATCCCAATAGACTGAGTTTACTTATAAGAAACGAATGGTTAACAGAGTCAAATGCTTTGCTGAAGTCAGTGTAAATAACGTCTGATTGTAAGCCATTCCGGAACCCATCTGTGACAAAAGATGTTAGCTTCAATAAGTTGGTAGTGGTGGAGCGGCGATTCATGAAGCCATGCTGGCACGGAGATATTATTGAACTATGTAGGCGTTCCAAATGTGGAGTGATAAGTTTTTCAAAAAGCTTTGGAATTGCTGCCAATTTAAAGATGCCTCTATAATTTGCAGCGTTGGATATTTTCCTTTTTTTATGCAGCAGAATAATGTAAGATTCTTTCCACATAAGGGAAAAGATCGAAGTTTCCAGCAATAGATTAAAGAGTTTAACGAGCGGTTTGCTCAGAGCCTCGGCGCAGTTCTTCAGAACACAGCCTGGTACTCCTTCAGGTCCTGGCGAATACACGGGTTTGACCTTAAGAAGATCCGATAACACACCACATTGATCGAAAGATGGGCAAAATATAAGGTTGGCTGATTGGATATTATAAGTGTAAGGCTGAGCTGAACTGCTGCTAGGTGAATACGTTGTTTAAAAAAACTTTGTAAAGAGATCGGCCATTGCCCGATCCGTGTTCGCATATAAGTTGTCAAACGTAAGCAGAGGAGGATACAAGTGTTTACAAGGTTATAAAACTGCTTCAGATCCTGAGTAAACTGAATCCGGCAGCGGCGAATATAACTCCTATTATATTCTGCGTTGTACACGGTGAAATTGGACCGAGTTACTAAGTATCTTAAAGATCTCCGGCTTTAACCAAGTTTCTGTAAAGACAATAATGTGAGATGCACGATGGAAGAACTATCAGAATACAGTTCGAGAAGTTTACTACGTAACCCTCTAGTATTCTGATAGGTAAGTGTTAATGAAGACATTAGTTTTTTGAAACTGCGGAAGATGAGGTGGAAGGTTGTGCAGTGGCCGTTGGAAATTGTTTTCTTCACCATGCTTGGCTAATGTTCTTGGACGAAATATTCCCGGCACTTTTAACGTGTAAAACGTTTTCGGAGCCAGCAGTGGATGGTAGGAGATTAAGGAGATGGTCTTATTAAAAGACTGGTTAGTAGAAGCAACACCGTAAAAGATGAAGAAGCAGAGCAGGGCTATGTTTGGAAGAAAAATAATAAGATTATTATTAAACATCCAAATATGTATATCACTGCATACGCGACGCGATACGGATATTTAGAATGGAAAAGTTTGTTTTTATACCCTTGCAGAGGGTATTATAATTTTGGTCAAAAGTGTTCAACGCAGTGAAGGAGACATCTCCGACCCTATAAAGTATATATATTCTTGATTAGGATCACCTCCTGAGTCGATATAAGCATGTCCGTCTGTCTGTCGGTTTCTACGCAAACTAGTCTCTCAGTTTAAAAGCTATCAAGTTAAAACTTTGCACACACCCTTCTTTCCTTTGCAGGCAGTACTTAAGTCGGAACAGCTGCGATCGGTGGACTATATCCTATAGCTGCCATATAACTGATTGGTTGGAAATGCCATAACTTCGTTGTTTTTCAAGTTAGAAGGAAATAATTCCATATGCCAAATTTCATAATGATCGGCCGACTATATACGATCCGTTATATATCTAATAATATAAGATGCGAGGCGCCACCTAGCGGACTGCGACTCAACTGCAAGGGTATATAAACTTCGGCTGCGCCCGAAATTAGCTTCGCTTTCTTGTTATACCCTTGCAGAGGGTATTACAATTTTGGTCAAAAGTGTGCAACGCATGGAAGGAGACATCTCCGACCCTATAAAGTATATCTATTCTTGATCAGGATCACGTCCTAAGTCGATATGAGCATGTCCGCCGGTCCGTCAGTACGCAACTAGTCGCAAATTAGTCTTTCAGTTTTAGAGCTATCGAGTTGAAACTTTGCACACATCCTTCCTTTCCTTGCAGGTAGTATATAAGTCGAAACGGCCGGGATCGGTCGACTATATCCTATAGCTGTCATAATATGATCGGAATTGGCATAACTTTGGTGTTTTTTAAGTTAGAAAGATTGGACTTGGTACAGATTCTATTTTGGGCAAAATAATTGGATTTGCAAAGAATCATTTTCATAAGGATCGGCCGACTATATCCGAATATAACTATATAACTGAACGATCGGAATTAGCATCACTTTGGTGTTTTTTAAGCTAGAATGATGGTACTACGGATTCCATTTTGGGCAATATAATCCGATGTGCCAAATTTCATAAGGATCGGCCGACTGTATCCTATAGACACCATATATCTGAACAATCGAAAATGGAACAACCTTAACTTCAAGGTATATCAACTTCGGCTCCGCCCGAAGTTAGCTTTCCTTTCTTGTTATACCCTTGCAGGGGGTATTATAATTTTGGTCAAAAGTGTGCAACGCAGTGAAGGAGACATCTCCGACCCTATAAAGTATATATATTCTTGATCAGGATCACCTCCTGAGTCGATATGAGCATGTCCGTCTGTCCGTCTGTCTGTTTCTACGCAAACTAGTCTCTCAGTTTTAAAGCTATCGAGTTGAAACTTTGCACACACCCTTCTTTCCTTTGCAGGCAGTATATAAGTCGGAACGGCCGGGATCGGTCGACTATATTCTATAGCTGCCATATAACTGATTGATCGGAAATGCCGTAACTTTGGTGTTTTTTAAGTTGGAGGGTTGAGACTTTCCACACATGTTTTATTTGACCAAAATATCTTGTGTACAAAATTTCATAAGGATCGGCCGACTATATCCTATAGCTGTCATATTATTATATTTATTGAAGTAGTAACAATTATCTGTTATTTATATATACAATTTTAAAATTAATTAATTATAATTAAGAATTAGGAAAATTATTCAAAAGAAAAACAAACAATTTAGATTTTATTACATCAAGGGATAATTCATGGGAAAATAAATGGTACAATAGATTATAATTTTTACAAATAACACGAAAAGGATCATGGTCCGCAAAATTTGATCTACAAATTGGTAACCAAAGGGGTCGGAAGGACCTGGTTGACCTATTTGGAACAGAAATTTTGTTTTTTTCAAGTAAAAGATTAGAGTCAACTTGACCAAGAATGAGTTTATGAAGGAGCATGGCCCCAGCACAAGTACGACGTACCTGCAATGGTGGTGGAAAGAGACCATCTGAGTCCCAGTTTAAATATTTTAAAGCAAATAAAAGAAACTGCTTTTGCACTGATTTAATACTCCTTTGATGAACCATATTTTGCGGACTCCAAACGTATGAACATCATTCCGGGATCGGTCGAACCAAAGAGACATACAATGTTTTAGTAGTGAAGGAATCATCAAACTCTTTAGACCAGCGCTTGATAAAAGCAAGTACTCCTCTGGATTTTTTAACTGTTACAGAAATATGTTCATTAAACGACAGCTTGTGGTAGAAAAGAACTCCAAGATCATTCATTAAGGAAACCCGATCTAAAAAGTGATTCCCAAGTGAGTACGAGATGACATGAGGCGTGCTACGGTTAAACGTCATAACCTTGCATTTTGAGCAGTTTAGTGAGAGGAGATTATTA
>JAJJHT010016811.1:634964-647570 GCA_021223865.1 Drosophila pandora
GTGCTTTTTCAAAGTAGGATTCAGGAATTACAATTTTGAAAGAGGATATGCTACGCTTATGTTTAAAATTAAACTTAAAGACCGCTAAATCATTAGGAGCTACCTTAAGATGTTTTAAGAGGTGACTCCTGACATCATCCACAGTGGCATCCGGCATGAGGCGGGATACAAATATGGCTTTACAAGGTGCAACAGCTCTCAGCGAAAGCCCAGAGGATTTTAACTCAGGCGCCACACCAGTGAGAGGCCTAGGTGACGGAGCCACAGGAACCTGGAGGTTTTTCAACGATGGAGGATCCAGAACAATAGGTGGAACAAGACTCATTGACGATTCCATTGGCAGACTTGGTGAATGGATCACTTCCACAGGAACAACAGGAGGCGATGAAGTATTAGGAGTTAAGAATTTATCCGAATGAATCACATGAGAAGCAGGAGTGCCCAATAGATTTACCGCCATCGGGTTATTAATCGGAATTTTTCTCCTTGGAGATTCACTTAGTAACTTGAGACCAAGAAATTGGGTCTCAAGTGTAAGGAATTGCTCATCAAGTGCAGCAAACTGCTTACGGACATCAAGAAAACCGTTTCTCGTCTGCTTCATGAAGGTCCGCATCTCAGACTCAATTTCTCTGCAGGCAATACAAGACCATGTCAGACCAATATTCTTAGTGATGAGATCGCTTATCCGTCCATTATGCCCACCACCAGCACATTTAATATGTGAGCAGTTGTTGCAAAGCCAGCAGGACAGATACGAATCTCCAGTGATGGATCCTCCAAACTCGCATTTCTTAGCAGTGCAAATTAGACTCATTATTTACAGAGATTTGTCCACTGTAGTGAGAGCGAGAAGAGTTCAATGGTAGAGTTCAAAGAGTTCAGTGGTAGAGAGGCACGTTCGGATCAGGCACGTCGAAGAGAATACGTAACAAAAGAGATACGAATGTGACGAATAACCGCTTCAGAGTAACAATGATATAACGGGATTACTCGATCGGAGAATAGACTCAGGAATATATGATGAATATTCGCAGAGCACGGCAGAAGTAATATTGAAGAATAATATTATTTTTAAGAAGTGTGTGGATAATGAACTATGTAAGTCAATTATCTCCGACAATGATACGCGAAAAGAGGAGTCTCGTATCAAAGATATATGTAGATATATGTAGGTAATAAGATGAGAGCAATTGCAAAAAACACGTCGGGATACGGCAAAGTCAGACGAAAGACTAACGATGCCAATAGAACGATCGAAATTGGCATAACTTTGTTGTTTTTTAAGTTAGATTTGGAACAGATTCTATTTTGGGAAAAACAATCTGATTTGTCGAATTTCATAAGGATCGGCCAACTATATCCTATAGCTGTCATATAACTGATTAATCGGAAATGCTATAACTTTGTTGTTTTTCAAGTTAGAAGCATGGGAGTTTCAATGGATTCCTCTTTTGGCAAAATAATTGGATATGCCAAATTTCATAAGGATCGGCCGACTATATACGATCCGCTATATATCTAATAATATAAGATGCGTGGCGCCACCTAGCGGACTGCGACTCAACTGCAAGGGTATATCAACTTCGGCTCCGCCCGAAGTTAGCTTTCCTTTCTTGTTATACCCTTGCAGAGGGTATTATAATTTTGGTCAAAAGTGTGCAACGCAGTGAAGGAGACATCTCCGACCCTATAAAGTATATATATTCTTGATCAGGATCACCTCCTGAGTCGATATGAGCATGTCCGTCTGTCCGTCTGTCTGTCTGTCTGTTTCTACGCAAACTAGTCTCTCAGTTTTAAAGCTATCGAGTTGAATGCACACACCCTTCTTTCTATTGCAGGCAGTACATAAGTCGGAACGGCCGGGATCGGTCGACTATATCCTATAGCTGCCATATAACTGATTGATCGGAAATGCCATAACTTCGTTGTTTTTTAAGTTAGAAGGATGGGACTTTCTATGGATTCTAATTTGGGCCAACCTATCCGATCTGCTAAATTTCATAAGGATCGGGCGACTATATCCTATAGCTGCCATATAACTGATTAATCGGAAATGCCATAACTTCGTTGTTTTTTAAGTTAGACGGATGGGATTTTCAATGGATGCCTCTTTGGGCAAAATAATTCGATATGCCAAATTTCATAAGGATCGGCCGACTATATACGATCCGTTATATATCTAATAATATGAGATGCGTGGCGCCACCTAGCGGACTGCAACTCAACTGCAAGGGTATATAAACTTCGGCTCCGCCCGAAGTTAGCTTTCCTTTCTTGTTTTTATTTGATTTTCATTGAAGTGCATATCTTAATTTTTTTTTTCAAAATTCAAAATTCAATACAATTGTCTGCAGCCAAATTACAATGAAAAAAGTAACTAATTTGTTTTTGGGTTGAACAGTGATTTTATTACGAACAGTGGCTAAAAGAAGTAAAGGACCAATTGGACGTGAGCACACTAGCTTTGTGGAATGAGCATCCTCACTCAGCTCAATAAGAGTGAGCAATAACAAAAACAAATGAGCGCTGAAAGTGCCCTAGATTCTGATGGAAAAAAGTGGACTACAATGACTAAGGAATAGCCACGCAATTGAAGCGTGTTAGCAAATGGTGGCTACCTACATCACCATTGATAAAGATACGTAGAACGACACCCATCTTTCCTTTTCCAACCTTCGTACTTCTAGAGAGCTATAAGCTTTTTAGTAGCTTTGGTGGTTTGGTCCATTATTAGCTGACCGTTTAAGTTTATAGTTATATACAAGACCAGGTTCATCCGTACAACTTATAAAAAAAATACATATAAGTGGTTTATATATGACATCATTCATAGTCCCGAAGTTCCAGATCCGCGGTTAAACTGATCTTTATATGTATGCGTGCTCACACATTCACATACACGGTTTCATGTGTGCGTTCGACTTCGTTTTGAAGCCAGCAAAAATGTTTAATTTTTGTAACTTTTCAGGCATGCTCCCCTAAGAAAAATGTGGTGTACATTATACTAGACTAATGATGAAAAAAATATGTTGTATATTTTAATATTTTAGCTTATATTTTATAATTGTTATGAAATACGATTAAGTGGTAGCTGTAAAATGTTTTTCATAATTATTCAGAAGTTTTTCCGAATTAAAATCTATATATCAAGGTATATTTCAGTCGAATTACAACAGTGAAATTTTGGTTTTAAGTGAAACCCACTAAAAGATACTCTGTTTTTTCTTAGTAAAACAATTTTTATTTTTTCGAAAATATATAAACACGTAATTACGTAAAACATTTTACTGCTGCCACTTAATCGTATTCCTAAATATGTATAAAAAGTATGAAATATTAAAAAATATAATATAAGGTTGTTTGGTAATGACATACACGGTAAAAAATTACAATCGATTGAAATGGAGTTCAAAAACGCAGAAATTCGGGCAATTTTGAAATTTTATTTCGCACAGGGAAAAACTGCTGCGAAATCTCGCAGACAGATTATTGCTGTCTTATGAGATAACAAACTATCGATTCAAACCGCCGAACAGTGCTTTAGGCGATTCCGAAGTGGCAATTTTAATACCGAAACACCCATGCCTTCCGGACGACCAGTGACCGTTGATACGGATAAAATCATGGAAATAGTGGATCGAGATCATCATGTGACTATTAGAACCATCGCAGAGGAGCTGCAACTAAGCACGGAAACCGTCCTTAGGCATTTAAAGACGAAAAATTTAACAAAAAAGCTCCATGTATGGGTGCCTCATGAGTTATACCAAAAAAACCTCTTCGACCGTGTAACAATCTGCGAATCTTTGTTACACCGTAATAAACTCTACTCATTTCTGGATCGGTTAGTCACTTGTGATGAAAAATGGATCACATATGACAACATAAAGCGTAAAAGATCTTGGTCGAAGCACGGTGAGTCGTCTCAAACAGTGGCAAAGCCAGGACTGACGGCTCATAAGGAGAAATTATCCATTATGAATTATCCATTATGATGGCCAAACCATCAATTCTGACCTCTACTGTGAACATTTGGAGCGATTGATGATTGCACTTGAACAGAAGCGGCCCTATACATCTTTGGTGACGCGTCACAAGCTACGGGAGCTTGGTTGGGAAGTGTTAATGCATCCACCTTATAGTCCGGACATCGCCCCAAGCGATTACCATCAGTTTTTGGCCATGCAAAATTTTTTCGATGGACAAAAGTTGAGTTCAAGGGAAAATTGTGGAAATAGAATTGCCGAGTTTTTTGCTTATAGACTTCTTTAGAGAGGCACAAGTTACAATCAAAATGGCAGAAAATCATCGAAGACAACGGTACATATAGCATTTAAATCGGACAATGCTAAATATTTTAAAATCGTCGTCAAAAATCAATAAAGAAACCGGTATATCATTATCAAACAACCTTATATATTTCTGGCCTAGGCCATACTAAGTGTTGCCTGGCGCCATCTGACGTTTTCATTGGGAACTTTGACATGTTTTAGCAGAAACGTGCTCAGAACGTTTTGCCATAATTTGTGTTGTTTACAGCGACTTGAAAAAATCAATTTGGCAGAAAATACGACAAGGGGGCATCGATGAACTTAAATCTTTTTATGGCTATGGAGCACCATCTTATAACACTGTGACAAACTGGTATAATGAATTCAATCGTGGCCGACGCTCGCTTGAACACGAAGGTCGTCCAAAAACAGTCGTTGTTCCAGAGATCATTGACGCCGTGCATGAACTGATAATGCAAGATCGTCATGTGACATAACGTGAGATAGAGGCATCCTTGGGCATTTCTTCTACCAGCATACATTCGATATTGCATGAGCACTTGGCCGTAAAACAAATTAAAAAATTTGTTCTCGTTTGATCGCGCACAATTTGACACTCGCTCAAAAAAAGGCTAGTGTGGATTGGTGCAAAAAAATGTTTTGAAAAAATTCACTCGCGGTGTTTCAAAAGAAGTTTATAGGATCGTCACAGAAATCAACCGTGTGGGTCTTCGAAGACGAACCAAATCCAACGAAAGTTGTTCCTGGAAGAAGCACTTCGAAGCAAATGGTTTCCGGTTTTTTCGGGAAAACAGGACATGTGGCGACTGTTCCGCTTGAGCAACGTAGGACGATGAATTCTGAGTGGTACAGCACAATTTATTTGCCTGAAATCTTCGGAGAAATTCGAAAAACGAACAAGAGAAGTTGGATCATTCTGCACCATGTCAATGCGAGCTCTCACACATCAGCTCAAACCACCGTCCTTTTGACCGGCCAAAATGTCGAATTGATTGGTCATCCACCATACAGCCCTGACTTGGCACCCAATGACTTCTTTTTATTTCCGCACATCAAGAGAAAAATGCGTGGTCAACGATTTTCGATGCCAGAAGATGCTGATAAAGCGTTAAAAAAAACTTGTTTTGGAGGTGTCTCAATCGAAGTGGACAAAGTGCTTCTTGCTGGAGATTACTTTGAAAAACAAAAAAGCTAGTTTTAATCATAAATATTCGCATTTTCATTATAAGGCCAGAAATATATATAGCAACCCTCGTATGACCGACGATTCCACATTTAAAGCAAGTCACTCCGGTCCTGTCTCGTCCCGCCAGTGGTTTTCCAAACGGTTGACTTGGCTTTGATTTTTCTGCCTTTCTCTTCCGGCATTCTACCATTTTGTGTCCGGAAGTTCCACAGTAATGACACTTTATTGATGTGTGTGCCTTGAATCTCTTTCGGTCGAACGAAAGAAATAGCTATCTCCTCGATGTCCATCGACTTCCATTTTGTCAAAAGAAACGTCATTAATCGCCGTTCACTATCACGCTGGGCCTGAGGCGATCCCACTTCTCATGTCAGAGGCTGAGACATTTGCTGCTCTTCTTCTTGCATTTTTAATACTGATGCGCAGTGAGTCGCGGTCAACTACAAGCACTTTACCGTTTATGATCTCCCAGCAAACTGAAACTCTGTTTCCATTTTGCCCGCCTCCCTTGGCACCCGCCATGCCGTATTTCATCCTCCAATTGTCCAATCCTTTTTGATTGCTCTCTCTATCTCAGAGACAACCGACGCGCCACACTCGGCTGAGATGACACTCTATCTCGTTCTCAATCCTCGCTCTCAGCAATTATGCAAGTGAACAACAAATAACTCATTGCTTAGTTTCGTTGGTTCTATATTGTTTCTCTTTCTTAACGCTTTACAGTTTAATTTACATTTTGCTTATTCTCATACATCTCAGACATAAATAATTTTAATATAGCGGATGTATGTAGATTTTTATATATATATCGGATCGTATATAGTTGGCTGATTCTTAATAAAAACGTTTAAAACAGCCCCAAGCCATTTTTAGAAATAGCAAGGTTGTGCCATTTCCGATCGGTCAATTATATGGCAGCTATAGGATACAGTCGGCCGATCCTTATAAAATTTGGCAGATCGTATACGTTTGCGATCAATCAGTTATATGGCGGCTATAGGATATAGTTGGCCGATCCGTATGAAATTTGGCAAATCGGATTATTTTGTCCAAATCTGTACCAAGTCCCATCTTTCTAACTTAAAAAACACCACAGTTATGCCAATTCCGATCGTTCTATGACAGCTATAGGATATAGTCGGCTGATCCTGAAATTTTGCAGATAAGATATCTTGGAAAAATATAACATGTGTGCAAAGTCCTAACCCTCTAAATTGAAAAACACCAAAGCTGTGGCATGTTCGATATGGCAGCTATAGGAATTAGACGGCCGATCCTTATGAAATTTTGTATCGTAAGTTATTTTGGTCAATTGACCAAAATATTACAAGGTTGCGCAAAAATAACCTTCCGATGTTTTTTGGCTGTAATTTACAAAAAAAATTAAAAACTTTGATTCTTTTTGTGGATTATTATACCCTTGCAGAGGGTATTATAATTTTGGTCAAAAGTGTGCAACGCAGTGAAGGAAACATCTCCGACCCTATAAAGTATATATATTGTTGATCAGGATCACCTCTTGAGTCGATATGAGCATGTCCGTCTGTCCGTCGGTCCGTCTGTCTGTCTGTCTGTTTCTACGCAAACTAGTCTCTCAGTTTTAGAGCTATCGAGTTGAAACTTTGCACACGGTCGACTATATCCTATAGCTCCCATATAACTGATTGATCGGAAATGCCATAACTTCGTTGTATTTTAATTTAGAAGGATGGGACTTTCTATGGATTCTAATTTGGGCAAACGTATACGATCTGCCAAATTTCATTTGGATCGGCCGTCTATATCCTATAGCTGCCATATAACTGATTGATCGGATTGCATTTCCGTTCAACAACTTCGTTGTTTTTCAAGTTAGAAGGATGGGAGTTTCAATGGATTCCTCTTTCGGCAAAATAATTCGATTTGCCAAATTTTATAAGGATCGGCCGACTATATACGATCCGTTATATATCTAATTATATAAGATGCGTGGCGCCACCTAGCGGACTGCGACTCAACTGCAAGGGTATATATACTTCGGCTCCGCCCGAAGTTAGCTTTCCTTTCTTGTTTTACATCAAGTCGAGAATATGATGTCATGTAAATGACCGCCGCCACACTTGGTTATCATTTGTGCCTTTTTTATGGTATTTTCCATCACTTTGGCCAAAACTTCCGGCGATAGGTCATTCTTGACGGATATTGTCTCTAAGAGCTGCAAGAGTACAAAAATAAGTCTGAAGCGGTCAAATCAGGCGATCTTGCTGGTCAGTGCTAATCGCCAAAACTGCTGATTTGGGGCCTAAAAAAATGCATCCTTCAGCATAATAGTTACCAATAACTCGCGTTCTGGAGCAGTGTAGCTTAATATTGTTTATTTACGTGTATTTAGCTTGTATTTACTACACAAATGTCAAAACAGAAATAACATTAGAGGCCAATCGCAAAATTTATAGCATCTTCTGATAGGAGGATTACTTTTGCGCCACCTTGTATAACATGTGTGGAAAGTCCCAACCCTCTAACTTAAAAAAACTAAAGTTATGACATTTGCGATCAATCAGTTATATGGCAGCTATAGGATATAGTCGACCGATCCCGGCCGTTCCGACTTATGTTCTACCTGCAAGAAAAAGAAGGATGTGTGCAAAGTTTTAACTCGATAGCTCTAAAACTGAGAGACTAGTTTGCGTAGAAACCAACAGACAGACGGACAAACGGACAGACAGACGGACATGCTCATATCGACTCAGGAGGTGATCCTGATCAAGAATATATATACTTTATAGGGTCGGAGATGTCTCCTTTACTGCGTTGCACATTGTCTGTCAGTCTCCTAGTTCCACATGCACTTTGTTGTTATTTGGAGCGCATGCGTCAGGCTTGCCCCTGACACTTCTGAGATCGATGTCACTGCCTGCATCAAAGCTAAAAGAAAAGCTAACATAAAGGTGGGGACATTACTAAATTTAAATACGCTTATACTAGTCACTCGACATGTTTCAAAACACGTGTGCCCGTATTCTGCTTTTGGCAGAGAACTTTTCGTCCAAGAACATCAGCCAAGTACGGTGAAGAAAAAAATTCCCAAACCTTTTAGAGTGAAACTCCCACATGTTAAAGCCTCAGACCAACATTCCACCTCATTTTCCTTAGTTGCAAAAAACTAACTTCTTCACTTACATTTACCTATCAGAATACTAGAGAGCTACATAGCAAACTTCCCAAGATGTAATCTGATAGTTTTTTCTTTTGCATCCCACATTATTGTCTTTACAGAAACTTAGTTAAAGCCGAAGTTCTTAAGCTCCGAAGTTTTTCAAAATAGTACACCACTTATGGACGTGATAGAACACTGCGAAGAGGAGGAGTGTAAATTTCTGTAGAAGTAAAATAACAAGAGTTTGGTGATGTAGATTTCTTTTGCATTAAATTCATTTTGTCCGATCAATCTTTAAACGTGATCCTGATCTAGAATATATAGACTTTGCTCTGTCAAGCACTGCTTGGGCACGCCTGCTTTGAATAGTTTAACAGCAAAGCTTTTTCAAAAATATTTTGTGGCCATATGCCATTTATGCAAAAGGAGGTTTGGGAGAAATTTTAAACAAACTTCAACAGCGTGAATTTAATATGAGTCTACGTGCCAAACATTCGAGCTCTATTCGTAAGAGTCTCGCCCACACCAGGGAACAGCATGGATGGCTATTTTCGGCACCTTATGCACACCATTTCGACACCTTAGGCATGGGTGCCACTCACCAAACACACAAATTCCCATGAATGTAGTGGTGTTTTGTCTCTGTTGCTTTGTCGTATACTTTGTTAATGTGTATCTTAAAATCCATGTAATACGGATATAATTCGCTCGCGAGTGCGTATCATAATTTTCACCATCAAAAAGGGTAGAATGAGAGAATAGTAAAAACAAGGATAGAAAGGGTATATCGTGCAAGTACACCTTTTACATGTAAGCTTCGGCACTGCTCGAAGTCAAAATCTTTTAAGTTTTGTTAATTTAGAGTATGAAAACCAAATCCTAGGTTAAAGTATTTTACATTTTGACTAACTATACAAATTTTTCTAAAATTTGCCAGGAAGATGACGGCGATGAAATTGAGAGTAACTTTGAATACGACAACAGTTTTCTAAGCGACGATTACAAAAATGTTGTAGATAAATTGGATAAAGTTCTACTAAGCCAAGTTAAATATAAAAAAACTATATCCAATAATGAAGATTTATCTTTTGAAACACAAAAAAATTCTGATGAAAATACAAGCTTATCTAATGAAAAAAAATGTATTACGAATAAAATAAACAAAACCATAGATCGATCGACAAATAAAAATCAAGAAAATCTTTTATATGACTACGATGAAAATGAGCATATTTATGAGACCATTCCAGAGGATTCTGAATCTGAACCCTTATATTGCTCACCATATCAAAGTTCAAATTACATGACGGCAGTGGGTTCTTGTTCACCTGCAACAATAACGGAATCGGCCGGAATAGAAACAGATGAATTGGTGACATCAATGCAACATCAAACTCAACGAGTCGCCCAGTGGCTGGGTTTAAAATCCCAATGCCCTAAGCCAACGAAAAATCTTAGTCGACTTACATCAGCAAAACCAAATCAACTTCCTGAATGCAATCGAATTTTCACATTACGCAGCACAATCACTAGTACAAGTCGATCGAGCAGTAGTGGAATTGTATATAGCTTAAATCGCCCAATCAAAATTCCTAGCGAAGAAGTTCATAATTCCCTTAGTGCTTTCAACCCTGAAGGTTCAAAAAATAGCGCGAAGCCTCATATGAATATATTGAAAGCTGATGAAGAAACCATTTCGAATTCTAAACTGGAAGACATAGATCGTGAAGTTGACTCTACAGTTTCGCAAAGTGCTGCTTTTGTTCCTTCTCCTTTAAGTAGTATGTTACTTTTGCCATTTGGGAAATCAGGACGCATTGGCCTCTGTTCTGACAACTTGCACACAGCTTATATCAGCGGTATGTCAACAAATTATACATAGCTTCGAGGATCTTAACAGCTCTTTCATATTTGGTGTCTTAGTTTTATTCAGTGCTTAATTCAGTGCTTGTAAATTTTTATTCGAATTTTACTCGTATTAGGACACTTTCGTGGCAGAAAAAAGTAAGTGTTCTCAAATATATAATATATAAACAAATATACCCTGTACGGGTTAAAAAAAATATTTATATGTGTGTATAAAGCTGCGAAAATAAAAATAACTCCACTAGAATAACCAACAATGAAATGATTGCGGTAATCATAATTTTAACTTTAGAGAAACACTAAATGTATTTTAAGAAATGTGAGACTATAAAAACTAGCTATTATTTAAAACAAGAAAGGAAAGCTAACTTCGGACAGACAGACAGACAGACAGACAGACAGACAGACAGACAGACAGACAGACAGACAGACAGACAGACAGACAGACAGACAGACAGACAGACAGACGGACAGACGGAAATGCTCATATCGACTCACGAGGTGATCCTGATCAAGAATATATATACTTTATAGGGTCGGAGATGTCTCCTTCACTGCGTTGCACACTTTTGACCAAAATTATAATACCCTCTGCAAGGGTATAAAGATGGGACTTGGTACAGATTACTCTTTGGGCAAAATAATTCAATATGCCAAATTTCATAAGGATCGGCCGACTATATACGATCCGCTATATATCCAAAAATATAAGCTGCGTGGCGCCACCTAGCGGACTGCGACTGAACTGCAAGGGTATATCAACTTCGGCTCCGCCCGAAGTTAGCTTTCCTTTCTTGTTTTTAAAATGTATGTGTACCAACTAAAATTAAAAAATGTTATCTGGCAGTTACCATATCTTTGGAATACTCATCTAAAGTTGAAATCTCAGATTTTCTACATAAAATGTAGAAATGAAAGGTGTACCGCGGAAACTGTGGGTGATTGAACCTATGTTTGTTCTGGACTTTGGTTTAGGGGAGCCTAAAGGTTATGGAGCAGGTAAAATTATGCGTGGAGGAAAAAAAAAGTTGGAAATTGTCGGCCTGTGTTTTTAGAGGAGTTATACACATTTATATATATTCTGTTTATATATAATATAGGCTTTCAGTATTTTTGAGACAACGGATCTGAGAAACGTAGTCGTAATAAAGAATGTTTAAAAGTTCTGACTTAATGTACCTGGATTCTGCAAGGGACTGATGGGGTTGACCCTGCGCTTGCTGTGATCAGGTTAGAGTTGATGTGAGATACTTGAAGTCACGGGAGCAACACTCAAAGTAGTTTATAAATAATAATGCTCTACTTGTGGTCCGTTTACACAGGAGCCACTTAAAGTAGGTTCGATAATGAAAGTTCTACTTATGGTCTGTTTACACTAGAGCCACGCGAAGTAGATAGCTTTAAGAGAGTCCTACTTTTTTTTTTTTTTTTTTNTTTTTTTTTTGCGCGGTTCCCACTGCATACGTACAGCCCACCTCCCGTCCAACCGACCGAGGGACGCTGCCGCGTAACGTACGGCTCGAATCGCGGGAATAGATCCGAGATAGATAAGCGAGGATTAGGAGAAAGATATTACGAGGAAGAGTGTTGCACAGATAAGGCGGTTAATATAAGCGATTTAAGATTGTTAGTAGAGCAAAGTGACAAGATGTGGTAGAGACCATTGTAGTCCGAACATAATACCCTGAACGGATCGTGTTGGGCATATGTCGAACTACAATGGCTGAGGAGTAGAGGACGAAAGTTTCTGGTCCTTCTACTAGGAATGTTAAAATTTAAACGTGTTAGTAAATGCTGGCTGTCTATATTTCCATAAATAAGATTATATAGAAACATGACACCCAGCATCGTTCTACGATTTGTTAATGATGGTAAGTTGATTAGTAAAAGTCTACTATGATAAGAGGGAAGGTAAAGATTTGCATCCCAATTAAGTCCCCTAAGAGCAAAAGTAAGGAAGTTTTTTTGTACAGATTCAATGGGATCTTGGTGTACTCCATATTGAGGACTCCAGACACACGATCCATACTCAAGAATCGGACGGACCAGTGATGTATATAACGTTTTAGTTATGTACGGGTCATTAAATTCTTTTGACCATCTTTTAATAAAACCAA